>CM067511.1:7991285-8231285 GCA_034509495.1 Acestrorhynchus altus | reverse complement strand
AAGTATCCTTTTTAGTTGATTTTATTTTTTAAAAACAACAGTAGATATCCAGTGCATTTCCCATTTCATTTACTAGCTTACATAACAGAACACTGGACAACAGTGATGTCATAAAAGTAAACGTGCAAATTCTGCAAATGATGGATTGAACAGTGCTCTGTGAGATGTTCATAGCTTATGATATTTTTTTGTATAACCTCACCCTGTTTTACACTTTCTATAATACCTGAATACAAATCTAAGACAGGTTTTTATTTATTACAAACTTCTTTTCACTTCACAATCACTTTGTGATGTTCTGTCACATAAAATCCCAATTCAACACATTTACATTTGTGGGTGTAATGTGACAAAAGGTGGACAGTTTCAAGGGGTACAAATACTTTTTCCAAGGCACTGTAATAAGCAGTAAGAGTTATAATAAAATAAAAATGATTATGATGTAATAATCAAAACTATGCACCTCTCAGAAACTGACATTATTATTAATTTAGCAAGTTCATATATAAACAAGTAAAATAAACCTTTTCAAAAAGTAAAAAAACTTCTGCTTGACGTTATAAAGAAATGCAAGAAATACTGCTTCCCCCAGGTCTGTCTGTACTGAAACAATTCCTGCCTCACTGCTACCTCTTTTTTCCCTCCCAGTTGACATAGATGGAGTCTTCTTGTTTTGGATCTTGATGTAGGAAAAGGTGGAGAATGAGGAGAGTTAGGTTGGTAGTAGATTAACAACATTTTCAGTATTACATTTAAAATTCTCCACATGATCTAACCCCTGGTCCTGGAGGCACCCCGGCCCTGCATGTTTTTGTGGAATCCCTGCTTGAACACACCCCCTGCAACTCCGAAAGGGCTTTTTTAATGAGCTGATAAGTTGAAACAAGTGTGTTGCGAGCAGGGAAAGCTCTATAATATGCAGTGCAGGGATCTAACCATATACACTCATCTAGTCATATAGTCATTCTACGACAGCCTGGATAGAATTCTATTATAGCACTCACAATTCCCTCTACTGGTAGTCTTGAGTTTCCTCAACTCCATTTCATTCTCTGTACAAGAGAAACAGACGAGCATTAAACAGGACAAACAGAGCAATCAGATACTCTGATAATATGAGCAAATTAATGAAATATACACCACATGTCCAAAGGTCTGTAGACGCCTATTCATCAGGTGTTTCTTCTGAAAGTAAGCATATTCATTGGGAGTGCATTACCTATTTGAATGCAATAACTATCTCTCACCTTTTGTGGAGATTTACATTAGATGCTGGTTACATTGTTGTGAGAATTTGATTGAATTCGACCACACGAGTATGAGTGAAGTCAGGTCCTGATGTCCAGCTCCATGTTTGAAAACATGTCTTGTCAAAGTGTGACACTTTTCTTACATTTCTTGAAAAGTATGAAATGCTTTGTTGTATGATGTATGTGTTTACTAGAAAGCTGCATTTCACATTAAACCACTCCGACTGACTTAAAAGATTACCAGTTTAATTTTACAGAGAAAGTGCAATTATCCTTTAACTGAGCTAAATTCATTCATTAAAAGTAGTGCCTGGACACTTTGGAACATGCAGTGTATAAAATAACTTCACATTGATGCAGAATTTGCATGTAGAACAAGCAGGGATTTACAGTGTGTCTGGAAAGTATTCAGAGTGCTTCCCTTTTTACAGCCTTATTCAGCCTTGCAGCCTTTACAGCTTTATTCCAAAATGGATAAATTTATGTTTTTTCCTAAAGATTGAAATTTACACCGACACTCCTCATCCAATCTGATGGAGCTTGAGAGGTTCTGCAAAGAAGAATGGGAGAAACTTCCCCGAAGCAGCTGTGCCAAGCTTGTAGCCTCATGATCAAAAAGACACTTTGAGTAAAGGCTGTTTATACTTATGTATGTTATATTTTTGTGTCTTATTTTTGTATGAATTTGCAAATATTTCAAACAACCCTTTTTCACTTTGTCTTCGTGAGGTACTGTATGTAGAATTTTGAGGCGGGAAAGTAATTGAATTCATATTGAAATAAGGCTGCAACATAAAATGTGCAAGTGAAGCACTATGAATTCTTTCTAGACACAGTGCACATGAAAGAACAATCTCTGTACCATAAAGAGCCTCTTCTTTTCCATTTCCTTCATCTAAAGTTTGGGTGAAAAAAACCCCAGTTTAGTTAGGTTGGTAGGATGGACACCAAATGACCACATGAAAAGAGCAGAAGACTTACTCTGATGAAAATAAGTGTTCACATATAAAGGATCTTCTGACTGTCCTGAAGCATAAAAAACAATAAAAACACACAGCAAAACAGTGCAAAATCTGGTTTAATAAAGCATTAAAGCATAGAACACGACAGGTAGTGTGTTATTGTGAAATAACAGCATGGTGTGATGTAGCAGTTATATTTCATCACAGCCATAGTGTTATTATAACACACAAAGAGCCCCGACTATACCCCCAGTTTCCCAGTCTAATTGAGTCTCTGTGTCCATATGCCTCCCACTGAGTCAGGGAGGGATTATCTACTGATAATGTAAAGGTAGAGGCCTTAGTCTGATAACTATGCAGGTACAGTTGCTTAGTCTTACAGTAAACAGCCCTTTTCTCATCATTGCAAAGATCATTGATAGGGTTGCGTTCAGGGACTGAAATGAGCACAGAAGCAATGATGATAAACTGGCAGATCCACCTCCAGGTGTGTCACATTGTCTTAAAGCTTTTAGTTCTGTTTTTTGTTTTTTGTTAGTTTTTTTACTCTTTTGCTCGGGTCATTTCACGTTACTAAAGAGTTTTTGCCATTATTTACTTAGCAGCGCCGTTCAGAGTAGTGACACACTGTAAAGAACATGCTGCTGTGGTGGAATAATAACATTAGTACAACACTTCTCAACCACTTGGCTTGTGCAGTCAGAAGGAACTGTTGTATACAGCCATTTATATCAGCTTTAAGATATTTTTACAGTAAAAATACAATATAACATTACAATAAATGCAAATAAACTGAGTGGTCAGACTGTGCTGATGGTCAGTAAAGTCTACTTAGATCTGGTCAGAAGAAAACGGAACACAGGCTTGGGTACTGATCTTCTCAAAAATATGTCCAGAATGATCTAATTCAATTTACTTACTTCTTCTCCACTGTATGACGAACAAACACACCAATAGCAGGAGGACGCCTGCGGCTCCAAGTAAGTAATGCCAATATTGTACCGAACTGTTTGCGTCTGTGGTGTCCGTGGTATTAGGGGCTTAAAAATACAGCAAAATAAAGTGCGTTAGAACCACAGACAGTGTAGACTGTAAGAACATGCACATTTGGTCTCCATAACTGCTGAAGAATGCAGCATGAAGATTGACAGCCTCTAAATAAAGATCCTGATACACAAGACAGCTGTTTGCCTTGAACAGCTCACAGCTGTACTGACCCAAATCAAGCTGCACTGCACGTCATGGTGGAAGATGAGGTTTCGAGGAACATCTCAATACACACATCTTTACGATTTGAGAATTTTTTTCTTCACCATGTAGACTGATCTCCACCAGATTATCTACTGATAATGTAAAGGTAGAGGCCTTAGTCTGATAACGATGCAGGTACAATGAATGCCAATAAGAAAGACTAACAGTAATTCAAGGAAGTGTGTTATCGTGGAAAGACGAAGCCGACCTGAAGGCTTTTATACAACAGAAAAGAAATTAATCAACTGAGGTGTGAATGATGTGTTTAATGTTTGCATTTCTTTCCCCCACATTATAGTTCCTTATTTAGCAGCTTGTTTCGATGGAGTAATGAACTCCACTCACTCACTGCACAGCCAGCAGCTCCTTCTCACATTATCCCTTTTATGGACAAAAAAGGAGAACAAACAGCCCCTTCTCACTAGTTTTCCTCTATATCACAGTCATGTCATTTGCTCCACCCTGTACACACTCTGTACGCTGTGGACAGAGCAGTAAACATGCACTGATTGGCTTCTTTGGCATTTAAACTGGGTTTGAATTCAGTTGGAAATGAATGAATTTTAGCCATTTCTGAGCTGGACTCCTCACACATAACTGATCACACAAAGATGAGACCACCATGACTAGATATGGTCTAGATAAGTCTATTGGACGTGTAGTTTTTTATTTGTATCATGTCTGTAGGTTACTGTGATACGTTATGAAACTTAGAATATGGACATGTAATTGTTAACATGTTTAACCAGTAATATTGTCATTTTATAACAAATCATTGTCAATGTTAAACCATTTCGGGCACATAGAGAAAATAAGTAATACATAGTTTAGTGGTAATATAGTGTAAATAAGTAGCATAAAATAAATGAATGATCTCCTTTTTTAAAAATAAGCATTGTAGTATGTAAGAAATGTGTGTGTTTATGTTTTGTTTTTGGTTTGACATGATGAAGAAAGTGAGAACGTGTAACAGAGTAATGGTTTAATGGTGCTAGACTCCTGCAGATCGATTTGGGGAGAGAGTTAATGGGGTGGACGTGGTTAGTGGCTGGAACTTAATGCGCTGTGGCTTGACCTTTTTCATCTCTCACAGATGTTGTTGAACATATGATTAGCAGTAGATTATATCTATGTATTTGCTATCAACAAACAAAGATGTGAATCTTGTATGTGCATGAAGTGAAACAACCCAACTGAAATGAAAGGTTCTCATGAATTCTCTCAGTATAAATATATATATATATATATATATATATATATATATATATATATATATACAGGGGTTGGACAATGAAACTGAAACACTTGTCATTTTAGTGTGGGAGGTTTCATGGCTAAATTGAAGCAGCCTGGTGGCCAATCTTCATTAATTGCACCAGTAAGTGCAGAATTTGAAGGTTCAATTAGCAGGTAAGAGCACAGTTCTGCTCAAAATATTGCAATGAACACAACATTATGGGGGACATACCAGAGTTCAAAAGAGGACAAATTGTTGGTGCACGTCTTGCTGGTGCATCTGTGACCAAGACAGCAAGTCTTTGTGATGTATCAAGAGCCACGGTATCCAGGGTAATGTCAGTACCACCAAGAAGGACGAAGCACATCCAACAGGATTAACTGTGGACGCAAGAGGAAGCTGTCTGAAAGGGATGTTGGGGTGTTAACCTGGTTTGTATCCAAAAAATGTCATTCCCAAGACAAATTGATGCTGTATTGGCCACAAAAGGAGGCCCTAGTACACCACACTAATAAATTATTGTGGTCTAAAACCAGGTGTTTCAGTTTCATTGTCAACCCCTGTACACACACACACACACACAATCTAATCATGTGTCTGTGCCAGCAAGGGCTGAGTTTAAACAGTACAAGCCACGGACTGTGGAATGGCCTCTAATCATCAAGTGGGCCGATGAAAAGCTGGCGGATCCACCTCCAGGTTCGCCAATTTGTCTTAAAGCTTTAAGTTTCATTTTGCTCTTTTGCTGAATTTACATCCCTAAATTTACATGACTTAAATGGATCATTTCATTGTCAAATAAATAGATCCACCTAGAATCAACTGACTGCAATAAATGACACCAATGATGTTGAGACAGAGTCGCTCAAAATGGCAACAGGTCATCATCAATGATGAGTCCTGCTTTAGTCTTGATGGAGAAGAATACGAATCTGTGTATGGAGGGATTAGACATAGTCCAATTTACCATTATTCATAACACCACAAAGGCCTCTTAACATCTGGCACCAGAGGAAAATATAATGGGTTCAATGTAGCAAACATATAAGATATTTGCTGAATACTACAGCACAGATGACAGATATGATGCCATGGTTACAGTGTGAACATTACAGTCAAGAAAATGATCACAGGCTTGATGTTGCCATCACTCACCTTTCACAGGAACCCACAGGAGCAGCACCAGAAGCCCAAACTCGTACATTGTCCCACGGCTTTGTTATATAAAGTTGGTTGAAACACAGTAACAAGTGAAACTGTTACTGATGATGCTGTCTGATCTACACCTGATCATGATTTCCTGTAAGTGACTTGGTCTGGGGAGGTGATAAAGGAAATCCTGTCACACATATAAACCTGCAGAGGGTGAAGCTTCTCGTGTGCTCTTTGATCTGACCAAGCATCACCCAGCTTAAGAAAAGTTGAGACATTATTAATGTTGTTAAAAAGTTAAATAAATAAATAAATAAATAAATAAATAAATAATAATAATAATAATAATAATAATAATAATAATAATAATAATAATCTAATTTACTTCCAAATCTTTTACATTAAAACCTAAAATGAAAGTCAACAGGTATTGAGTTATTAAATATCTGACATTTGGGACCTCCCCTGAAGCTGCTCCTGCTTCTGACTGAGTGCTCTTTAATTTTCCATTTAACATTACTTTGCTCATTGTGGTCACAAAGTATTATTTTAACACTTTCAACCCTCATGAATCACTCATTTGAACGGTATTAGTTTCACCTGGAGAAGTGGAGTCAGGTCATTTCATTCACGGCGCACCTGTTCATAATCAGCATAACAGCCATAATGTAAAATTGTTTTTGCATTTGATTTATTTTATTTCTTTATGTGCTGACACTGAAACCACGAGAATAAGAGTTTAAAAATAGTTCATCTTCATAAGAACATCTGTCCTAAATGTCCCTCACAAGAAAATGTAGATGCCAGTCCTCACACTGACGGTCTGCTGACGTTTGCCATCATATCATATGTGATGTTGTTTGGGTTGTATTCGGAGATGATTTTAGACTTTAATGATGTAAGTGCAGTCACTGGCCCATTATGGACACTCTCTCTTCCTGATGATGGGCTGGCAGACCACTAGACATCAGTGAAATTTATGATTGAATCACACGGGATAAGACATAACGCATATATAAATGACTTATTTGCACCGAAACTACCTCCAAAAAATGTAAATTGTGGCTGGACAATATATTAAAGGACAATAGTCAATTTTATAGTAAACTATAAATAATGAAAATGATAAAATTTTATTTTAAAACAATACACTTCACTCAAGATACCCTTGTGCACAGCCCTCAAAGCACCTCTGCAGGTGGTCATTCAGTCCAGAACTGACAGGGTGCATTTGGATAAGAGTAAAATAACAGAATCACTGGTAAAAATGACTTTACACTCCCCGTGTTAAACGAACGCCATCCAAAATAAGACGTAGTCTAGGGGGTCTCAAAAGGAAACGCCCATATAAAATGAACGTTTGGTCAGATGGTGATCCAATTTTAGACACAAGCTGTGGCTGAAGGGGGAAAACTGGTTAGGCCATGTCACAGAACATTACACATCTAACTGTCTGTTAAATTTCAACTGAAAACATGTTGATATTGGAGAGTCATACAAAAAATGTGTGAATAAATGAGTGTTAACCATTGAAAAGTATACTCAGTAAATGTTGCATATGTGTTATTCTCACTGCAAGAGCAGATGCTGCTGTGGTTGGTGTGGTCGGACCCACCCAGTCCGCAAGTATTGAACCCAACTAATGAACTTTACCTAAAGTGATACAGTAAATCACCATTTTCACCATTTTCATCAAGTTGCAATGAAATGGCCAAAATCTTGTAGTAAATTGAAAGATATTTTAGTTTTAATGAAAGTTTGTCTTTTAATGAAAACATCTTTTAAAATGTAGCCTGTTTCATATTCTATTTTAAAATGCTACTAAAAATAAAATTGCAATTCTTCACATTTGACAGATTATTAGAAAAACTGCAGATTTGTTTTGAACTGGAGAAAAATGAATGACAACCTCATCTTTAACAAAAAAATATGACCAATTTTGGTGCACACTATTGAATACTTGGAATATCTGAAATCAACACAGGTCAAAATTAAGCAGCATTTTGGGTCAAAAATATAGATTTTTAGTTTGATCACTATGTATAGAAGTCTGTGGAGCTCAGTGCAGATCTGAGAAGGATGACTGTAGACTGGAGCCATTGCTAAATGACTAAAGGTTCCAAGATCCTCAGTTCAAGCTATTGAAGATAATACATGTTACTGGAAAGTGGAGCCACTGTGTCATGGTCTGGAATGAGAGTCATCTTCAGCTCAGAGTAAACTGGTTTGGATGCCCCAAGAACCATCAAGACACTTACTTTTTCCACATTTTATGTTACTGCCTTATTCCTCAAATTTCTACACACAGCACCCCACAATGATAAAGTGAGAAAGGTTTATCTGAAATCTTTGCACATTTATTCAAAATAAAGCACAAAAATATAACATGTACATAAGTATTCACAGCCTTTGCGCCTTTGGCAGCAATTACAATTACATGATGCTACGACACACCTGACATCCATCAGACTGGACGGAGGGACAGGGACAGTATGTTCATTTATTCAGTTGATTCTTTACTGGTTTGCATTACACTTATTGTTCCAATATTGTCAGCATCCATTTCCATATTATACAGATGATTTTCACACTAAAGTTGTTATTAAAATATCAAACACATTTCTGATTTATGTTCTTAGTGGTCCTCAGATTCTGGAGTACTGCCGCCTTGCACATCTCCCCTGATCCGACGCTCCCAGTCAACCTCAGGGAGGTGCCAGTTAATACAATTTACAGACTGGGTTTTGACTCTCTATCAGAGAGGAACACATAATACCAGTCCTGAAACACATTATACCAGTACTGAAACACATTATACCAGTATTGAAACACATTATACCAGTCCTGAAACACATACCAGTCCTGAAACACATTATACCAGTACTGAAACACATTATACCAGTATTGAAACACATTATACCAGTCCGGAAACACATACCAGTCCTGAAACACATTATACCAGTACTGAAATACATTATACCAGTACTGAAACACATTATACCAGTACTGACACACATTATACCAGTCCTGAAACACATACCAGTCCTGAAACACATTATACCAGTACTGAAATACATTATACCAGTACTGAAACACATTATACCAGTACTGACACACATTATACCAGTCCTGAAACAAATACCAGTCCTGAAACACATTATACCAGTACTGAAATACATCATACCAGTACTGAAACACATTATACCAGTACTGACACACATTATACCAGTCCTGAAACACATTATACCAGTACTGACTCACATTATACCAGTACTGAAACACATTATACCAGTACTGACTCACATTATACCAGTACTGAAACACATTATACCAGTATTGAAACACATTATACCAGTCCTGAAACACATACCAGTCCTGAAACACATTATACCAGTACTGAAACACATTATACCAGTACTGAAACACATTATACCAGTCCTGAAACACATACCAGTCCTGAAGTACATTATACCAGTACTGAAACACATTATACCAGTCCTGATTTTTACTGGTGGAACCACCGCTCTAATCTCTACTAATAATTTGTTGTTAGATTGGAATTTAATCCTCCCTGTGGCTCTTTGCCTTAATGCAAACCTGAACTTCAATAAAAATGATGATGATGATGATGATGATGATGATGATGACGACGACACTAATCAGATCTTATCAAACGTTGTCTCTTCTGCAGTCCGGCTTACCCAAGAACTTATCAGTCATAGATGGGGTTTTCATACACATCTTCTGGAGACCAAAATATGTATGTGCAGTAAACAGTGTAAGCCATGAATAGGTTGATGAAATATGATAATATCTGATTATTAATAAAGAGAAGAAAGAGGGGTGCAGCTATTTACCCTGTCTGCTTTGGCTACCCTGTTCTGTGTACTCATCCCTTCTATGTCCTGGAGAGTAAGACAACATATATGTCCATCACCTTTAGTGTAAAATCAACGTGAGCACATAAACAAACTTAATCCATATCTACTGAAGAAAAAATAATGTAATGTACCCAGTGGGAACCCTTTTGTCCGGCGTGTTCGTTTGATAAGAAGGAGTCAGGTAGACATAGAGAGGATGAAAGTAAATAGGTGTTTATTTTCTACCAGGATCCTGGTGGAAGAACCTTTAGAGCTTCAAAACAGAGTATCAGCCATAAATGCCCCAGTTCATCAAAGATTTGAATCTGACTCCATCCTTTATACCTAAAATGATGTAGAACCTATTGCTAAGGTGTGGCTAAGAAATAAGGCAGTTATTTCCTGTTTATTTCACCATTTATGGTGAAGTTCATACATCCTTCACAAAAGTTACTCTGCTGTTTCTCATCACAAGGCCACCCCAGTTTCTCAATGGCCTTGTTCCTGTCAACGTGAGGTCCGTCTCCTGCTGATAACGACCAAAACCAGGGAGAATATCATCCTCCACCTGACGACTAAGCAACTAATTGGGGAAGTTGGATGACCTCATGTCTGACAGGAAGAAGGTGTCCTTCACCATGAACCCCTAGCTTAGTACAGTTCATTCTGAGTGCAGTGATCATGCTGAGTCAAGCACATCTTACTAAGTGCAGGCAAATATATATATTTTCATAATGTGATCATAAAGTGAATACTAGATAAGTAATCAATAGTCAACTGAATACATATAAAATATATGCTTCACACAATGGCTATATAGAAATGCAAAGTGTAAGTGCTGATTAACAATCATTATAGGATGAGTACATAATCGTGAGTCATGATTATACCACAGTAAATGTTGATTAAAGTAATGATTATCAGTCTAATAAGAATACATGATTTCAATAATGCTTCATAATGCATAGAATTCATAAAAGGGTACATGAATTATATATAATGATTACATGATGATCCGTATATGAATGATAGATAATTAATGACAATGTTGCCTTTACTGATCAATCAGGCTTAAGAAATAAATCATATAACCAACATTAGCATACAAAGTAAAAATAAAACATGAAATTACAAAACTACTTATGGCGTTTATACAGCTTTATTAATCTATAAATGACCATTTTCAACTTCTATAGAAGGATTTCGCCTGTGAAATCTTGTGTCTCCAAAACTTTACAGGAGAAGGAGAAAATATTCAATGGAAGTCAATGTAAACCTCCATTTATCTTGAATTTGACATCACATGGTGGGATGCTATGGGACATGAGACACTTGGGACATCACTTGGGAGAGTAATGCTATGTAAAAACCCACACCTTGTAGATGTACAGCTAGAGACCTGTTTTTCCATGTACAGTTAACACATGGGTAACTGTGGCCTGGTGGTTAGGGATCCAGCCTTGTGACTGAAGGTTGCTGGACATGCAGGACATGACTGAAGTGCCCTTGAGCAAGGCACTTAACACCCCAGCTGCTCCAGGGCTGCCCTTAGCTCCAGGCATGTGTACTCACTGCCCCCTAGTGTGTGAATTCACTAGTTTCATATAGTACATCCACATAGGTGTGAAGTTGCCATATCTTCATACTTCTGATGATATAGCTTTACCACAAACACCTTCTTCTGGTAACAGCCAAAAAACCCTCCATTGACACCTCTGCTATCTCAGACTTGAATCTTTTGAGGATTGTTAAGAATAGTTATGTTTTTGAGACAACATTTGATTATTAATAAAGAGAACAAAGAGGGGTGGAGCTGTTTACCCTGTCTGCTTTGGCTGTCCTGTGCTGTGTAGTTACAGTTAGCATATATTGGATCATCCCGTCTCTGTCCTGGAAAATAAGATGACAAAGTGCATTTGAAATATTTGCAAATTAAAAATAAATAAATAAATACAACATATTTGTATTTACACACACACACACACACACACACTGCAGTGATGTATTGTATGTATACACAGATATCAAACGCACAACTAACCAATGATAGTGCCAACACTTAGACAGCAGTGCCACCCTAAAGGGTTTATTACTTTGACTAAATATGTCACAAATGCTCCACAATTGCTTAAATCATGGCAATTAAGCTTTTAACAGTGTTTGTTGTACATGATGAGCCCTAAACAGCAATAATAAGTGTTGTTCTCAGATAAGAACAAAACTACAGGCTTAATACTATTGAAGTTATAATTATTGAAGATAAATAGTTATTTAGACGTGGCTAATTAAGGTTTTATTGACATTAAGCCCCAGTACAAGTTCTGTAAATATACCACATTAAATATCAAAGACTCATGTTTACGCCTAAAGAAGATCATTAAAATTGAGAACAGAAGAAATACTGCTGATGTTCCTCCTATGACGGATATCTAATAGAAATCATTAGAACTGGTAGAAATATCTGGGGAGATAAACATTTGATCATTGGATAATGTAAATGTAAAAAAAACACTGTAACTTTCCCCAAGACTGTGTTCATTTCTAAGTAGCTTTGTGTGTATATATTGTGACTGTACATAGAAACTCAAACGATAACTTTACATGAGAGGACAAAGATGTAATTTAGTAATTCAGTTATTGTGTTATTATGGACCTTCTATTTTATTCTATTGGAGCAATTCTGTTGGTTCATTTGTTAAAAATGCTTAAAAAATTAAAAACTGAAATAGATCCAGAACTTTGAGAGAACATATTTTGAGAGAACTTCCATATTACTCATATTGAAAATTGATATATGTCAATATATAGATTTGAAATATACTGTATATTAGAATAAATAAATGTGACACATTCAAACAGTTATTTGAAGTTTTTTTTTTTTCACTGGCCATTTTAAGATAAAAGGCACTTCTATCATAATTCAACATATTACAGATATATCGGCCCTTGGAACAACAAGGTTCTATGTGATTTTTATTTTATTTTATTTTTGTATCAAAATTCAGTTCACATATTTACATATTCTTATTAGGTGACATTAACCTTATGTGTATTTTTTTTTGCATTGTATAGATTTTAGACTGCAACTAGAAGTTTCTATCTCCATTGACCAGTGCATCTCAAAAATAATTAAGATATTGTGAAAAAGTTTAATTTGAAAAGTTAAACTGTCATATTTGTAATAATCTATACTATTCAAATGTTAAAAAGGCCTAAAAATACTTCACGTCAACAGACGATTTAGATTTTTGAAAGAAATGTAAACAATTTCACAAAATTCTAAATCCATGAGATGCAGAAGTATGGTACAACTACAATTTCATAACTTGCACTTTATCATTTACTTCTAGAAATGGGGCCAGAACTGGTTTTTCACTTTTTATTTATTTCAGTGTTTGAAAGGTTAAATGAGTTTTACAACAGACCCCACATCATGTTTAACGTGAGCCCCCTGGTTAATTAGGATGTAGTAGTTTTTATTCTAAAGTGATACTAAAGTCTGTTGGCCAAAATATTGTGGTGATGTTTTTGAAATTAGTCCATTCCTAAATACACCACCAACTTTGTGTCCCCAGTTCAGAAAGTTGGGGTTCGCAAAGCTCTGAGGTTCTGCACTGTGGTGCTGATTTTGAAAATGCAATATTTCTATTTTCCAATAGACATAGTAACTGGGAGCCACTGCGATACTTTTCTTAGGACCACAAGATTCTTCAAGATCCAGAACAGAAAATGAACCCCCCAAATTCACTCCCACAAAAACCAGCAGAGGCAGCAAAAAGTTAACTTTCAGAAAGGTGGAGCGCTAATCCACTTTATTGATTGGTCTGAACTTTTTTTTGTAACTGGCTGCTTAAGAGACATTGTGCGATACAAACATTGCGTTTCAACATGATGGGATACACGGGTTATTTCAAGTCTCGATTCTGAACGGAAAAAATAAAAAGAAAACTGCAAGGTGTTGGACTGAAGAAAAAGAAAAGACTAAATGATGCAATGATCAACTTTCATTTTCTTAAGATTCAAGTTTCACCACCTTTTTTGTCAACGCCATTGTAAACACTTTGCATCCCATTAAAAAAGGATGAATAACATCAATGTTGAAAATGATTTTAAAAAAAATCTCAACATGAGCTTTTATCCATTTCAGAAGTGAAATTAAATACATCAAAACAAAACAAACAGAAAAATAAAAGCAGACAGGTTTTGTTTCTGGAGAGAAGCAAGCTTACGCTTTGAATGATCTGCTTTATGGGTCTATAGCTGTGAATAAGGTTAGAGAACATACATGTTTATTTTCTGTGGTGATAAGTAAAACTGAGTACTTTCTGTTCATCAAGAAATATAGGATGTACAAGTGAAGCAGCCACTATGAAGCAGCGACTTGAATAGCCTTACTGTACCTTAAATTAGAGCAAAGATCAAGTGATGTGTCAAACAAGCCTGAAAATCAAGCGGCAAGATTTAAGATAAAAACGAAATTCTGAAACGGCGAAAGAGTTATTGCAGAAATGTGAATGAAACCCAACCTCTGCACAAGCTTGAATAACTTAGATTACAGGTAGTACGCTTTTTAATCACTGTCAAAAGTTACTAAGCCCCAAAAAATAACAAAGAAAAGTGCAACAACGGTGCAGAGGTGCATCAAACAGATGTTTGGTTTTTCCTTTCTTTTGGGTAGACATATCAGGGTGGGAGAGGGGAGGTCGTCAGCATGTTCTTCAGCAATAGAAAGAAAAGAAAAAAGAATGAATGAAAGAATTAACTGAAGACAAAAGGTCACAGTTTGTTTGATTTCTGCCCCAACGTGAGAGAGACCAACCCCCTCTCCGAAACACAAATTCCTCACGGAAGAAGGGAGAAAACAGCAGAACATTTAGCACTTGTTAGCAACCACACAGAGCAACACACCAAAGCAGTTCAGGAAAAAAAAAGAAAAAAAAAAAAGAAAAAAAAAAACAGCCATGGCCAGTTCCACCATGGACCACTGCTCAGAACAGAAAAAAAAAAAACTAAAATAAAAATACATAGAACTTTGAAGAAACTTTAAACAAAACATTCAGCTTATATTTCTTCTTTCACGGGAAAAGAAAAAAATAAAATCATACGGCTCCAACACCAGTGTTCTCAACTTGTTCACATGAACCAAAAAGGAGATGGTGTCTCTTTCTTTCATAAACTCCCGCTTTCCCTGCAGGCCTGAAAAACGACATTTATTCTTTTTGAAGCTTACACCTGGGTTGGTCGAACCAGCCTTTATAAATGTTGCCCACGTAAAAGCAGAATCTATTTCTATGCTTATGCAAGTATCTCCACAGAGCTATGAAGGTAGGGTCCGCATCTGGTTTTCTAAATGTTCCCCCTCGTTCGTCCAATGGCGAATCTGTGATGAAGGCTGTGGCCAGTCAAAGCGTTGATCCCCTTGACTGAAGTTCAAGTTCATCCTGCTGCTGCTGTCGCTGCACTTTTCACATTGAGAGAAAAAAAATTAAAAATAAAGAACGTCCACATATTCTCAAACCAGCAGGGTCTGATTTAAAAAGCAATGTTAAAACGCGGAGAAGAGTTGAAGAAAAAAGAAAAAAAAATAACACACTGCAAAAGGTTACTCTATTTACATACATTGATTTTTTTCTTCTTTAAAGACAAAAAGTATTTCTTTACAGAAATCGAACAAAATTTTAAGCAAACAAGTCTTAAAACTTCTTCATCCTTTTTTTTTTTTTTTTTTTTTTTTTTTGCTTTTCAACATTTTATGTTTAAGTTCTTCTCATCCACAAACAGGCAACGCAAAGCTTCTGGACTTCTGTTCCAAAGTTTTCTCCTGAAGACTCCTAAAGCCTGTTAGTGGCCCCCTCGCAATGCTCTCACTTTCTCTCTCCGACCACAAGAGAGCACTGAAGCACCAGAAACGAATCCTCCTTCCCAGCTAATCCCACCCACACAAGAGTGGCAGTGAGTGGGACCTGCATAACTGGGAAGGTGGGGTTCTGTTGGGAGGGACACTTTTATTGTGGTGACCCCTAAGGACTGGGGAGGGGGGAGTGGGGTTGGAGGGAGATCAGAGTTTGCCACTAGGCTCAGTCGTCGCTGTCCGACAGGGTTTCGTACTGTTCTGAGAGCAGGGGCTGTTCCCATGCTCGGGCTGGACCCATGGGACCGCTGCCGCCTCCTGGTTGCTGCTGCTGGGACTGCATGGAGGGAGAAGGGCAGGCCATGGAGGTGGGTGGGGTGCTACTCAACAGCCGCATTGTCAAAGGGTTATAGGGGAACTGCATGGAACCTGAGATTGAGGAGAAATGAGAAAAAGAAGATCGTTAAAGCCATTAATGTAAGCTGCTGTATTGTCAGCAACTGGACTTTGACTACAAAAACATTCATTCTGGATCTCCATTCCACAATTTCATAAACCCTGCTCAGATAAATCATGAAAACTCACCTGTGGATGAAGGCCGGTCCTCCCAGGCCCAGCTTGGGGCTTGCCTATGGTACTCTCCTTCAGAATGCACAGAGGACACAGAGGAGGGCCGCTCTCCACCTGAGTACACCTGCCCTGGGTTGGGTGACTTGGACTTCCTGCTGCTGGCTTTGCTCTGGAGCTTCTGCTTGCCAGCTGTGGGGACAGATATGCATAGATTACTACAACCGCAGCGTAGGTCTTTCAAGTGCACGCTTCCCACGCAAAGTCCTAAACAAGCTATCCACACTAAAATGTCAGTGGTGTGAAGAGGTGAATGAGTGATGAGGTGCATTTCCTTACAATATCTACCTGTGTTGGGGGAAGGACTGGCTTCCTGTCTCCCCTCTGCAACTCCAGCTGTGTTGTTTCCTGCCATGGAAGCTCCAGACTGGGATTGTTGTGTTTGCTCTTCTGGCCTCTCCTCCACGTTCCCCATCAGAGCCTTGCGGATGATGTCTTCCAGACCCAGGTTACTGGCCGGGTCACTGAAAGAGTGATTCCTGGGGTTCACGTTACCTGTAGAGGAGGGTAACACAAACAGATTCAGTGTGGACAGAACAATTCTACTGAAGAGAAATTGATATTATCTGCCCTGTACTTGACATTTACATCATATAAACACATTGAAATGCATATTTCCACCAGTTTGTGCATAATGGCATGGCTTTTTTCCCCCCCTAGGATCTGCATTAGGGCAGAGTACCTGTGTTTGGTTTCTGTCACAGTACCTGAAAAGTAGAGGGGGCTTTTCTCTATGCTCTCAGTTATGAGCGTCAATGTGGGTCTATCAACATCCATAATCATTCATTATTTAACAGCATTAACCGTTGAACACATCAGTGTATGTTCACTGAAAACTTTCTGCTTTGCAGTCAAAACTGACAAATCAGGGATCCTCTATGCTGCGAAACTCAGAATTACTCATGGAAACTAAACTACTATCAAACAGTGCTTCTGACTCCATTGGCAACTTTCTTTTGGAAGACATGCCTACAGCACTGCCCCCAGTGGAAATTATTCATTGAGGTGAAGCTAACTTGCTGCAAACTATGGCAATATGTACTCACTTGAAGTTGTTACTGCTGGTATATTGAATATCTCTGTGCCTGGCTGTGCATTGCCTGGGGGAGAAGAAACAGAAGCAGCAGCAGCAAAAGAAGGAGAAGCAGAAGAAAAGATGCAGAATAAGAAAAAGGAAAAAGACAGAAAAAGAGAACTTTGAATGATCAATTTACACAACAAAGGAAAAGTGTCATAAAGCCTACTATTTTACTTAAATATGGCTTCACAATCAGACGGCATTATCTGCTGAAACGAGAGATCCTTACCAACTTCAGACTTGCGAAAGATCTCCTGCTTTTTGGACATCACCATGGGGGAGGTGCTCTCCAACTTGGTGAAAAAAGAGGGCAGATAGCTGCCACTGCCCGGGGAGCGTGAGTCCGTCCTTACACGAGAAAAAGGGCACATGGTTGAGGGGTTGAAGATCAAACTGTCAGAAAGGTGATTAAGTGTGTGGGGAATATTTGAATGCAAGTCAAGTTTCCACAAGAGGGCAGATACCAATAGTGGTTGGTGGGGTCGAGATTACATTGCTCACATGCAAAACATTGTCCTACTGATGTAGTGCCAGGGTGGGGTTATCCAGAAGCAGCTGCTATACACCCTCTCAGTTAATGTCTTTACACACGCGCGAATGCGCATGCGCGCGCGCACACACACGCGCACACACACGCGCACACACACGCGCACACACACGCGCACACACACGCGCACACACACGCG
Organism: Acestrorhynchus altus; assembly: GCA_034509495.1. NCBI lineage: Eukaryota > Metazoa > Chordata > Actinopteri > Characiformes > Acestrorhynchidae > Acestrorhynchus > Acestrorhynchus altus. The sequence continues at coordinate 8,213,331 of CM067511.1, read as the reverse complement.
CACACACACACGGAAAGGAGTATATAAACATACCTCTGCTCAGAGAGCTCTTGTTCACGTCTCTGGCCCTGGAGCATGTTGCTCTCTTGTTTATCCAGACTTGAGTAGCTTTGAGGTGGGGAGATGGGCTCATAACTCTCCACACCTCGACCACCAGCCCGCTCTGGAGATTTCCCTGGTCTGACATGCAGAGAAAACAGACCATAACTGAAGACAGCTGAGCTTTGAATCCAAACCTGGTGTCTACACACTTTGTATTTTTGACCACTAAAACAAATGATTTTTTTTTTTTTTATGTATCTAGAAAGACTCTAATAATCGCTCACATTTACCAAATTTCATATAGCCTACATGCTGATCTAAAATCTGCTTATGATATTTAAAAAATTTCATTAACAAGTGCAGCTCTAACAAGTAGCTCTTGCCCTCAATGTCTACCCAGCCATTCTCAAACCTGCCCTGGACGCCAAGTAGGGTCCCCACATTTGCTCTACCCTGCTACCAACACATTTGTACCAGTGTTTCTGACTTGGTTAAGATGTATTGTAAGCTAGGATATACAGCAAACACAGACAATCTCAAGGGGCCCTGAGGACTACACTGAAAAACACTGGTCTACATGTTCTTGACCTCCAAAGTGTACACTTGTAGGAAGCTCAGTTAAAAGACACAGGGGGTCTTTTTGCACAGGGCTTGACTCTAATGTGAGAAAATGAACCAGTTCTCGATTGTGTGTTCCATCCATCTAACGTTTGTATCTGTATGTTTGTACTTGTGTACAACTGTGTACCTTGATCTTGGCTTGTCAGAGGCGTTCTCAGGGGACACCCTGCTGGGTGGTTTCTGATGGTGAGAGGAGGGTATGGGATTCTCTGGGCTGTAGCGATTGGGTCCTTTGGACCGACCCATGGAGCCTCCTCCTCCACCAGAACTTTGGAATGTAGAGGATATGGCGGAAGAGGAGGAGGAAGAAGAGGAAGGCAGTGAACTGGATGGAGTAGGATCCTGGTTCCTGGCAAAGTCCTGTGTTATGATATGCTGTAAGAGAAACAACCAGAGGTCAGCATCCCTGCATCAACATGAACGTACATGGTATGATGCAATATATCCCTGCAAAAACCATGTTTCTCCAAAATGTCAACTTAACAGAAAATAACCTTCTTAATTTACAATGGAAGTCAAAGCAAAAAGATTTTATTCTGAAAAGATTTTATTGGTCCACTGATCATAAAAATTTGACATGTCATAAGAGACAAAAATCTGATTTAGCTGATTTCTGATTGCTCCAACAAACCGACTGAACCTAGCAGTTAACTTGTTAGTTGAGGCAGGTGAGAAATGATGATCCTCGCTTAATTTCACACAGGCCTACAAACAAGATTAAAGTTGTTTAAAAAAAAGAATCGTTGGACTTTAAACTAAGTGTGGCCATGTTTGCAACTGCAAAACTGTATAAATGTGTGCCTACTGAGATGTGGTCAGCCAGGGTCATCACACGGTGTGTCTGGGTGGAAGGAGGGGGTTGTGATGTTGTAGGCCCCGATTCCACCTGCTGTCTGTACCGACTCATATCAAACCCTCTAACAGCACCTGGGGGAGAGACAGGGAGAGGCAGACCAGTTTACATTTGCAAAGCTGTTCCTGACAGTATTGCCTCAATTCTCACTGCAGGAGCATTCAAAAGTGGGCACTTAAAAAAAAAAAAAAAAAAAAAAAAAAAAAAAAAAAAAAAAAAAAAAAACTCGAGAGGCATCTCACCTGCAGGTGGCTGAGAGCTCTTCTCTGACGGGAAAGGCCCATCATTCTTCTCCTCTCTCTGTGCTGGAGAACTGGCTGGACTGATCACCTCAATGGCACCACCACCTTGTGCCTCGTAACGGTTAGAGGTCACTACAGGAAAGAAAAGCAAAGTATAAAAACACAAAACAATGCATCAATTCATGTCAAATTAGATTTCATCTGATCTATAGCAGAGTTAACTTGGTATTTCAGTCCTAAACACAACAAGACAAGGCTCCAGGATTACAGACTGATCCTGTAATGGCATTCACCTTCCATGCCATCTTATTAGTTCATTTCAACTACTGCTAAAATGTAATCCAAATGAGTTTCTTCAGTAACCCATTTAATAATTTCTGTACAATTACTTACTTTTATCTCATTATGTATGTATGTATGTATGTATGTATGTATGGGAGCGGACTAACTATTGAAGTTGGGACATAAAATGAACCATTTTGCAACTCTTCATTAAGTGGTAAAACTGACACCACCCACTGTAAGTCTGTTTAGTGAATTTATTGTAATGCCATCAGGTTGCTGTTATAATGTGCTCCTGAGGAGAACAAATCATTAGTCTAATCATTTTTTCCTTCGGCTCTCAAGCTACTGAAAGCCGGTAATAGCCTTTTTAAATGTTTGTTACAGCTGCTTATTGTTTCTTCACACCTATGAATGTTCATCTGAGATTTTTAAATTGTGTATAGATGGGGTAAGCTGCAAATGACTTGCCCTCTTTGGGATTAATAAAGCAGTCTGAATTGGAGTTTGAAAACAGGATCGATTGATGGTTGACGAACTTTGCTTGTTGCTGATCTAAGTTGTTATGGCCCAGTTTAGCTCCTGAGAGCCATTCAATGAGAGCTAATTTAGCTAGATGTGCTTATGACAGTGGTTCTCAAACTGTGGCATGTGTACCACTGGTGGTACACAAAGCATCCCAATGATCTGATGAACAACGAGGTACACCAGATAAAATCTGCTGTATGCACTAACATATAAATGATTGAAATCTATAAAGTTTTCATGAACAGGGATTTAGGGTTAAGATGCAGCTCAAAAAAGTGTCACTCACAGCTGCCAGAAGAGTCTGAGCTCTGCGATCCCCTCGCCCTGGAGTCTTTGTCTGAGGCAATCTGGCGTGTGATGATGACGTCAATAAAGCTAGCTGCGGTGATGGTGGTCTTGCCATGTGTGCGAAGTTCCTCCTCTATGCGGGACTTTGTTGGTGGGGCTTTCTCCTTGTCACTCCCACTTCCACCATCAGTGTACACAGGAAGCGTTTGTTTCCCACCGGGAAGCGGCATGGCTCCAAAGGGGGACTGCATGGAACGGCGCTCAGCTTCCTGCTGTTCGGCTACCACTCTTCGCCCTGCACTCATTTCATTATCCCGTGGGCCTGGTACCTCATGCTTGTTTTCCTTCACCTTGGCCACATCCATCTGAGGGGCAGAAGCAGCAGCGTCCACCAGGGCAGCCAGTGCATCTGCGGCAGTATTGTAGCGAGAGTTGGCCTGTGCTGCAGTTGAGGGCATTGGCCTGCTCAGAGCCAAGAAACAAGATTCAACATGAAAATCAACAAAATGATGTATTAATTAAAAAATAAATGTCTAGATGTATAAGTTAATGGTAAGGGAATGCAAAACCTACATCAGGGGGGTAATCACACTCTTGGTGCCTTGGAAAATACTGGGCCTCTGCTGGACCACACCTTCCTGTGACCTCATCGAAGGCGAGGGAGAACGCAGGAACCCACGGCTGCCAGGCCTGCCAGGCTGCTCTGGAGCTAAGACATGCACACATATAATTAAACATCAATGCTTTCAGACGATTAAAGAAACTATTGAAAGGTATTTTCCAAAAATTGAAATTGTGTCCAATGAATTGTGAATTGCACAATCAGATCAAACATTTTGCAATTATTTAAATGGCAAAATTCAGAAATACTGATTGCTGAATAAAAATCAGACTAGATAGTTTGCTTTGCAATGCACAACCATAATAAAAGTTACTTACCTCCACGCATGTATTCACTACGCTCACGCTCCCTCTCACGCTCCCTCTCTCGTTCCCGCTCTCTCTCCCTCTCTCGCTCCTTCTCCCTCTCTTTCTCTCGCTCTCTGTGCTCACGATCCCTCTCCCTCTCTCGTTCTCGCTCCCTCTCCCTCTCACGCTCCGCACTTGCTACCAGGTGGCTGGGGTGTCCTGTCAGAAAGAAATACACACGTGCACAGACAGACAGACAAACAAACAAGAACATAGGATGGTGGTCATTAACACTTATCCTAGACAACTCTCAATAGGAACCAAAGGAAGGTGTGTTCCCTTGATGTTAAGCTGGAAAACAAGACAACGTGGCATGTAAGCACTGATCAACACCCACTCAGCTGTAGGACCCATGTGAAAGAGCTGCTTAATAGCTGAAACAGGCAAAAGAAAGACAAAAAGAGCACTGCCACCTTTAGTGAAGTAAACACACAACACATAATACAGGAAACTCAGATTTCATCTCTTGCTGCAATACAGCAGGATTCAGTGAAATACCTTAGATAACGCATAATAAAAGTGCGACCATTTCAATACGTATTGAAAAATGTAGCATTAATCAAAATTTAAGATGGCATTGCCATTATGCAGTTCAATCTCATCTGAGAGCATCTTGTTAAGGAGATTTTTGCAATGTGGGATTATATCGTGTAGTTCTTCCTCAAATAAATACAGTTCAGTAACATTCTGAGTTAAAGCTGTGACAGTTATCAAAAATCAAACTATTACATTTTATATTTGTTACATTACAATTACAAATCAGTATCAAAATCTCAAAAAGCCTGAAATAAGTCAAACCCACAGCTACATCACTTACCAACAAAAGGAAAAACTATTATTAAATGGCCTGATCTTGGAATGATTGCCACACTGCCCCTCATTCAAGCATGGGTAATAGCATGAGTGCAGTAGATCCAGTAACCTGCCTTGGTTAGCCTGAAGCTTGGTGCTTATTCATTGTTTCTGGTGTTGTAATGTCTTTCTCTCTTACTGAGTGAGAGCACTAACAGGAAGTGTGAACATCATCTTTACATCATGACTGTGAAAGCAGTTAAGGTCCACAGAGTTAATGACGTCGGAAACTGTTGTGAAACTACAAGTAAAACGTACATCTAAAGTTCTATTCTATTCTAAAATTAGTCGAGAGTATGAATACGTTGCTCCCCATAACTCTGAATAGCTAGTTATCAGTGCATGATAGAAGCTTACAGAACAGAGGACGTTTCTGCAGATATGTAACTAAGAAAAATAGCATTAACTCAACAAATATCTAAACAAAAATAAAGGTAAACTTTACAGTAAGAATATACGTACAGATGATGCCACGCAAGATGAAGGCAGATGCGAACAGATAGAGAAGTCCATCACCATGAATAATGAATAACTTCCGGGTTCCTTTATTTCCTGTATGTATGTAAGCTAACTGCAATAACCAGTATTCCCAAATCTGCCATTAGGTGATGTAAAAAAAAAAAAAAAAAAAAAAAAAGCCACCTGTAACGGGCTGTTACTGCACAGGTGTAGTTTCATGTTAGCTAAAGTATAAACTGCAAGGATGGGACCGGCAGCTTCGAGGCTACATGAATTCAAATGAAGTGTACATCCAGTTATGTTGGCCTTACATCAAATAACTTTTCAAGCAATTTCAGTAGGTGCATTGCAATCATCCCACTACTTTGAAGTTCCCTTCAAACTGATCACTTTTGCTCCCTATGGTTTGGAAACTCACTTAGAATGTCAGAATATCCCATGCAGTCACACTTCACAGAGAACTACTGGGGTAACTGGAAAGTACCTACTGAAACTGCTCAAAAAGTTGTTTGCTGTAAGGCTGGCATTTTTTCGGCATCTTTAGCCAATAAATCAGGACCGTGACTGGGCTATAGCAACTTGGCTAATTAACATCATCTACCTATCACCACTATTTTGATACTACATCCCTGGCTCCCAATATTTGCTTTTGCAATTCCTGTTTGTACCTCCTAGAGTATTCGGACCAAAATACCAAAAAGTCACCAAAACTGAAACAGCAATACCAGCACTCATCTACAACCCCTCGCTCATCACAATCTCAGACCATGGCGAATGGTGGGCTCTGAAACACATTCGTTCAAATTTCTGGCGCCAATGGAAATTGGAATAGTAACTGTACAACTCCAGCTTGCCTATCCTCGGGCTTCAGATTTCTATGATGGATCATCAGGGATGGAGGCACGGCTCATCACTGACACACTGATGGTATAGCTCCCAATTAACTCCATATCATTGCGTTTCTTTTGGGGCACTTCACTGATGAACTAGACATCCTTGTGATTTTCCTGTTGAGAAGAGCTCACTCATTGTCTTCGTCAATTCAAACCTTCCCTTCCTGTTGTGATCAACATTTGATCATACTGTCAAACGATCTACTCCAACGCAGAGTACTCAACATGCTACGTTTTATCTTCAGTAGACCTGTCCTAGGGCTCTGGATCAGACAGCAACTCATCTCGACTTCTCTAACCACTTTCATCCTTTACACTCCTCGCTCTTACCGCACACCACCTGCACATACTCTTCTACCCATAGCCTGATGTAACCATCATAACCATCTTTCCAGACCTTGAATCTTTCTCTTCTCTCCCCATGGAAACTCCACTGAAAACCCATTGTTCATCACTGTTCTCTGAAATTTACCTTCTCTGTCCTTTCTAGGTTCCCAGTGGAAAGAACTTCTGCAGACACAAACCAGATGCATAAGCAAGTTTCCATCAATAGATCTATGGCTCTTTAACTGGTTCTGTTCAGGCTTAAAGAACCTTAGTCCTCTTCAGCGAACCAGACCAGTGTTGCACCAGTTTTAGTGGAACTGAGGTTACGTCACAGAATACGTCATTAACAGAGGGCGTTGCACAGCATTAGTAAACAGAAGTGAAAAGATCAACTTTTGGTGATAAAATGATGTAGAATACTACACCGTGACAGATGAATGGCATGTGAATGCTTCTTGATCTTATACAACCAGACATGCCCACAGCAATTTGTGCTGACCTGCTAATCTTTGGTTTCCACTGCAAACAATCTTTTAAGGTTCTGGAACCTATTCTTATTGGTGTAAATGAATTAAATGCTTCAAAATTAGGTTTGTGAACTGGAATGGAGCCCGTTCCACATTGGTGGAAAAAGTGCCCATAGAGGGATGGTTCTGCACTGACTTTTTAAAAGCTAAAATTAAATTTCAAAAATTGTAGTAAATTAGTAGTAAATATGTCTCCATAAATATGTACTACATGATTTATAAGTAGTTGTACAAGTTACAAGTTATTGCATCAGCCTAGAAGTCTCCATATCAGGACATTTCAATGCATGTCAGCGTACATTAAGTCTAAAATAAATGGCTTACATTAAGACCATTTGTATGCAATATCTTCAATTAAATACAACAGTGAATCACTGTGAAAAAGCCATGGGAACGAGGTGTCATCAGCGATCAGAAACAAACCGTAAAAAAAAACCCTTGTAACCACCACCAAGATTATTAGAAAGCAGTGAAATCCCTTTGACAGACTTAAGTAAATACAGATCTAGGAGCAGCTGTACAGAGCCTTGTACCAGTCTAAATTACTGGGAGGTGAGCAAACAAGCTGATTCTAGATCAGTATTGGAGGGCAAATGTCGCCTTTTTATCACCACAGAAGCTGAGGTGTTTGGAAGCAGCAAGGTTGGCTTCAGGTAGAGGTGGGCAGGAGCAGTAGAAGAGAGGGCAGAGGAGAAACAGCAGGTGGAGGTGACCTAGGTCAGGCAGTACACACACAGCAGAGGGATTTGAGGAAGGGACATGGTTGGGAGTGTGGGGGGGAGGGGTCCTCACCTGGAGATATGGAGGCTGGGTTGAAAACCCTAGGAGGAAAAGGGGGCTGAGGTCCGGGGATGTACGTGATGCGGTCCAGGGTGGGGGAACCTGTTCCCCCAGGGTGAGGCAACAGGATGGTGGGAGGCATCTGGGCTAGATCAATTATACCTTTTACAGACAGAAGCAAAGGGCCAGAGGGTGAGCAACCACAACCAGGATGACCGTTAAGTTCCACTCAAGAGCCAACACCCTCGAATGAGCTTCTAGAAGCTTTTAAGTGCACAGCAGCCATGGACTAGAGACAGGCTTTCAAATTTGGAGTGAACAGTGAATTTGCAGATCCTGATACAAGATTTTTTTGTTAACTTTCAATTACAGAAATCATTTAGGGCTGAAAGCTGATCAATTGAAGCATAAACGCTGTAAGCGTTACTTCACTGTTATTACTAACAGTAATGATAATACAAACAAGATTAGTGAGTTCTAGCATAAGGTTAGATATGGTGCAGTGTGGAATAGTGGTTTAGGCAACTGGAGTTTCTTAGGTAACTGCACCGGCATTTTCAGACTTTTGCAGCATAATATATAGGCAAGAAAAATTCTGTGATTTATTTACTGTAACATGTGAACACTGTGAATCACATGGTGAATAAATAAACAAAAAATAGCTGTTTATATGCTTTTATAACTATATAAAATGAATGCCAGTAAAGCATGACATGGCAGCTGATAAGGAGCAGCCTCAGCCCTAGATTTGGCTATCAATTCCAATTTGAAAGGACTGATTTTCCTCTCTTTTTTGGTCCTTAGGGTCATTTGCTTCTGATCGTCTGGAAAAGGTTGCCACTAGTTCACACGAGCACAAAATCTACAAACTACACCCATCCATCTAAATGTGATGCAACCTCCCCCTCACCTCTGGCTCCAGGAGGGTAAGGGATGGCGAGCTGCTGCTGCTCCCGTGGCGACAGGCCTCTTGCAATGTCGGGCCGTGGGATGACCTGCATCTGCTGGGAAGTGATGTAGTCATTAAGGATGGTCTGCCGCGTGTTCTCCATGGTATAGAGCTGGTAGGTGTTGGGGTAACCTGTCGGGGACGGCTGACGTTGGAACATGTACGCTGCTGCTGGAAGAGAGCATAAGAGGTTAAATGATACGCATTGTTGTTCACTTCAATGACGTCAATGGAGAAAGGAAAGGGAAGGAAACTGTGATTATGCATGTGACATATCACATCACATTTCATAATGCTGGCCAGATAATCATCATAGCTTTAAAATGCATTTTTACAGAGAGAACACACTCGCCCTTCCTTTTGAGCAGACACTCAAGAAAAGATAGCATCTTTCCATCTCACGGTTTGTGACGTGAGATTGAAAGGACATTTCTTGCCTCACAGCGCCAGAGCACCAATAGCTTGTGAAGTTTCAGTAATGGGGTGCATTCCGTTTGGGTTATGGGTTTACCTGGGTCAAGCAAGCGATGGTGTAAGAGGTTGGGATCCAGATGAGGTGGCAAGTGGGCTCGGTACACCTCTCCAGGTACCACGGGCCTATGATGAGGCTCAAAGGGGCTGTGTGAGGCCATTGGGTCACCCCCGGAGACAGGAGACTTGGCAGGGACACTGTCTCTCTGGGTAGGGGTCAGCGTGCTCTTCCTCTCATGAGACACAGGTTTGCCTGTTGTTATCCCTCCTAACAAAAAGAAAAAGAAAACGAATAGCTCTTAATATGCAACATTTACCCAAAAGGCAGCACATTTTGAAGGGAAATTCATTATAAAATGAATCGGAAGACTAAAAGAAAGGGATCATTAAATAGGGAAAGGCAAAAAAGGAAGGACTAACATTAAAGAATAAAGAGTAAAGAGGCACAAATGCGACATACCCTCCTGTGCCCGCAACAAGGGCGATCCCCTTGAAATAGAGCTGGTGGTGTAGTTGGGGGTCCTGCGGGCATTGGCGTCCTCATACATGCCAGGGCTGAGCTGTGACTTGCTGGCCTCCTGGTGTGTGGAGCGCAGAACTGAAGTGGAGTTGACTACAGACGTATGGCGCACACGTTCCCGCTCAGATGCCTTAGCATCCTCGTATTTCATGCGCTCCCGTTCAACCGCTTCCATGGCCGGGTGTGGCAGCTTACCCGGGCTGGTAAGGAGAGACTTTACATTGTGTTTGATGGCTGACTGGTTGACAGCACTGCTCTCATACTTCAGAGGGATGCCCTAGAGGAGTACAGAAAAGAAATGAGAGGAACTGTGCTGTGGCCTACAATCAAGTATGACTTTGGAGAAACAGACAATTTCTGATAAACCTGAGCACAAAACTATTTTCTTAACAGGAATAATAAGCATTTGAAGTATTTATATAAATAATAAACCAAACCTTGGAATCAAATAAACCAAACCATTTTAGCAGCAAAGGCTTACACTATGCACAACTGATACTTCTGTACACTAGGTGGTGCCTTTTGTCTGCCTTTTATGTGCTAGACAGAGTCTAGCCATTGAATGGCTAATAAAATATAGTAACGTGACAGTAACCGTGTGGAAGTTAGGATAGTTCACCAACTACGCTGAAAATATAGAGAATAAATAGTTCATGGGAGAGGTCTTGGAGACGTTCATATTTTTAAAATTGTGATAAATACTGCCATTGAATGATACAGAAATTTAGACTGTGCTAAGACTCTAACCAAATATCTCTTAACCATCTCTCACCTGGGTAATAGATCCTTCCAGAACAGGGGTCTTGCGGCTATCCTGTGTCTCCTTACGAGGGATCTCGTGAATGGAGCGACCCATTTCTTTAATGGTGTTCACGCCCTCATAGGGCTTGCCCTTTGTGATTCCCCCTTCAAATGAACGGATGGGTGGACTCTCCCTCTTAATCTGCTTGCCATACTTTGCTTCATCAAAAGCTTCAGAAGAGGCTCTTGGTGTTCCTGAATGTAGCGAAGCAAAAACAACAATTCAGGTGGAGGACCAGGAAGAAATTTTGTTAACCAGAAAGGTATACCACAAAGCAGGATTTGCCACTTTAGTCAAATAACTTAAACCCAAAGTCAGTGCTATCCAATTGGAAGAGAGATGATGGGCCTTCCTATTGGACAATCCTCAAATTTGGCTTAAGATATTTGGCTAATCTGACCTCTATATTTGAGAAACCCTGCTTTGTGGTACACACCACATCTCATAATGCATCAAAAATCAAAATATGCTAATCTTGTGCTTTCTGTCTGTCCCTGTCATCAATCTATGCATTAATCCATCCATACATACATAGAGAGAGAGACAGAGACATAATAACGTGTTAACATTGAGGAGACGTTTTCTGTAAAAACAAACCTTGCATAATGGATCCTGCAAGAATTGGTCGGTCCTTAGAATCAGTCAATGGGCTGTCTCTGGGCTGTGTTCTGCTAATCAAACCTGAATATTTTTGACAAAACAGCAGATTACTATGCATTCAGAGCCACCATCACTGAAAAACACACTTCATTTAGCAGTCCTTACCCTCGTGAAGTGCAGCTTCCCTTACAGGGTGCCCTCTGTCCATCATGTCATATGTGCGTTTGAGCTCGTGACTTGTCCTGGGGCTTCTAGTACCTTCTCTGGGGTTTTTAATGGCTGTTGAAACAAAAACACATTCTTCTATGTTTAGAAGCAGCAATGGATATTTTACCCATTCCCTGAAGTTATATGTACTGCAGCTAAGTGGCTAATTTGATAGGTGTTATTTAGACTTCCTACAAGTCTAGATGTGATGAGCGATTAAGATCACAGAGCAGCACAACAGAGTGTCTCACCATCATATGAGATGAGATGCCCACTCTTGCCCTCATAGATAACATGGCCCTTGGACAATGCCTCTGCTCTGCTCTTCTCTGGACTGGACAGATCTTCAGCGGCCAGCTTAGCAATGGTACCCTTTAGCAGGTCTGCTGCTATGCTGGACTGGGGCAGAGCAGGTGTGCCCTGATTACAGGAAATGATAAAGGCAACAAAGTTAGCAAGACAAACAAACAGAAAAAAAGTGAACTATAACTTCAAGCTTTATAATTCTATAATTCTAGCCCTTTCATTCTACACTGAGTGGAGTGAATAATGACAAAGTGCACATACGTGTGTGATGGAGCCTCCTCTGAAGGAAAGTCCCTCTGGGCCTTTTCCTGTGGGGCCTCTGGCCAGATCCTGGATGGCAGGCATTGGTGCTCCTGCAGAAGTGAGAAAACACAGGAGAGAAATGTTTTTAAAAATAGACAAATAAGACCCAAGGGGTTGAGGGCACCACAACATTAAAGGTCCAGTACATATATAAGAGTTGATGATGTAGTATGTAAGCACTGTGATCTCGCAAAACCACTTCATTAACATTTATATATGAAAACCAGTGCATTAGCCATGTCCTATTCATGGAGTTACATATCAAATATCAGACTGCCAATATCAAAGGGCCTAAAGAACATCAGCCACACCCATTCACATTAAAATAATAATCACAAGGTGTCTTACATATACCAGCCCATGGATTAGTTTATCAAAAAACACATTTCTATTAAAACGGTCAAATATTGACTCCTGTAAGAAAGTAAAATCACCAAACTACACTGTTTCTAATTGTTATAAAGTAAACAAAAAAAATGAAGCAAAAGCCTTTGTTGCCATTTTGTCTGTTTTTTCTTGCAGTTATTTAAATTATTAAATGTTACTAAAATATAACTCTTTTCCTTTCTTCCATACAGTTAACATTTTGGAGATACAAGAATTTTGCTCAACAGTGATGATACCAAAAATTCACATAATTGCTAATGATAAATAAAAATCAGAGCCCAGAGACATCAAAAGAGGTAACAGGTCGGCGCGTTCACAGATTGGTGGCGGCTGATTTTAGTCAGCTCTTTCTCACCAGCGTGGCAGATTCTCTCACATGAGTGTTAACACAACTCAGCATGCATAGATGTGTCCCTTTAGCTAACTCATCCCTGAGCTGTGGAAAGCAGACCAACCATTTCACAGAAATGTTCTGTGTTGTGTCTAAAGTGACTGTCTAAACATTTCTGACTCAGTAAGTTTCTGATGCATGTGATAGAGTTGACTGTGTGTCTCACCTCTGACCACTCCAGGCTCGTAATGTGCCCTGGAAAGCAGCCCTTCAGCCTGAGCAGACTGTCCACGTGGGGAACACTCCTCCTGCTTTATATAGGACACTGAAAGGGGAAGAGAGAATTAAAACTCAGATCATCTTTAAACACATTGAATATCACATTGTTTAAAAGTTATCAAGCGCTCGTTGTTAATGTACCTTATATATATTTCTAGTTCTGTCACTCAAATAATATATTTCCATTTCTGCTGTTTTTTTACTTTTTGACTATTCAAAACTAACAGTTCTGCTTTACACATCAGAATGTCATGATTAATGGTCCAACAGAAATGCTCCAAAATGATTACTTTAACTTTGGCTTTCAGTGAAAGCTAAACATTTTTTCCATCTTGTTTTGGCATGGCAATGCCAATATATTACATTTTATATATTTATCAATAATATAGAATGATTTCAGATTCTTTTGAGATCTCAATATTGTGAAAGTTGACATTATTAAGATATAAATTATGGCTTGTTTACACTTAGATTATATTTACACTTTACATGTTTGTGTTAAAGAAACTGAAATGTTTGTTTTTATTTTCAACTCCGTAGATAATTCACTTTTATAAAACAAATCTACTGAAATCTGCTTAACAGCCAATTTAACACCAAACACAATATTAGCTGTTTTCAATTAAATTTTCTCAAACTTAAATTTTACGACTTTAAATTTTACACAAATATAATGTGCCACAAAGTGGACGATAATGTATGAAAACAATTTCATGACACATAATCCATATTGGAATGTTTAGTTTAATGTTTAAAAGTATTGGTATTGTCACATTAAAAAATATTTTCTAACATTAGTACAGTTCATTTTATCTAACATTTTCTTCACTATGCTCTCCTTCACCTAATTAACAAGGACAAACACCACTCTTATTCATGAAATTAGTTGTTCAGTGTTCTCCAAGTACTGACAATATTCATTACATTTTCAATATGAAAATGTAATCTAATTTATCATGATTACAATAAAATCACTAGATTGCACAGCCCCACTATATCCCTCCCATCCCTCTCTGCATCTCTTACCAGGCTTGGCAGGGTCCTGTTGCCTTGGCAGACCGAGTGAGATGGATCCCCCAGCACTCTTGGCCCCCTCTGGCCCATAAACAGCATGCGTGTGAGAGGGCAGATACGTGCCCGGTGTTCCCTATAGGAGTGGGAACAGCCAGGAATCAGAATACCAGGAAAACATGGTCACACCCATGCCCCTCTGACATTGGAGAGGATGGCCCTCGTTCAGCTGCACTAATGCTCATTGGAATGAGGTATTTGATATGTGCTTTTCGTTACAGCAGTGGTCAAGCAAATGCATAAAAACACTTGGAGGGGAAAAATAAGAACTAATGGAAAATTGTTTAGGCCAGTAGTTCAAGTGCACTTAGAACAATGATGCCATCTGCTGAGTCAGAATTTAGTAAGGGTTTATTAAAAGCTCTCTCGCTCTTTCTCTCCAGCATACCTGCAGAATAGATCCACCTTGGATGAAGGCAGGCTTGTCAGAGGGTTTGGAAGTGGGAATGAGGGGAGGCGGTGACGGAATGTTGGCCGGTCTGTGGCGGGAGAACGTCATGCGCATTCCATCTGGAAGGGTCTGAACCACCTGGTTCGGCGCTGGCTGCAGGACTGAGGAAATCAGAAAGGACATGGTGGACAAGTTAAAAAGGTGATTGTTGCGTTCTCCTGCAGGGGTGCACCAATATTTCTGGACAGATGCCAGGAGCTGATAACTAATCCCTTGTTGTAGCAGTCACAGATAAAAATAACTGCTATATAAAGAGAGACATTCAGACATTCAAACAGTCATACCACAGATGAGCTTGAGCTCCCATATATTAGTACATACACTACTTTGCCAACGGTTTGTGAACTCCTGATCATTCAACGGTTCTTCCAAAACCAGGAGTATTAAAAATGAGGAATAAATACAATTGCTGCAGGAAAAGCCTCTTTTAGACTTTAGAAGTGTGTAATGATCACCAACCCTAGATGCTGTTGATCAGCAAAGATATCAGACATGTTGCTTCATTAGGATAGGATGGGATAGAACTTTATTAATCCCTTGGGAGGGTTCCCTCAGGGAAATTAAGGACTTATTACTTAACAATACTGTGTACTGAGGATTTGACAGTATTCAGGCATGAGAACATTGGTGGAGACAGGTACTGATGCTGGATTATCAATTCTGGCACTCCAGTTCTTAGAACTCCATCACTCAGGAGAACATAGCTCCTCTGCTCCACAAAGCAATTCTGGTGGATTTATATCCCTTTAGCCCAGCTTGGTCTTGGGCGTGGTGACCTCAGACTGACATGTACCTCCTCCAGAGGGAAGGCTTTCCTGTAGAGATTTTACAAACTGTGTTTTTACAAGTGTCAATACCCCCCCCCCCCCCCCAAGTGTCAATAAAGGGTGTCCACAAAATTCTGCCCATACACTTCCTTTGCCAAAAGAGCAATTATGGAATTATTCCACCTTAGAAGGGGTCTGCAAAAAGTTTGACAACCTCTGTTCCAGAGAAAAACTGGTCCAGGAACATTTGAGAAGTTCAAGGCAGAACATACTTAACTACTGAAATGAAGCAGTAGCATATAAATCTATTTTTACAGAGTACAAGTAAAGGCAGCATCATAAAAAGCAGCCAAAGTGCTGCTTCTTCAAAATAAACATGAGTGCAAAGAAGTTGGGAATAGGAGAAAGGGGTCAGAGGGCAGCTCATGGTACACACTGAGCAAACCCAGGCTCTTCAATTCACAAGGCTTGATCTAGGTGTGACCCATGTCCAGCTCCTAAAAGCTTCAGAATCAGACTAAAAGCACCCAGGTCCATTTCTTTTGCCCAGTCTGGTGCAGGAAGTCTTGTGCATGAACTCTGATGAAAAACTGAGACATGAAGTCTTACGTAATGCAAAAAGCACCATTCACAATGGGGTGTTACGTGTATTATAGAGTGTGTTTAATAAAAGCAGTGCCTGGCTTTATTGCGGCGCACGAACCAATGCAGATATGTTCGCTTACTCTGCAAGCTGAGGTGTGATGAATGACTTATGTAAAGCACCAGCCCAGAATGTTCCTGAGCCATGAATAAATACCTTATCAAGGGCCAAAAGTTCATCATGACTCTGTAGTTGATGTAGTTGATGACTGAAGATGTGTTTCGTTAAACTAATGTTGGGGTTTTACCACCATGATTTTAGCCCTGATTCTGAGTCTGGGTGAGTCTGTGCTGGTTGGCTGTAGTCTGCAGATTTTTCCTCAGGCAGAGGAGACAGTTGGAGAGAGAGTTGTGTGAGGGACAGCCCAATTTTTGACCAATATGACATCTACGATGGAAAACTAGCAGTTTTCCACCTTAAATGATGCAGCAACTATGTACTGGTATCCTCCAATACACGCTACTGCCCACTAGTGCAGGGCGATATGGATCAAAACCCGTCGTATCCCCAAATATTTTAGCTGAATGGAGATATGCGATATCTGTCTATTTTTACGATATTTAAACACACTGAATTTGGATTTTCATTTCTCCTTTAAACATACTAAGTATTATGCCCCTCCATAGTGTGTACATGAGACTAAGAGAAGGAGCTGACAGCAGGGATCACCTCAGCTCATACCTTGCTGTGTTTATATCCTGATATAGATATAAATATTGACATCACCCAGCTCTGCTTCCCACCCACGACGTCAAAGGCATATTTGCATATTTATTTCTACAAAATGAATCAGTGAAAATTGCAGCACAAACAATTACCACAGCAAACTGTTGTAGTTTCATGTTGCAGTGAGAGGCATGTGTTTTGGGGTGTGTTTGGTGCAGTGTGTGATCTGTAGTTGCCTACTGTGTGATAGATACTTTTTCCATTCACCATAAAGTCAGCGTGAGATACTTAGTATTTTTATAATCTGCTATGACGTTAAGAGTCATGTAGTGTACCCTACAGGCTTAAACACTGCACCAATCTCATCCTGGAAAAAAAGAACAACCAAAAGCTGCAATTTATTTTTTAAAAATGCATTGAAATGCTATAGACATAAGTAAAAAAGACAACAACTTCGTAAAACAGCATGGATAGAAATTTATGCTAAAACATGGGATAAAATCATCATCATCATCATCAGTAGAATGTCCTGCTTTGTAGCACAATTTCATTGATCTAAAACAAACCAAATGAGGAGGATCTGGATGCAATTTGAGTTGATTTGGGTTAAGAGGCATCTTTGGTTGTATATCTACACAAATACAACTGGAGATAGTCGATCTTCAGTGTTTGTAAAACGCATGTCAGTCTAGCATCTGTCATTCTACTCTAAAGAAGCACACAGTGGCCGATCCATGGCGACCGGGACAAACAATTTATCTTCCTTTAACAGTGTAATTTTTCCTGATCGTATTTATTTGGTGGAGCAATGGAATAGAACAAGGACGTTCCATCTGCAGGCTTATCTACTTTCTTTCCTTTCCGACAGAAAAGTGCAGGCTACCAGCGTTCAGTTCTGTGAGGGGAGTTTCCAGGTCCTTTAGAAGGCTGATAAATGGAAGAGGTCACATGCCTCTAAGTGGAAAGCTGCAGAGCAGCATATGGAGCCACATGACGGCTCAAGGCTTTCCTTCAGGAACAGGCTTGGTCACCCGGCCTTGGAAATGGCAGTGAAACATGCAAATGGAAGACCAGAAGAGAGTTCCTAGTCCTGAATGTGTGGGAGTGTTTTCCAAGATGACACAGTTACAGATAGGAAAATCATTTAGCCCATGACAGGCTGGTAAATTATTAACTTTATTTTAATTCATATACCTTGTACTACTGTACACAGTGGTAAAACATTACTGAAGTCTGCTTCAGGCCATACAGCGCAGACAATGCAGACGTCAGTATAAAAGTGAGAATTAAGCACCTCGCTGGGACCAGAAGCATTTAGGAGAGAAGTGCTCTATAAACTCACCTAAAAGCCTTCCAGTTACACAAGTGCTAAACACATTTTTTCTTGCTTTGAGGTCCACTTTTCATTTTTAATGACCTGTTTCCAACCCATCTCTTAGAACAAAACAGATTGCTCTAGCTAAGAACTGATTTCTAAATGACTGCTGAAACATTCCTTATAATTCAGTGTGAATGCTGTCCCCTTAACAGTTACATGAAATCATTTTTCCCCTCCACAAAACAAAAACAGAACTCCAAACAGCCCTGTTTCCATATACTGACCTTATTAATCAAACTTCTCAGGATATGGACCCTTTATTGCTTGTTTCTATATATGAACCTGTACAAGAATACACGTTTCAGATGCCCTAGAATGGAAACTATATTGGAATACCTGAATACTGAGAGTTCAGTACAAGGAACGGACATACTGTGAACTTCAAACGCTCTCCCCTTTAAAAAGTAAATCAGACCTAACCAAACACAGGGCTATAAAACAGGCTGATCCTAAAAGCCCAAAACTCCTACATAACAGTCTTAGATTTATATTTACACCTTCAAAACATACATAAACTCAACAAGTTAACTTTCAAGGCTAAATGCTACAACTACTTTGGGAGAAGAAAGCCTATAAAGGCTAAAAGCAAATGGTAAGATGACCAGAGAAGAAAGGTCAACTGGAGGAAGCACAGCTGTGGGTATCCACACATGGGAGCCGGGGGAAGGCAGTGAAGCGAGCAGGTGCTAAACTAAAAGCTAACCCGGCCACTCATGATGTGGAGGGGACACCAAGGTCAGCAACGCTATCCAGGAAGGCTAATGAATAATTCTTGTTTTTGTTCAAGGCTATAATATGCAACACTAGATTTTGTGCCTCCCTTGGACCAAGGCGTTGGTGTAAACCAGCCAATAAAATCAGAGCTTTTTTCCCCTCACAAGTCTGTAAAAGAAAAATCAGGGTTTCATTTTGAAGCAAAATTAGATTACATGGATGTGATTGGATACCAGCACCTTCCCACAATTTCTGTATCATTCCTAAATTGAATGTTATTTTTGCAAATGTTCACTGTAGTCTAGGATCATTCTTGGTACTAGGGAAAGTATAGGGAATAGGGAACACTCTAGGGAAAGGGAAGAATGAAAAGCAACAAGAAACCGCCCGTAGTAGTACATAAAAGTATCTGCCTAGAGGTCTTCATTTGTGACACACCACTGAAACCATTGCCGAACTCTGGACAAACAGATAAACTGCACCACACACCCATCCACCGGGATGAGCAGATAAACAATGCCAAACGCAGGTCAACCAGGACAAACAGATAAATTGAACCAGACACCCATCCACCAGAATGAACAAATAAACTGCACCAGACTCTGAGCAGATGAGCCCTGCTACATAATAACCAGTGAGGTGGTACTGAAGGAGTGGGGAGGTACACTTACCTGGTGGGACGCTGTAGCGTGAAGGGTTGTTAGGATCTGGCTGTGGTGATGCCTTGCTAGGCTCTCGGGGAGAGAGTCTGTAGGGTGAGCCTGGCCTGCCTGCTCCACCATGTGCTTCCTGCTCCATCAGCTTCATGTCGTAAGGCATGTATGCGAACGGCTTACCTGAGGGAAGAGGAGAAAGCGCAAATACGAAGCGGGTCACAAAAAAACAAAAACAAACACACAAACAGCCTGAACTCTGAACACTGAATCCTCAACACTGAGGTCACAAGCACACAAACAGTCCAAAGCCAGCAGAAGCTTTAGCATTCAGCAACTCGAATAAAGGGCAAGAAAAGGCTTTGTGTGAATAATCAAGCACTTTGGCTAATGGTCATCAGTATGAGAGCAGGCCCCAATGTTCCCTTTGGTTGACTGCCTCTGTCTGGCTCTTTAAAATGGCTGCTTTACGCTGTCAGTCTTATTTTCTTGCTCAGAGTCCTCATGTTCTGAACTCAAAGACCTGGAAAGTCCAGTCTTTATTAGACCATCATTTCAGAGAGACATGTCTTCCTCTCCCCCAAAGGAGTCTGAGAAAGAAGAGAAACACTGCACACCCTTAGCAGTCCAAAGATGATGGTGTGTGTGTGTGTGTGTGTGTGTACAGTTCAAAGACAAAGGTACTACGGACAGATGCACCATGTTCCAGATCTGTTTGTGCGTACTGTGTAGACTCTCTGAAGAATGGTTTCATAACTCTCCTCTCTTATTTTAAGCCAGATTGTAATAACAATCCTTCTGACTCTCACGGTCAGCCCTCTTTGGTCAAGAGTTTTCCAAAACAGAAGAGAGACAGACAGCCAAGGAAACATATAATTGGTAAAAGAACACAAAACAGCAGCTCAAGACACCCACTCTGCCCTCCACCATCCATCATCTTTTCATCTACAACTACATTCTCCTCCTTCGGTTTCAAAACACTGGCTTTGAAGCAGTACCCCAACTGGCCTCTCCCCACTTTCCATTACTTTCCGCTTCTGTACTAATTAATCTAATTCACATCCATTATCCCTGAACCTCTCAGTCTTAAGGCCAGAGTACACCGACTGAACAAACACAAACAAACTCAGTCTAATGTTAGCTATTATCCTCAGAATGTTCAGAAAAAGAGCCGACCAATCAAATGAACTAGAGTAAATGTGGAGAGAACATACCAACACAGTTTTAACAAACACTGGCATGGCACACCAAAACCAAAAGGTTTGTGCATGTGCTTGGGGAGTGTACTCTGCCCCATAGTCACACACAAACAAACAAGCAAAAATAGGTTCACCCCCATTCGGTTATCCATCACACTACCCAGTCAATCGTATGAAAATACACCCACAATAGTACTATTACACTCATGTACTACTAAAAATCAGTACAAACAGTGTGTACAGAGCAGACAGTATGTGGGTTGTGGGCACTGCATTGGTGTGTTAGCGTGTATTGCACGGGTATGAATGGATCAGATACAGCACTGCTGCTGGAGTGTTTAAACCCCTCAGTGTCACAGCTGCACTGAGAATAGACCACCAACCAGGAGTTACCAAACACAAAATGAGGTTTGCTGTTTTCTAGACATTTTGACCTCAAATTCAAATTTCCTCTCGAGACCCAACACACAATATCCACGCGTCCTGTCTGCTCTACAAAAGCACTGGTTGCTTGGACTCCTATGAATAACACTTCCAAAGGGTGTAACAGGGAGACTGTACCCCTTTGCTTTAGCTCTTCTGAGAAGTTTTATACAATTGTAGGAACATACTGATAGGATCTGAGATCTGCTGCTGATCTTAGACAAAACGTAAGATCATCCTAAAAGTATTCAACAAACACTTACCATCCCGGTCCAATATGGTGGGGCTGCGGGTGGTGAAGCGTGGACGGCGCTCTGCATCACTGGTCTCCTGCCTCTGGTTGTCCTCCAGGTGAGCAGACTCGTGCACTGCTTTGATCTGGTGCTGGAACATGGCAAAGCCACTTAGAGGAGCTCCCACAGGGACTCCAGCTGGCCCGAAAGGACCAGACACCTGGTAAAGGAACATTACAATTGGACCCTTTAGAGCTGTAGCAGTTAAAAAAAAATCAGCTATTTCTGATGATAAAATAAAGAAGGCAGAAGAGCAGAATGAGGAAAGGAATTAAGCAATTGAGCACTAAGAAATTAATTAATCTAATAACTTCTTAATAATCAAAGATCAAAGTGCTAAACCTCAATAACTTACTATACCTTCATAATCGTTAACATTTCAGGAAAATGTCATTACTACACCACACAAGCAGCCAATCAGGGCCAATTTTGCACAGAGCTAAATCACACAGGCCTCCACTTGCTGTAACCACACCACATAAGCACCTCTGACACTGAAAGTGAATGCCTGGTCAAAGCTGTAGCCACAGAGAATTGCTGAACAGAATTATCACACTTTATAGATGCAAAGCACCACATGAATTCTTGGAAATGACTCACATTCACAGTTTGGTCATGGGAAGAACTTCTACCTAAAAGAGAAGTTCATGGTGCTGTTCTAACACATGGTAGTATTGAATCATCACTGGTCTGATCTTCAGCATTACACAAGGTTCAGACATTTCTAAAAACGCTCAATAGAACCACATATAACAACACGCACCTGAATGTCCGTTTAAGTTACTTGTTAGGTGGGCTACAGAAACAAAATATTGAAGCTCCAGCAGTTGCTTTAAACATGCATTTACATAACATATATTTATTACTTGACTTGAAATGTACAAATGACCTAACATCTAAAGCCAGCAAAACAAACTGGGCCTGTCAGAGCTTTAAGGCTTCAAGTGTGGTACTTCACAACTAAGACAGTGTTTGATCAATTTGATGCAGGCTCTGAAGCATTCAGCAATTAGCCAGGATTCAGTCTCATTCAAATCACTTCAGATCCCCGATTTTGATCCAGGTTTGTAATTGTTGTCTTTTATTTTTTGGCAGCGTGTCCTCAACTCACGTGGTGGGGCAGCAGATCAGAGGGAGACTGGCTCTGGACCCTGGTTCTGGCTCCGAGCCGCTCCCATTCTCTGGGCCTGAGCCTGGCCACGGGGGCATATCTGATAGGTAAGTAGGGGATGGAGCTAGGGGGACTGACCATAGGAGGGATGTTGGCAGCCCGCTGTTGGAGCTGCTGCATGCTGAGCTGAACTTGCTTGGCTGAGGAGACTAGCACTGAGCTGGGACCTCCAAGCATTGATGGCTTCTCCAGAGGAAACATTCTATGGGACAGAAAAGAGTGAGTTAGAGCAGACACTGATAATCTATTGAATTTGCATGTTTAAATCTTAAATAACACAGATTTTGTCTGACCCCGTCCAAGCTGTGTGTGAGATACCCTGAGTACACTGGGAGTGCAATCAACTGCCATTAGAACCTTTAGAACCTGACCTCACTAATTCTTCTGTGTGTGGCTGAACACAATTAAATCCATTTCGGATTTCGGACAGGTTCAGATATTTCATGATACACAAGTGTGACCTCTCAAGTGTGTCATTTTAAATGTATGCTATCAAACCTACAAGCAACAAGCACAGACATGGCTAATTTGGGTAGTGGTCAGAAACAGTTCCAACACTATTCCTCATTTGTTGAAGCTGCAACTGCTGAGGACACAGGGGCCTCATATTTCAGCACTGAACACAGCAATTCATGACTTTAAATGGATCACACCCAAGAATGGTGACTCTTTGTTGTTAGTAAGTGGGCACACAATGCTCCCAAATAGCTGCTTTGTGCAGTCCAGCAACACTAGTTTTGCTTCAGCAGAAAAACAATTGCAATCCCTCACCTCTGCCGATCTGGCTCGGCCTCCACGTCCTCGTCGGCACTGCACGTGGCGCTTGAGTCATTGTCCGAGTGCACCTGCTCTCCCTGTTTCTCCACTTTCTCCCTGGCTTCTGGCTCCATCTTCACCTGAATCTCTCCTCTCTCCCCAGCCCCTGAAGCAGCCAATCCAGCAACCATTTCAGCATCCTGTGGCTCGCTTTTTGGGTGTACTTGGCCCTCAAAGGGCCCCCGGACCCGCTCTTCCTGAGCTGTGCCATCGCCTGCCGTTCCTCCTTCAGGACTCTTCTCCAGCTTGACCTGAAGATCCCCGTAAGGAAGCTCCTGGGCTTTGGTGTCTGTGCCTGGGCCTTTGGACGCAGCAGGATCCTGCTCAGAGGCGGCTTCTACAGAGCCAGAGTGGGACAGTGGGTCGGAGGACTTGGTAGGGTCAGCCTGAGAAGGAGACGGAGCACTCTCCGTGTCCGAGCTGTTGTCTGCACCTAGTTCAAAAGAACAGAGAGAGAGAGAGTGAGTTCATCAGATCATCTTATTGGTAAGTGAATTAGGTATCTATAGTACTATTGGAATTGGATTAGATTTTTATGTGGAGGTGTGATATAATTATCCTCAGAGTGCCTCAGATTTGAATTGAACCAGGAATATCAGTAAAGTTTTATGGACTACGTGCATGTACAGAGGATAGATTTTACATAGTATAAAATGAATACCAACGTCAATGTCGTGTTTTTTTAGGTTGTACAGTATTTTTATCTTTACTAAAACAGAAAAATATGCCCCACTTACTTTTAATGATCTATTCACTAAAAAACGCTAGCTCAGTAAATAGGTAGGGTAATCAATTATGCTACACATTAAGATCATGAGGTTTTGACATCTATTAGTTATTAATATTAACGTTTTCTTTTAGGAAAGCCTCTCTCTTTGAAACGGCAAACCACTAGCGTGTGGAACAGTACATGTTTTTGTACAGAACTGATACGATATGGATGTCTCAATTTGGTAAGCACACTCAAGACACGGCACTCTAACATCCAGATAAAGTACATACGTAGGATGAAGATCAACAAACAGAATGCAGTAGCAGAGGTTACGAGCGCAAGTTCCACCTGGAAAGCCTTAACCTATAAATTTTTAATAGGTGAAGTTTAGATTTATAGTGAACTTTATGAGCATCACTGTGGTCTATAGCCATTCATCTTCTCCTTCTCTGTTTCTGGTAGAAAGGATGGCTCTCATTTGTTTGGTTATCTTTCCTTTCTTCATTATTTACTCATTAGTGCTCTGTTTGCTGTAAGATGAATGACAAACCAATATTTCAGTGACACTGACCTTTTCCCCTCTTATTTCAACTCATAAAATAATGTTGGATCAGAAGAAGGGCTTTTAGACAGCTGTAGTCTAACGGCGTTCAAACATTGAACTATCTGTGTTCAGATAAATACATGTTTTGCCTTTTCCCCCCACTGCTGTTGAACACTTACAGACCTGTGAGTCCCAAACCCTGGTGTGAACTGGACTGAACAATGACTTTTGTGTACCATCACACCCTACCAGGCACATTAGCATTTTAAAAACTGAAATCCTTTTAAGAAGTGAAATCATGGGATGTAGAAAATAAAAAATATAGTCTAAACTGCTTGATGCGTCAGCTTCTGCACTAGCAGCCAATCCACCATCTGCCTTGCTCTTCTCTCTCAGGCAGCAGCAGGGTAAACTGGAGTGATCCATGGCCAACCTGCTTGAGTACGGGAGCAAACACATGGTGCAGCTGACCAAAAGACAGGCAGAGCGTGAGAGAAAGACAAAGACAGAAAAGGAGCTGGATGTTACACAGGAAAAAGCCCTGAGCTACTTCCTCTCTCCAAATACGTGCTGCCTCTACACAGAGGTCCATTAGAACAGTCAAAACACAACAGCCCTTCCTCGCTCCAGATTACGTCACAACACTCCGCAGCAGAGCCAGCCAGGGCATTCAGGGACGAGTCAGATAGAGGCAGAGGGTGGAAACAGACAGAGCGGAAACAGACAGAGCACAGCTAGTGTGGGATGCCTTAGGAGTGATGGGCTGATCGAGCCAGAACAGGAGGAGAAGACGAGTGAGTGGAAACGTTGGACTAAAGCAGTGTGGAGAGATGTATAGAGGAAGGGGGGAGAAAGAAGAGAGAGCTGAGAGATGACGGCAGGATATCATACCAGATCAAACGAGTAGTGGTGGCACTCGGCGTTCCTTACAGCGCACTTTTTGAGTCTTCAAAGCCAAAGAACACTTATATAAGAGAGAGCCTGGCACTCAGAATTAGTCCAGATCCTTTTTCTCTTTCTCACTCTTGCGCCCTCTCTCTCGCTCTGCCTCCCTCCTCATTTGATCCTCTCTCGCTCTCATTAGAAGTACAGACAGTAGCAGTAGTGGCTCTGACCTCGCTGGCTGCGTGCTTCAGACTGGGGTTTCACTGTCAGCTCTAATCAAACGTTCTGCCATGAAGCAGGTCAACACTGCCTTCAAAACACTCTACACCCTTAAAAAAAATAAAAGGTTTTGCAAATGGTTCCTTGCGTAATGTCAGATAAGAACCACTTTTAGTTCTATAGAGAACCATGCTTATAATGTAGAGGTGATGGAGATGTAAAGGTTCTTTACCAGAAATCTGTTTGTCTGTTTACCAGATGGCCAGAAAACACCAACTAAATATTAAAATTCAAATAACATTGATGTTGTAAGCTGTTCAATGTTTTGAAAAAATATGGGCTGTGACCAATCGATCAAACAATTCCCAACAAACCAGCAGATCTCCTTTACTAGAAAAATGGGGAATGAGGAAGAGTAGTGTATGTTTTAGAGACATCAGTTCATCTATTGTTGCACTTAAGAGTCTTATATAAAAAATGCCAGAGAAAAATATGGAGTAATCTATAAGACGACATAATGAAGACAAATTGTTTTATTATCTTCTGTGGCAGTGGCACGAGTAGTTACACCTTTGATAAAATTGCATTACCACAGCGCACTAATGCAATGCACGATGAACTGCAAATTACCAGGGGAGGGTTTGAGGGTTTCAATTTCTGATTTTAACAATTAGAAAACTGTTCCAGGAACCTCAGAGGGTCTTTTTTCTTCCACATACAAACAAAGAGGTCCTATTTCATACAATTCAAGGGATATTGTTATTAATTTATTAGATTAGCAAAAACAAGCTTAAGAGCTAAATGAGTGAACTGGTTGCCATGGTAATCAGAAAAGCATAAGCCAAGTTCCAGTGATTAAGTTGCTGTGCATTGAAACATCTGTTGTAGAACTTGCATATGTCTATTAAAAATGGTTTATAGAACCAAAAGTTATTCTTCTATTGAATTTATCAAAGCACCTTTGTCAGAGCATCTTTAAGTGCCCAACAGGGTGCAAATTACAGGGGTTCTGTCGGGGCAGGCACCCCAATATCTAGGGGGGTGGGGGTACAAATGACAAGATATAAACTAAAAAATGTTGCTCCTAGAAATACACCTGTAAAACTTGGACGGTACTAATATGAAGTCATCCATGATATAGTATGTTGTCAAACGCGAATGGGACAATCTCTGAAAATGTGTTTTGTGTAAAAAGCTGGCTAGTCTGCTCAGTAGTACCTAAATATATACTGAATATCTTGTTAATTAGTTACAAGGTTCCTAGCCCCGTCCACCACGTGGTCTCACACTATGCCTGCACCAAATTTAATGAATGCCAGACTTCAGTTCAGTGACCCTCCAGCGTAATTTTGTTACATTATACAGGATGTGTTGCATTAAAACTCTCAACAAACTGATCGCAATCCTGGAGAAGACATCTCACCCTCTCCATGACTTACTGGTCAGAGAGCTAGTCATTCAGTGGTATAGGAGGTTGTTTGTACCAACAGCGAACCCACTGTACAACACTTCACTGTGTCAGACATTATTACACAACGAGCCCTTAACACGACAGGCTCATTGAATATGGCTGGACATTATTATTCCTTCTATCCAATCACTGCACTGACAGATTTTATCTACACTTGTGCATAACTGACAGACTATGAATGTCTGCTCTTCTATTCATATCTCTTTGCACAGAAAATATTCAAATCTTCTATTCATAGATTTTGACACTTTACCTGTACATGTACACACTGTCACATGTTACATAATACTCATATTAGCTCATTATTTGTTCTGCAGCTGTAGTTTATTGTTTTTCCAATACATCTCAATAAAGCTTGTGCTCTTTCTGCTCTTTGTTGTTTATTGTGCTGCTGTAATATGTGACTTTCCCTCTGGGATTAATAAAGTCATTCATCCATCCAGTCACCTATCCCTCCATCCATCCATCCCTCCATCCATCCATCAATGCATCCATCCATCCATCCATCCATCCATCCATCAATCAAGCAATCTAACCATCTAGCCATCCATCCATCCATCCATCAAGTCGTCCATCCATGGTCTACTACTAGGTCTTTATTATTATTAAAGCAAAATGTTAGCTAGTCGCCTTGATCTAATTATAATACAAACTACAACTTAAATATAATGCTAATGAAACAGCTTTTTACATGGTTTCGGTAGCATTATCTTGACAAGAGCTACTATGTTTTAGGGCGGTAGGAAGGGGTTTCTCCCTCAAAACCTTCTGGCAGCCCACTTTCTGATATTCAAGTCACAAAATTCATGTGAAAGGCATGTGTGTCATCCCACATTATCAAGGCAATAGTCCATTAGCATTTGTGTGCTCACCTTCACTGTCATCTGGGTTCTCCTCATCATCATCAGCCGAAGCCGTGGCCACACTGTCGCTTTGTGAGGCGTCTCGTTCACGTAACCGTCTGGTCACCTACAGATAAAGACGTGCACAATGGAACATTCTAATACAAAGCAAAGTCTTAACTCTTTTAAACAGCTGAATTAAAAGTGAAGAAGATAATAGAAATACACTGAGGATTAACGTGGGCCCATAGATGGACTGAGCATCTCAACTATCTGTGGGAAAACAGCCAGTGCAGAGGAAGAGCTAAAGGTTTGAGATTGGTTACCTGCTTGTGCTGCTGCAGCAGGTTGTCCAGGTTGTGGCGTCTCTTGTAGTTGAAGTAGAAGTTCTTACACTGAGCCTCACTCTTAGTTCCTACCATCTTAGCAATGGCCGACCAGTTCCGCCCATGTTCCACCAGTCCTGCAGAGTGAGACAAACACTGTATGAGGTAAGTGCGATGGGGGTGAAGTGTGACGCCAAAGGGGGAAGTGGTTTGCGTCTGTGTGCTACTAATTTGGAAAAAGAGTGAAGACAAGGGGGGACGGGGGGGGGATAAAAAGTGGGATGACAGAACGACTGGTAATGCTTCAAAAACTGACTTCAAGGGAACTGGATCATATCCTTGTTCTACTTTAGCTTTGTGAGAGCATGTACATTGATGTGATTTCCATAATCCTCCACTAAAACTGGACCACTCTGGTACTAAATCCAGCTGAAGCAACCTCTACTACATGCAGAGGAAATAAGCACAGTGACGGCTGATAAACGGCCCGCGCAAAGCCAACACTATCTGAACCTATACACGCTCCTCATCTCTCTCTTTTTCTCTCTTCTTTACACACATGCACAGGCTTCACCTCTTCAGTTCTGGAACCTCATGGACAGCAGCGATTGAGAACCCTTGAGGGCCACTATGGTGACACTAATCCCCCAGTCAGAGGTCTGGGGATGTACTTGCTAATGCTGACGGTTTAGGAAGTGCAGCAGGTGAAATAAAAAGCCTGATTAGCTTGAATCTTAGCTTGTATCTCCAGCTGCTTGTCCATCAGAAGAACAGACATAGCAGATAACTGACTCCTGTAATTGGACCAAAACCATACTGACCTTTAATTAACGGTTTATGATATTCCGTAAGTGCTCAGTCAAACACGTTCAAACAGCTGTACAAACTTTAAACAAAGCATGAGACCACATTGTGGGAGCCTGTGAATCCAGAGCTGTTCTGCACATCTAGAGGATCTCTGGAGCTTATTGACTGAAGTGCCAATGATATAAAATACAGGGCGTCACACTATTAATGTTGATATTCGAGTATTTGTGAGAGTGGGTTTCTTCTGACTTTTTGGAGTCCTGTGGCTTTTGACTCGCTCTGTATTTGAAAAATAGACCATTGAAGGTTTCTGATGTTTATCATGTTTCTAAGAGCTATGTAAATTCTTTGAAGGATGCCAAATCCAGGGCGTTAAGGATCGATGTTTAAGATTCAAACGAAGATTGTTCTAAATTGAAAAATCCAATTTTTAAACCCAACCCTATATGAAAATATGCTTTATTATTCAAAGACAGACACAAATCATTTGGAAGTTTAACAAGTGGGGTTATTTAAGATAGAGCTTGAATGGGCTGCCCCTTCACATGACTAAAAGAGCCAACACTAACACTACAACTGTCCAGTGCAGCAGTGGAAGATGAGGACTTGTGGGCTTCTATGGCTAAATTCACACAACGGGTCAAGTAGCTCAACTCTGATTTTCTTTTTGCCTGTTCACACTAATGATATAGGTTACATTAATAAGATATTGTGAACACGCTAATGCTCATAAACAATATGTGCAATAGAGCAAACAGGGGCCAGAGGAAAAAAATAAAGATTACTAACTAAAACTATAAATAAGACTTCACTGAACCATATGAGGCCGAATTTAAACTATGCCCTTCATATTGCTTAACCTTGTTATCTGGGCTTATAAATAAATGATTTTCATCAACACACTGTGCTCCAATTAGCAACCTCTGATAGTGAAACCCTCTCCATAAAGTCTTCCTTGTCTGCAGTGGAACATAGCCTACAGCTATAACACTAACACGTGCACATCCACATCACACACACGCATGCATGTACACATACACACACACACAGACAGACAAACACACACACACACACACACACAACCCAGTCTTCCCCACTTCCTCTCTCTTGGCAGCCTCACACTTCTCCTTTGTTACAGAGCAGACAGAAAAGAACAAAAAAGATAGAGGAAGGAAATGGATGACCACAGGCTGCCCTCAGAGCAGCTCTGTCAACCAGCGCACACCATTCCCAGCCCTGGAGGAAGCACTGTGTGGGCATGTGCGTGTGTTCAGGTAGCCTTTGAAAAAAAAAAAAAAAAAAAAAAAAAAAAAAAAAAAAGAAACTGCCTTTTTACAAGTGTCCCAGAGGGCACTACGCTGAAAAGCAAGCAAAGCCTCAGCCTTGTCAGTGTTCACACAGGTTTGTATTGCTGCAGATGCTGCACCTCAGTAGGGGTTATCACATGCAGCAGCGGGTGTGAGAGAAACTGAGGAGGGGTAGATGTGTGAGAGAAAGTGTGACTGGGTGACTACCCCAACTCTGATTCCTTAACTCAGCATTAGGCAAGCCATGAGACACAGATCAATCAGATCAAGTAATTTAAAGCTCTATTTGGACTGGATTCGTTTCTCAGGGGGATATCTGTCTGTACATTTTGTACACATCTCAATGAAAATAAAATCTTTAGGGTTGAGGGAGTCCAGTTTGTCAGATGATGACATTTCACAACAGCTACAACCAAATGGTCAAAGTTGTTGGTTCCAAATACATTTTGATTTCTGATTAAACAAGCTTTGGACAGTGGTGTCCACCAGAGAAGGTGTGATCAAGCAAAGCAGTCAGCAATAGATTTCAAGGGCTGGAAGGGTGTCTAGGGCTGTGTATTGGAAGGACACTGGTGATACAATACATATCATGATACAGGGGCTACGATTCCATATATTGCAATATATCATATCATTTCTATAAATCAAATTTTTGTAAAACTGTATAGTATAAAAACACCAACATATAAATAAAACCTGAGTAAAAGAAGTGTACTCAATATTTTCCTACACCCCTAAATGTGCCTTTCTGGTTTACAAAAGCCCATGAAACCAATTAAACACCAGAGGCCTTTTAGCACTGCTGCTTTTCTTTGGGGCAGTGGCCACTGGTCATCGTGATAATCCCATGGCGGGTCATTTCACAAAGAGACACTAACCAAAGATTAGCCTTCACTGATCAAGGCCAACAGGAAAACATTTCTAACAGTCATCCAGAACCACTAGCATGGCATTAGCATGCTAGCAACCAGCCTACTGCCATGTTGTCATCAGTGCAACTGCAGCTCATCATCCTCATCCAGAATCACTACCACAGTGTTAAACATGCTGGCTAATGGCCTCATTAGCATTGTTTTTAAAAAAACGTCCCCTGTCCCCGATGTCACGTGAATTTAACACTATCGTGAGACTTTTTACTGAGATTCTCTGGCAAGGCCATACACTTTCAAATGAACACACAAGCACCTGTGTTTTTATCTCATTTTTCAGTAATTTCATTGGTGCTGCCCTTTAATCACATACTCATGGGACAACGTGACTCTCAGGTCAACAGTTTGCTAAATATAGTATTATAAAAGCCAGGCACAAACCTGCAGGTTACAAGCTGATTTGATTTAGGGCAGCATTATATATACAACCATAAACTGCCACATACAGTGCATCCGGAAAGAATTCACAGCACTTCACTTTTGTAAATGCAAATGTATAAAAAAAGAAATATGTAACATGTACAGCCTTTCCTCAATACTTTGTGAAGTGTTGCACCTTTGGCAGCAAACAGAGCCCCAAGTCTTTGAGTATGATGCTACAAGCTTGGCACACCTGTTCTTGGGAAGTTTCTCCCATTCTTCTTTGCAGAACCTCTCAAGCTCCATCGGATTGGCACTCTGAGCCACTCTGGAACATTCACAGAGTTGTCATTAAGCCACTCCTTTTTCAACTTGGCTGTGTGCTTAGGGTCATTGTCCTGTTGGAAGATGAGCCTTCATCCCATCTGAGGTCCAGATTGCTCTGGAGCAGTTTATCATCAAGGATGTCTCTGTACATCACTACACTCTTTCACCCGACCGTGACTAGTATCACAGTTCCTGCTACAGTAAAACATGCTTACAGGACGATACTGCCACCACCATCCTTCACTGTAGTAATGGTATTGGCTAGGTAATGAGCAGTGTCTGGCCTTAATGTGACGCATCATGCCTGAAGGAAACCAAAGAGTTCAATCTTTGTTTCATCAGAGCAGATAATTTTGTTTCTCATGAGAATCCTTCAGACAGCCTGTCATGTGCTTTTGATTGAGGAGTGGCTTCCGTCTGGACACTCCATCATGCATGCCTGATTGGTGGAGTGCTGCACAAATGGTTGTCCAACTGAAAGGTTCTCCTCTCTCCACAGGGGCAATGTTGGAGTCTGTCAGTGCAACTATTGGTTCCTGGTCACTTCCCTGACTAAGACCCTTCTACCACAATCAATGTTTGGCTGGCCAGTCAGCTCCAGGAAAGGTCCAGGTGGTTCCAAAGTTATTCCATTTCCAGATGATGGAGGCCATTGTGCTCATGGGGAGCTTCAATGCAGCAGAAGTTTTCAGAGGTTTACAGACAATTCCTTAAATTTCGTGACTTGGTTTGTGTGCTATGGGAGCTTATATAACAGGTGTGTGTTTTTCCAAATCATGTCCAATCAACTGAATTTACCACATGCATCCAATCAAGCTGTAGAAACATCTAAGGGATGATCAGTGGAAACAAGATGCACCTGAGCTCAATTTTGAGTGTCATGGAAAAGGCTGCAAATACCATGTACTTGTAATAATTTTGTTTTATTTATAATCAAGTTTGGTACTGTGCATAGAACTTTAAGGGACTATTTTGGAATAAGGTGGTAACAATTTCCAAAAAGAGAAGAGCTGTGAATATTTTAATCATTGCATGTGAAGATATTTTATGCCTTTTTCATTTAACCCTTACATTCTAAATGACATGGAAAGCCAACACAAGCACCCAAGAACTTTTGAACTTTTAAAGCTTACAAAGGGTTTCAATTAAAAGTGACATCACTGCTGCCAAAAACACATGTATTTCCATTTTTGTCCGTTCTTAGTTTTCTCCATTATTTGAACTGTGTAGACCAATAGAAATTAATCACTTCCATTGGACAGTAACAATATGTACTAGTGGTTCTCTAAAAATTAAATGTGTTATGACTACGGGCTACCACAATGACATTTATGCTTTTGATAGGATATTTTTTTTAATATTCTAAAAAAATAAAACAAATTAAACTGCAGTCGCATACTGACTCGTATAAATGTGCTAAGAAATACAATGAGCATGATTAAAAATTACTGTACAATATATTCATAAATTGTCGATGTAAGTGGATATCGTGACAGGCCTAGTTAAGTCAAAGGGTTGTTTAGATTTTAATTCAAAAAGATAAACTGTCATTTTATATTCATAATATTTAATGGAAATATTAACACCAGTGAATGTGTAACGAACATAAACTACAGCCATTAAGCATTTAAAAAAAAAATAATGAACACAAAAGGACTTTTCCACAATAATTTTTTTAGTCAAAACATTTGAAGTTCTGAACTTGAGTTCGGACACTTAAACTGCAGAAGTGCAGCAAGAGCTTCTGAAGTGTTTTATTTAAATTATAGATTAGAAAGAAGCAGTCATGCACTTCACTTACTGAAGACTAGGCCTTACTGTGCTACAGAACATGCACCCACAAGACACACAAAGTTTACAGCACACACACCTTGGTTAAAATACAGATTAGACAAAAAGGAGGGGGCAAGGAGGTGTGAATGAGAGAGAGAGAGAGAGAGAGAGAGAGAGAGAGAGAGAGAGAGAGAGAGAGAGAGGAGAGAGAGAGAGAGAGAAATCTAAGAAGGTTAAAATAAAAAAAAAATCACATAAAAAAAAAAAAAAAAAAAGAGAAATGATAAGCACTACCTTTTTTGGCGACCTCCATCTCCTCCTCGGTCCAGCGAGAAGTCTCTCCAGCCTCGACAGATCCTGCAGGAAGACACACGCACATACACTGTCAGACCGACGGAGGTACGGCAATAGCGGCCGCGAGAGACGGCGCGAGAGCCTGATCTCACTGTTGAGCTGGCTGGGTTTTCTCCACCTTCCCTCTCTCACGCTCTTTAATCTAATAAAGTGTTTACATTCAGGGACTGCTCTCCCCCCTCCTCATATCCTCTGCTATGGTTCTCCTCCTCTCCCCACCCTCCATTTCCCCCTCTCTGCTATTGCTTTCTCACACTGTGCCCTCACTCTCCTTACCTTCTTTTGCTCTGTCTCTCTTTCCGTTCCTTTCATGATCTTTCAACGAGACCACCCCCTCTCCTCTCTAGTCAGCTGATATGAGGCTAGCCGGAGTACACAAGCACCTCCCTCTTCCCCTCAAACTGTAGCGCACACACACACCAGAAGCCAGTGTGTGTAATAACAGTAGATAAGCTTCACTTTTTCAGCAAAGCAGTGCAGCTGCCCCTCCGCTGTGTTTCCACTCAGCAACAGGAGAGAGAGAGAGAGAGAGAGAGAGAGAGAGAGAGAGAGAGAGAGAGAGAGAGAGAGAGAGAGAGAGAGAGAGTGGAGAGAGAGAGAGAGAGAGAGAGTGGAGAGAGAGAGAGAGTGGAGAGAGAGAGAGAGTGGAGAGAGAGAGAGAGGAGAGGGGGGGCAGATCAAGACAACAAGCAACAGTGAGTGAGAGCATGACAGGGATAAACTAAAGGGTCAGTGCAAGTGAGAAAACCCATTTACACCTCATCACTTCAAAACTGATTGCTGTGTTGGACAAAATATTTAAGTCCACTTGTATCGCAGCAACCTCTTCCTTCGCTAAGCTAAAGATGGCTCGAAAAAAATCACATTTTTAAAGCCTTCATGAATTTCTTCAAAAATAGGGGAAGGCGCTCAATGCTAACGAGGAAACTATTCATTTTGTACTGCATGGGGAGGATTGTAATGGGAGGAGTTTCTGTTGTGGAGAGACACCTGCATATACACTCTCAAAATTGTCTCAAATGAGTCTGACACCTTTTAAATGGGTCTCCGTTTGGTCGGGAATTGCACTGTATTGTGGCTTGGACTATAGTGGCCAGATACAATCCTGATACTCAACACTGACGAAGTGATCAGGAGTCTACAGTGTCCGAGGCTGAGAGAGTGAGTGCAAAAGTGTGAGATGAGAGAAGTTCAAAGAAGTGCAGAGTACTATACTCCTCACCCCCCTCCCTCAGAGCCTCCTTCACTGTGACCAAACATTTGGACAAATTTAGCACAGGGCGCACCTCTGACATTTACGCAAATGTGTATCTGTGCGTGTGTGTGTGCGTAATGTTTAGATGTCTTGTACAGAACGTCTCAACTAAAGCAGCTCTAATAAATGCCTCGCTGCTGACTTACTGGCTACTCTGTGCGCTTCTCTGTAGCCTCTGGGCATATGAGTGTGTGCGTGTGTGTGTGTGTGTGTGTGCGCATGCATTAAACCTAAATGATATTAAAGACTGCATGTTTCTTGCATTTAACTTCATCTGCTCAGAGCTCATTCTTTAATGACTATATTCAAGCTTATCTTCATATCTTGGAATCAAGCATTTGTAAAATCCTGGTATTATTCTGGCATTATAAAATGTAAATGCATTGCGCTTCTCCACCCTCATTTAAAAAACAGCCCAAGCTGAAAGACTTCTCATATCTTGAATGGTACAGCACATCTGGAATAAAGTCACTGTACCCAGTATAGGAGATTATTTGAACAGCGGTTTCTAAGAATCTGCCCCTACTGATTTAAATGACATTTATGTAGATAAAAATAAAGATCACATTTTTACCATATCACTCAACATTAGTGTGCGTTACACTGGTATGAGTGGATGAAACACCGCTTAAACACTGTGTCCACTCACTGTCCACTCTATTAGTTGCTCCACCTTGTAGACATTAAATCAGAGAGCTAATCTGTTTCTGCAGTTTGTGTTGCCTGTCCTTTAGTCCTTCATCTGTGCTCACAGGATGTCGCCCACAGGACGCTGTTGGCTGAATATTTCTGTTAGTGGACTTTCCTCAGTCTAGCAGTGACACTGAAGGGTTTAAACACTCCAGCAGCACTGCTGTGTGTGATTTTCTCATACAAAGCACAACACACATGACCTACTACCCACATAATACCAGCTCTGTGATGGTCCTGGTGGGTCGTGGCTATTGAAGAACACAGTGAAAGGAGGATAAAGTATGTAGAGAAACAGATGGACGACAGTCTGTAATTATAGGACTATAAAGTGCTCCTGTATGGTCAGTGGAGGTGGTCATGTTATGGCTGATCGATGTATATTGCAGAACAAAAAAATGCACATCACAAATTCAGTTCTCTTCCAGATTGAAAAAGCGCCATATCAGAGCAGTAAGCATTTGTACTCAATATTTGAATATTTTAAAAATGCATATAAAAAGTAGTGATTTTTACATCCTTGTATTCGTTACAACAGTACCAAAGCTCTCCTCATGAGAGGATTATTTATATTTCTCATACAGTGCTTAAAGATATTAATTCAGATGAGCTGGTGATAGAATTGCATGCATCCATGAACTGGAATCAAGTTGTTCTTCAAACCAACTCACAAGAGCTCTTAAAAGACAATTTTTTTTTACTGTATTTATGTTTATCTGCATCTGTTTTAATGTAATCTGGATTGATAAATCCAGATTTATTTAAGATAAGTGGTTTTAAAACCACAGTTCTGCATATAACTGCTGTGGTTTTTGTGATAAATCAATTCAGAACATGATTTGATAGCTCATTTTCCTTATGTGTACATGAACATTAGGTGGTCAATGTGGACAGCTTCGACTTGTTTTTTAACAAAAAAATGTGAGGAACATTCACTTTTCCATGACAGCCTTTTAAAAGCATCGTTTTCATAGATGGTTGCATGTCTGTGACCCAAAGGGCTGGAAAACGATAAATACGCGTAAATGAAGGTTATGTGTACACACACCAACTCACTGGCTTGTTCACAGAAATATCCACATACTCTTTTCTCTCCTCTGCTGACCTCTGGACCTCTTATAAAGTAACACGCAAACATGACTAGAGCTGAAATCCAAGGACTGGCATGTGCCCAAGTGGGTGAGACAAGCAGATGGCCTCAGCCCACATCCCCTCACACAGAATGGGCATGACACAAATCCATCTCTCTCCCTGAGTGGAGGTTTAATGGAGTTAAAGGCCAGTCAGATTACAGTATTTTGAGGTTTACTGTGGTGAGGTGAGTAGAGGACAGGGGGGGAGGACAGGAAACAAAATGTCTAGATAATTGGACAAAACAGTTCTAAAAAGAAGAAAAATAATAAATACAAAAAATAACAACTTGGCCCAAACTGGCCTTTTCATGCTTGGAACACACTGTTATTTGAAACAACTAGGGAACCCAATGAAAGCCAGTCCAATCTTTGTTTTCCCAACAAAGGAAATTGCCATGTGTGTTCCACAGGTTTATACCGGGACCAAGTCGTTGGACCTCAGCAATTGCCAGTTGCACTGCAATTTGTAGACTGTGGCTCAAGCCTCATAGCAACTAATAACAGTACACAGAAATCTGTGCTCTACAACAATGAAGATGGCTTTCCATGATGTTATAGTGATAAAAACTAAATACTACAACAGTGGGTTGACTGAATAATGACAGTGAGGTTTCTAAAGAAAACCACATTCCAGAAACTGCACTATTTAACTTGGGCAAAAAGTGGGAAAAGATCTGTGTAATGCTTGTCCAGAAATGCATGTGTAGAGCATGAATCACAAAACCAAAATAGACCAATAACACAAAGCTACTTTAACTCAAAAGCACAGCTTGTTTAATCCATAGAAGCTCTGCCAATAGAATGGGACACACTGGAGCTGACGCATGAGCCCAAGGTCACTATGCTCAACACCTAGCATCAACTAGACAGAATTAAAGCCCCCAGATATATTTTTTGATCCAGAAATATAAGGACAAGGACCAGCATCATACAGTAATTGTGACTGTGGCCTGGAACTTGAAGCTCACATCAGATTTTAAATATCACATCTGCAGCATTGTTCAAAAAATAGCTGCAGCTAATGAAAACAAAAGCAACGTTCCAGGTAAACAAGATTATACATAAACAAGATTATAGAGTGCCAGAGAGAGAGAAAGAGAGAGAGCAAGAGAGGAGTCAGCGAGTTTACCTGCCTCCCATTACCATCCCCATGACAACTGCCTCCACCTGAGACATGCTCCGTCACCACGGCAACGTACAAACTCCAAGCAGGCTCAGCTTTTGACAGAGTGAGAAAAAGTGAAGGAGAAAAATGGATGGACAGACTGATGAACGCATGAAGCAGCAAGGACGAGACAAGAGCAGAGGCTTGTTTGAAAGGGAGAAAAAGGGAAAGAGGGAGGGGCAGAAAGAACGGAGGAAGGACAGAGAAAAACCCTCAAATGTCAGAGGACTAAGGCTGAAGCCAGCAGTCCTGATGAATCTAACAGACCTGTTCCTGAAAGAGCAGAATGAAGAGAAACAAAAAAAAAAGTTCTATGTAAACAGCTCTTCTTTCATTTCCTTGGCTGTAAAATCTCAGCTCAGAAGTGGGTCACTGCACAGTGCCACAGCTCAAAGCAAGCTTGCATTTGTTTTGTCTGTTCTTGCTCTTTTTCACCCCAAAGTTCAACAGCCGGTCCGTCCAAATGCTCCAGTTTAACACTGCCAAAGGCATGCTCCTTTGCACTGGATGGACACTCCAGCAAACTTCACTGCTTGTTTTAACACACACCAGAAATGTCAGCCGAGTTCCTTTGTAATTAGATAACGCGTGTACTGAACAAACCAACCACATAAACCTGAGCCAAGTGCAAGAGGCTTTGACAGAAACCCTCAGAGGACACACAGAAACCCTGGGGTGTAGTGCTAAAGGAGTCGTTCTTGAGTGTGTATGTTGGAGAACGCACCTCGTGTTTGGGCATCCATGGTGGTCACAGGGGCAAGTTTAGCGAGCTCTCGTGCAGGCTTCTGCACCGGCTCAGGTTTGGGAGGAGGGACAGGCTCAGGCAAAACTGCCAAACAGAGAGATTAAGAGAAAACAGAAAGCATACAAGTCAGACTGCGGAAGTGTGCATCTGTTACTCCTATATAGGTTTATTTAGATCAGAAATGCTACATATTATAATGCATTTGTATTGAATTTGTACATATCGTCACTGTCTAACAAGAAGCTCCCATGGCAACTTCACAGGAGAAAGAAAAAGAGATTCACATTCTGCCAAAAGTTATAAAAAAAACAAAAAAAACTGTAATGCAAGATATTTACAGTGGGTCAAAAAAAGTCTTTAGTCAACCACTGATTGTGCAAGTTATTCTACTTAGAAACATGAGAAATCCCCCTGCTTAAGCCAGTACATGTCTGAAGTTTACCAGAGAGCATATGGATGATCCAGAAGAGAATGGGGAGAATATCATGTGGTCACATGAAACCAAAATAGAGCTTTTTGGTAAAAACTCTTCCAGCATGACAATAATCCCCAAACACACCGCTCGGGCAACAAAGGAGTGGCCAGCCAGTCTCCACACCTCAACCCCATAGAACATTTGTGGAGGTAGTTGAAAGTCTGTTGCCCAGCAACAGCCCCAAAACATCACTGCTCTAGAGGAGATCTGCATGGAGGAATGGGCCAAAATACCAGCTACAGTGTGTGAAGACTTACAGGAAACGTTTGACCTCTGTCATTGCCAACAAAGGTTATGTTACAAAGTATTGAGTTGAACTTTTTTACTGACCAAATTCTAATTTTCCACCATGATTTACAAATAGATTATTTTTTCTCATATTGTCTCTCATAGTTGAAGTGTACCTATGATGAAAATTACAGACCTCTCTGATCTTTATGAGTAGGAGAACAAGCACAATCAGTGGCTGACTAAATACTTTTTTTACTGTGCATGTCAGTAATGATATGCTACATGATTGTGGCATGTGTGCGCACAGGGGTGACCCTCATTAACTCATGTTACTGTGTCTAAGGCTGGTGTATGTGCTACAGTAGGGATGCAGCTGAACTAAATTCATGCTACTCAGTCGGCCTGTGAAAATGATCTAAAGAAAGGCAAAGACATCACAGTTCATCCAAACAAAGGCAAATCTGTGGGACTGCAGGTGGGACTGGGTCAAAGGTTCACATTGTGGGTGGGAGAGGGACCAATGTTATGATTTTGGTGGGAACAGGCAGAGTGGGATGAAGTGGGATCTAGTGGGAACAGGGTTAAACTTTTGGGGTTTTTTTTGGTTGCAGAAAGTGCACTTGACATGGTGTATGAGTGCAGGTACAAACAGGTGGAACTAAAAACTGGTATACTGGTTAAACATAGTCAATCTGCACAAAAACAATATGGCTTTCAGGAAATGGCTTGTTCTAAAGAAAAACTGTATTTTTCAATTCTGTATCATGCTTTTAATATATTGTTTGAGTGAAATAAAAGAACAGTTGACACAAGCAGAAGTCAGAAGCTGTATAGTTTAAAGTAGCTAGTCTCAGCAGTCTATGTACTTCAACAACATTAAGTACATTAAATGCTAAACTATACATTTAAATACAAGCCTGTCAATAAACACACAAGTATCATCAGCAGTTAAAAGCAACTGACAATTCATTACATACTACATATGTTTGATAGCTAAGAAGTCAATAGCCTAGTGCAGAAGCTTATAGAGTAGACGGCGTACTCCTCCGGACCCCTTCTATGGGTACTCTGTCCTGGATTGGGTTTAGCAGCCTGACTGACTCATATCAAACTGAATTATGAATGTGTGTCAACATATACAACATATATAAAATGAGCCAAAAGAGGTTCTTAGGAGTAATTCAGAGAATAAATAAGGTTCCCTAAGAGAATGCATGGCTCTCTATAGAACCATTTTTGTACATGAGAAGCCATGGACTTGTTTGAGATGTGTGTATGTCTCACCTGGTTCAGGCGGAGGTGGTGGTGGCTCTTCTGCAGCCACAGCAGCTGCCTCGTTGGCCATGGAGCGAGTGGTGATGCGGCCTTTGCGGCGGCCCTGGCTGTTGGCCGTCTTGCGGCCCCGTGGCGTGCTTTGCTCCTTGCCCTCCTCGTCCTCCCCCTCACACTTCTCTTTTTCTTTTCCAATGTCCCTGAACAAAGCAAACAACCCACAAACACTCATACATAGTCTCTATATTAATATGGTTGGCTTTTACTCAACACTGTAACACGGACAAAGAAAATACAGTAAATTCCCATGATAAAACATTGATGTCTGATTACATTTTCGCAACATAACATAAATAGCAGTACAAAGTGAGGATTCTTTTTTAATGAAGACAGAACATCTTTGTCTAGGATTTATCACAGTGTATCGCAGAGTTTGGGAATGTCGCCTGGGGCCTATTTGGCCTAGATCATAAGCTATGTGGAGTCCCAAATACTGATGTAACAGATACCAGGAAACACAAAATGTGAACTCAAAATAAGTTGATGAAATTAAGCAGCAGGTCTGGTCCACAAATTTGGCTTTCATATGACATAACCGATATGTATGCCTGTTAGCCTGAAATTCCTTAAACAGTTTAATTGATGAAGGGCAGCCCTATTTTTGGAAGCCTATGTCTGACTTGCTTAAATCATCCATGAACAAACAGAATATCTCCACCACACATGCCAGGAATTATATTGAGGGTTTTCTCCAGTGGTTTTAGGACACTGTGCCCATTTACACTGCTCCACAAATCAAGGCTAGGGGGCTTTATACCTCTGTATCCCATGCTTGGCATTAAACATAGTGCCAGTAGGTTCATATTTATCTGCTACAAAGAATTCTATAAAATTTGCAGCACATCTCTACAGAGACTAGACAAGCCGTGTGCGCACATTTACTTGTCTGTGTCAGCAATGGCTGCAACTTAAAGTAGCTGAAAGCATTCATTAGAAGGGTGTCCACAAACATTTGGACATGCAGTGGAAGCCCACGAGTTCCAATAGCACTCACTTTGAGTCCTCTTTTTCATCTTTCTCCTCCTCTTCCTTCTTCTCGTCGTCCTCTTTCTTCTCCGATTTCTCCGATTTGTCCTCCTCGTTTTTGTCGTCTGACTTCTCTTCTTGTGAGGGTCGGGTTATCTGCTTTAAAAACGGACACATGTTTAGACAGAAGTTCTGCTCTAATTTCCCTTAAAGAGGCATTGAACTTCAGACAAATGCAATATATAGTGAATAAACCTGTAATCTGATGATTTTTAACACTTTTGGTACAACTGTTTGTTCGGGCTTATGGGCGGTTAGATGGGGTATGTCTTGCTGATCGTTGTTTATTATGTCTGTAGGTTACTCTGGTCCTGAGTTGTGAAGCTTAAAATACTTGCATGTAGCTCACAAAAAGTGTGGACCTCAGGTTTCAAGAGTTAAAGTGAATGGATCAGTGTCATGGACCAGCCTAATAATTTAATACACAAAGCAGCTAAATTTTGTGAGAATTGGACACTGACTTTGATATTACATTTTAGATTAGTGCATCCTGAACAAGAACTGCGTAGAGACCCCAGAACACAAATCCATACTTCACTGCTGGTGTTCACAGAACACACAAGCATATTTGAAAAGCTCTGCTTACTGCCACTTAAACGATTGTAGGAAAATTGTTATAGGATGTGATAAATCATTCACATCCAAAAGAGCACTGCAGGGTGAAGGAAGCTGTACACTGTGCGACACTGACATTAAGATATCAAAGAGACAAGTTAGGCTTTCTGATAGATGCCATTTGCCCTGATCTGTGATCAGCAGCACATACCCAAAAAGTCTACCATTACAAAGAGAAATCTAAGAGAAGTCGCTTATCAGCATGTAAGGTCAGCATATACAGTGCCAGACATCAGATAAAACTGCTCAAGTATGGACAAGGTTGGATTGGTGACCTCCCTCCTTCCCTCCCTCTTGCACGCTCTGCCTCTTGCACCCACTTCCCCTTTTATGGCAGCATAAACGCTAGAGCGAGCAATTTTCCCCCTCTTTTGAAGGAATGTGCTTCGACACAAGCAGAAAACCCAAGACAAGAATCTCTTTGCTGAAAAAAGGGCACAAATGAAAGGCAACTTTAGCTGACCTAGATCAAGCTTGCTTCTGCACTTCAAAGCAACCAAAATGGAAATGATCCAGTATTAGACTTAATCTGGTTGTGGGGAAAGCATGCCGGTGCATCTCCAACCTTATCACCCAACACCCTGCAGGACTTAAGTGGGACGACCAATGAGGTTTACTCAGAGATTGTGTGAAAAAGGTCAGGTCTGAGCAAATAAAAATGGATGGCGCCATCAAAGGCCATTTCAAGGGAATGACGAGCACAGGAACACAAACACATACGGCAGGCTTATTAGGATCCAATAAATATGGAGAAACAATGAGGACCCTGAGGTTACTTTGGTCTATGGATAGATAGAGAGAGAGAGTGAGAGAGAGACAGCAAGAGATAAAAAGACAGGAAAAAAAGCCAAAGAGCGAGAGTGCTAAGGGAGTGCTATGGCCAGTTGGTGCACTCTACAAAAGATAAGATTAGTGCTGTGAGGCCCTTTGATGATGTTCACATGGACAGGGTTGTCTGGAAGGACAGACTTCATGGAGGCTCCAAAATCACAATAGACTCATTGTTGACAATGCTCAGTTCAAAGAGGGCAAGAAAGCAAAGGCTTTACAGAGAGGTTTGGGGCAGATCAGAGGAACATGAGGCACTAGGCGGCCCAGTGACTGGGCTAAAGCTACACGCGCTTGAATGACCCCATACGGAAAAAACAAAAACAACACGGCTGATGCTGTGACATAGCCCAGCCTTAAACACAACCACTCCCTTCCTGGAGTGGACAAACTGCTGTGCAAGGGCAATGGCTAAGCTCACATCTTGGCAATAAGAGGATGGAAACTAAGACACATGTAGGAGAATCTGGGGGAAGGACAAACCCTGGTTACCGTTAGTTAAGTTACCATTTTAATGGGTTTAATAAAAAAAAAAAAAAAGAGCCTGAAGAACAGCACTTTCTGGAGAAAGTGCAGGAACCATGCAAACAAGGAGCCATTGTTGAAGAAGAAGGTTTTAGCTATGCAGGTTATGAACTGAAGCAGCCATGTGACAAAATGAACCAATCGTCCAACACCACATGCAGCGGGAGGAGTAGACAGCTTTCACAATTTCAATGGACCAAACAAGAGTCTGCTCAATACCCTGACCACTAATTTCAAGAGGACCAGAGAAGGTTTGCTGCATTGTTCCCAGGCATATGAACTTTGAGTAAGGGCTCCTGGGCCTGGAAAAAAACAGTAGCTCCATCTTAAAAGTCAAGTGTCTTCAAGTTCAGTTTCCAGTTTCTGCCAAGTCCTACCCCAAAGGACAAACATCACTGCACAAATTTCCTACTTGGGCACACCACACGGTGTTCCCTAGATCAGGACCACCACCTCTTTGGTAGTTTATAGTCCTCAAAATTACTCCATGGCAACAGGGGCAATTCACGATTTACAGCTTCAGGCACATGAGTGACTTGGCTTTCAAGAGTGTGAGGTGTATCCATCCAATAGGAAACAGCCCCAATAGCCCCACCTCTGGGCTAGATGAAAAAACCTCTGCAGATAAGCAAAATGTCCATGATGCTAGATCATGGAGTAAGCCATGAATGAGATCCTGTCAGAATATTCCTGACA
This sequence comes from Acestrorhynchus altus, assembly GCA_034509495.1. Classification (NCBI taxonomy): domain Eukaryota; kingdom Metazoa; phylum Chordata; class Actinopteri; order Characiformes; family Acestrorhynchidae; genus Acestrorhynchus; species Acestrorhynchus altus. The sequence goes on along the minus strand of CM067511.1, from coordinate 8,168,696 downwards.
GATATTAAGTTCATGCTGAAACACAAAAAAGAAGGTGAAGCAACTGTGAACTCCAAACTGTACCTTGACCACTGTGTACCTTGATCACAGTTCAAGTCTTTTGTACTGGCAAAATGTTCCTGTTTGTAGATTTGTGGACCCAAGTGAACATGCATATGCTTTTCAGCAAGTTTGAAAGTGTGCCCCATTCCCAAAATCTGTTGGAGTTGGCCACATTAAAGTTCACCATTTCCTGAAAAGAGCATCAAAATGGTATCGCTCAGTGTATGGAGTGTTGGAGACCATCAGGAAATAGCCTTGGTGCTTGTGGCTAGTCTTATTGGATGACATTTGTCTTACATAGTGCTCTGTTTTGAAAAAGGCAACATGGGAAAAACGTGGGAGACTGCCTGTCCAACAAAGATGCAATAAACACACTTTAAGAAGTCTGAGTGCAACTTGCAGTTTGGAAAAGGTCCTTAGTGGTTGTGAAGGGAGTCATTAGGGTCCGCAAATACGGTACTCCTTATTACACAAGCAGAAGTTGTCAGCCTTGAAGGGGAAGCCTGAGCCAGGTCATACTCACTGGTCGAGAGAAGGGCAAAACGAAAAAGTAAGTCCAGCATGCCCATAATGAGACACTGAAATAAATGCTCTTGTATGTTTACCCAACAGCATTCTAAAGAGTGCTACTTTTGAGTCCATGTTGATTTGTGGTGAGGATGTTTTTCTCTTGCAAGTGTCAAGAGTGAGGGAGCTGTAATGGCCACAGGTTCTTTATCATGGTTTCTGGCACACATGTAGGGATGAGGGGGGAGTTGTGCCCCTCCTCTCGCTGTTCCACGAAAGAGAGAGAACTAAGGGAACAAGGTTGCCTTAGCCAAGCCAAACAACCCATGCGGACACCAGATGGGGCCAAGGAATGTCAAAAGCTCAAATGTGGATAGAGTGAGCGAGCGAGGGGGAGAATGGGATAGAGGGAGAAAGAGGGTGAGAGACACTAAATAGAACTGAAAATTGTGAAATCATAACAAAATGCAACTATTTAAAGAGGGCCTTGAGACAGAGCGGAAATGTGTCCAAGTGAGTGAAGAGCTGTAATCATAAAAGAGGCTTGCAGCGAGTGGCTCGAGTGCCAATTTCAGATGTGAGTTCAGACGAGAGACGGGGCTCACGTCATCCATATGTGGGTATTCGCGAAGACAAGCTCTCTACAACCTCTTAGCCTGCATTAATAAATCAGGACATTAGCAATTATAAATGGTCAATTTCACGTTGTATTCAGAGAGGTCAGCCATCCTTTTATTTGCCCTTAAAAGCATTGGGTAGTTTTAGAAATGATCAAAACTTTGTTTTATGATGACTATAGGCACATAAACACGTTCTGGCAATTCCAAATTACCTTTAGAACATTTGTTATGATTCAATTCATTGCAAAGTGTGACAAAGCAGCTTTACAGATATCTGAATCAGGATCTGAATTTCTTTGGAGCAAGCCTATGGTGAGAGTATAAAACTCCCCCTGCAAGAGGAATGAACCTAAAGAGGCACCAAGACTCAACACAGGAACGAGGTGTGATTTTCATAACAAGTGCAGGTTCTTAATGTTTGACACCAAACGATACTATAGGATAATATTTGAAGCGCTCATCACTGGATGAACTCCAAGGGCCAGTTTCCTGGACACTTATCAAGTCTAGTCTTGCAGAGTCAACTGAAATTACAGTGTCATTTGGGAATCGCCATTGGAAATACCCAGCACTCTTCTGTTTGGCTAGTCTAGACACGGGTCTACCTGACTCTACTTTTTGGCTTTTCCATTAAGCAAATTTGGTACATAGCCTATAGAACTGGGTCCTTTTTTTAGTACCTGTTCACTTGTGTTTCCAAGCGAGCAGAGTAGGGACTAAAACATGAAGGGTAAACCTTGCAGTGCTGACTGGCCAGAGAGAATCATAACTTTACACAAAGGAGCGGAGACACCAGCACTGCTATGCTGTTCAGGTGGCTATGTATGGCTATGTATGGTGTAGTTGCCAAATGAACATCACTGTTTGTTCCTAATGGATTTGCATGAATCGCATTGGATTCTTCATGTTCTGCTCTCACTATCTGGCTGGACACGTACTGTAGTAGTAAGCAAACTTGCTGGCTAAATGCTTCACGCTACAATAATATGAGTTGTTATGAGTTAAGTGTCTTTTTATTTAATTATTTTTTTTTTAAAATAGAACACCAAGCTAACCTGGCTAGCTTTATGCCAACATAGACAGCAACAGAATATTATTAATTTCCCACAGATTCTTTACTCACCTAATAAGGTTACTTAAAAAAAAAAAAAATACAGAATTGTTGATATAATTCCATTTACCCACATGTTTAGTCCTAGCTTTAATCTGGGTCTGGAAAACTGTCCAAATGCTCACTAGATCAGACACATTTAATTCTATTGTTTATTAAGTGAAAATTCTCCTGCCTCATTTAAATAAACAGTTTTCCATTTTATATGTTCTTTAAATGCAGTAATCATAGAATTCACGTTTATGTGCCAATATAGGACTTAATCCCACCAAAGTAGAAAAAAATATCCACCAGCAGTCTAAACACAGGATTAGATTCTTAATTCTGTATCTCTGGCACAGTCCTGGTTAGGTGCAGGATCTGGAATGGTTGTGTTTGTATTGGAACACCAGGACGTTCCAACTGGCGTCTTCCTCACTCCCAGCTTTTGCCAGCGTTCCTCCACACAGATGTTGCTAAAGCTCTTTTCACACTACACAATTTACGAGTCACTACATTGGCAGCACATTTCACATGACACAAACAGCTCCAGTGTTCTAGAACGAAAATCATACACAAAAGGCTGCAACACCCAACACAATTAAATTCAGATGTGAAAGCTAAAACAAACTCTGGGATAGAGAACTCTGTTTAATAACGAGTTTAATGTTGATCTACACCTAGCCAGAATTGAAAAAGCAGCCTTAGGGAGCTCTAACAAATACACAAGTCATAGTAGAAGTTATGCAAATGTGAAAGAAGATTTGAAGTTTTCTGAAAGCTGCTGAGATTCTCTTCTCCCTCTGCGTTCAGCTGGAGGCTTTGAGTCTCTCTCCCCTTTCTGCTGATTCACCAGGCACATATTTGAGTTAGGAAATGACAGGCTCGCAAGCCAAAAGCCTGCAAACAGCTTTTGGAAAGACTTCAAGATCACGGCTCTCTGACTTGGTTCTACTGCAAATCTACATTCCAGTCTGAAAAGGAGTTTCTGTCTGCATGACTCGGAGGAAACTCTTACCCACTAAGAAACACGGAAGGTTCTTTATATGTAACATTTGCTTACAAGACGACCTCAAACTAAATAAAACGTCCTAAAGTTTAATGAATCTTTTTGATATACAGGAAAAGGAACTATATCAAATGTCTCAAAGATCTTTGCTTAGGAAACACTAACAGGTACTGCAGTTGCTTGTACCAGTGGCTTGGAGATTTCTAATAGGATCTGCCTAATCCAGCCACACCTTCTGAAGCAACCTGCAAAAGCACGGTGGAATATTAATCTCCCATTAGAGGGACCAAATGATAGAGAATGTCTTTTTGATTAAAAAAGTAAACATTTTAGCCCATTTAGAAAAAGAAGTAGGAGTAGTCAACTTTGAGAACTATTACAATAAACAGCTTTGGATTCCCAGCAGGTTTTCAAAGGCAAGGTTCATAAAGCAGAAGGTTAACTGGGGAGGGAACTCTGGAGTGGCCAAGGGCCTGAATTTCGGTTGGCAGCCAGGTCAGGCACAGAGCAGCACATGGAGACCAGCACAAACATCAGCCAAAAAATCTTGAAGAGCCTACTGATTCCTTAAATAACAGCGATTATTGTTCCGGTCCTTCTGACCCCGAAGTACAATAAACAGCTGTTCGCCTACATTGAGAGAAGGCGGGAGGCAGTGGTTTTCATTTCAGAGGGCATGGAAGCTGACGTCCGTTTCGAGACAACACTGCCCCAGTCATCACACAGGTCACAGATTAACTTTACACTAGGTTACTCTGACATCAGTAAGGGGGTGAGAGAGAGAGAGAGAGAGAGAGAGAGAGAGAGAGAGAGAGAGAGAGAGAAACAGACAGATAGGGGGCAGGACAAGCCTGGAATGGTTTATAAACCGAAGAGAGTGAGGGACAAAGTACACACACAAGCGAGAGTGACAGACTGGGGGGGGGGGGACGAGGGGACGAGGGGGACGGGACACGAGACCCAAAATCTAGATACAATGCAGCAAAGTACACGCCAGGGACCGCGCTAAGGCAGGACTGTGGAACCACTTACTTTCTCGCTCGCACACACACTACCTTCGCGTTCATCTGTCAGTATCCGCCACTTGGGAAAAGTCTTTTTTGGCACGTTTACAAATTCCGGTGCGGCAACCTCCAGAGCTCAGCCGTGCTGAGAGCAGCGGGAGCAGAAGCTGCAGGCAGAAGCGATGGCAGCAGTGCACAATCGCGCACACACACCATGGTGGCGGCTGGGCAGCCGCTCGTCCAATCTGGAGCTGCCGGCAGCCGGGGACTTCTTGTGTTCGTCGCTGTCACAGCATGTCATTGGCCCACATAAGCCAGCTCCAGAAGCGCGACACATCTCTCTCACGCGCGCCAGAGCGCACACATGCACGCAAGCTAGTCGGCTTTAATCTGGGTGACAGGGTCAGGCCAGGTGACGGGCAGCTAGTGAGCGAGAGAGAGAGAGAGCACGAGCGTGAGAGAGGGGGAGTGAGAGAGCCAAAGAGATAGAGAGAGAGTGTGTGTGTGTGTGTGTGTGTGTGAGAGAGAGAGAGAAAGAGACAGAGACTGGAGCCCAGCCCAGACATGCAGTGCTCTTTTTGATTGGCACTCGCAGCCGCTCGGCAACTTTCTAGCTCCTGTTGGAAAGAGTGGGAGATACCACTGCACTGTGCATGAAGAGGGGTGTCCATTTACCTCCCCAATAAACCACGAACACAAGCGTTTGCCATGCATTGGAAGTAAATTCAAGTACAGTGCAACATACACGAGTGACCAGCAGGGGCCATGTCTCTCAGTCTCCACTCTTTTTTTTATATTTGATTTTTATTTTTTACACCCTCCATCAATGCCTATTGTTTCTTCCTTCTTCACTCCCACTCCCTCCCACATACTGAAGTGATCCCCAGGGGACTCCGTGCAAGTACAAAAAGCTCCAGCCAGAAGTCTGTTTGGAACAGAGCCCTGTCAGCACTCAGGGGCTCCAGCTGAGCTGAAGTGAACTGACACTGCTGTTGTTTCTGTGAACCTGTTTAGCAAGAGCTAGGACGGGCCTTCTCCACTGGAGCAGTGATGCAGTGGAGCAAATGCGCTACCCTGCTGCCCCAAACCAAAAGCCCACCAAAAGGCTAGACTCTGTCAACCCCCAAAAATCTCAAGATGAGGCCGACCCCGCAAAAAGAATATCATCACTTGCCACATAAACGAGGTTTGAAAAAGCAAAGGCGGCTGCTAAGGTATTTCTAGGTTGTCACTATTGTTGTATGGCTCCCAGGGTGTTGCATTGTTTAAATCGCAGGAAATGGTCAGCTGTACGGACAGTGCAGTGCGCAGAATACCATGCTTCTATGTCAGTGCATTTGATGGTTTCTAGGGTGCTGTGACAACGTTCTTCAATGTTTGTTATGGTAGTATTGCTAGGGCTTAGCCATAGGGTGGTTGCTATGGTACTGCTATGTGGATTCTATGGTATTCCAGTAGGCAGCTAAAGTACTGCAGGCATGTTGAACCATGCATTGAAACATAACCAAACTGTCTGTTCCCAGTGTAGACACAGCAATAACAAATGAAATGCCTGGACTACAGAACACTTCATGGCTGCTTCCAAATGTTCTTTGAAGAAACAATCATTTGTGAAATCCTTGCACCCTACAATAACAGAAACAATAACATTAATTATGGTGAGCAGTTCCAAACCATTCCTTGCAAGTAACTACATGTATTCTTGTTCATTCCTGACTGTCGGATATGCAAAGTGGTTTCTGTGCTACTGTAGGCTTGGACAACCTCTGTGCTCCTCTGGGATTTAGGGGCAGTGCTGCCTCGACAGATTATTAACTGGGAGAAGTCAAGATATTGACAACGCACTGGTTGGTTAGGGCTCACTCCACAGTGCAGGCTGATGTGAAAGGTTAAAATGTTATTGTGTCTGGAAGCTGTAGGACGTCAGATGGACAATAGTTTGAAGTGCTTTTCCCAAAGACACAACCATGACATCCATGTTGATCTCTACCACTCATTATATGAGTTCTAAAAAATTCAATATCAGAATATTTACACAATATATTGTGGACTCAAACTAGATAAGAGACACACTGACTCCCAACACTGAGACCATCATCCATTATAAAAGAGCTTGGTGAAGAGAGTGAGGGCATCACTGATGAAAACATTAGGAAAATCTTTAATATTTATGGGTCATCATAGTGGGGCCGAGACGTGCTCTTGCTACAACATGCATACATGCAAGCACAGGGACAAAAATAGGCAATGGATCTCTCTCGGCGTCCTCCACAGGGCGAGAAGGTCAGCACACGAGTAGGCATGAACTCAAATCATTTTTTTTAATTATTGATATTGAACTCCTGACATCGGGCCACATCCATCCAGTGATCCCACAGCCTTCCCTTTTGATCAATGCTGCATCAGGACACAGAGAGGCTGCCCTGTTAGCGCTTGCCGACAAATGCTGCCAGCTTGTGTGAAACAGACAAAACCATATTTGGGTGCAAGCAAGCAGGTTTTCTCCTTCAACGTCTTCACAGAAACAATGGGGAATGTCACCTCATACAAAATGTGCTTTCCATTCAGCTCAAAAAAGACGGCCTTTGGGACAAAGTCTGTCTGACTCTTGTAAGTAATTATACACCATAAACACTTTCTGTGGTGCAGACCACTCAAATGGCAACAAACACAGAACAAAAGATATATGCAAGAAAATATCAGCAGTGGTACACTGGCACAGCCTCCACTAACCACTGATGAAAAAGAATGAGAGTGGAGGCGGAGGAAGGATGTACAGCATGAAATGGGTAAGGGAGGTCAGGCAGAAGAGAGAAGCAAGAGAATAGAGACAGCGGGGATGTGGCTAGGCCTGTAGTTGCCTTTGGGGAGAGGATGAAAAGAAGGATAATGCAAGATAGAGCCACCCTACTAACAAGCAGCTCAATTTTATTGTGAGCTTTATTTGGACATGAATATATTATTTTGAAAATGATTTCAAAGTGACAATACTTTGCAATACTTTTTTTTATGCTAAAATCCAATACAATTTTATTCATGAACACAAACTCACTCATCCAGTCGTGTCTTTCTGTTTCTGCTGGAATGGCAACAACCAAGCTTTAGGGTCAGTTGTTTCAGCAAGTAGAGCTGGAATCTCAAAACTTACACATCTCCCAGAAAACTCCCAAAAGCAGACATACATATAGGGCTGAACAATATTGAAAAAAAAACTAACATTGTGATTAGTTGTTCAGGGATATATTGTGGTGTAAAAAAAAATGCAGATATTTTCACAATATTCCATGATGTCACAATATAAATAATGACCTCTGCGTATTGAAGACTGGATTACCAATTAATTACTGGATCAGCAAAGAAAAAAAAATTATACTGTTCTCTTTTTCCACTAATATTTAAGCAGACAGCTCTAATCTACTTCAGATAGATAAGTAGTGGAAAATGCAAACAGTAAAAAAAAATATTTTGTGTCAAAATTTGTAACATGAAATCTGTGGTTTAATTTGCTGTACGTGACACTGCATGTCCTGCAATGTGACTACTGTATGCACACATTGCAATGACGGTACTGAAACTACATTTCTATAGTATGTAGGGTGGCACAATATAACCATCAATAAAAATGAAACGCTTTTTACAGCTGAGGAGTTTCTGTACATGCAGTGGTTGTTCTTGCTGGTATGGCACCTAGAGCAACCCCCACTTCATCACTCCCATCCTCCACTGCCACCAAAAAAGCACCATACTGCATTAACTGTCATTTTTATTACTATATTTGAAAGGACTGTGACTAACTGCAGCACTATACAAAGTTAGAGGTGGACAATTTGACCTCATGTCTCGTCACTGCAAGCTTGAGTAAAGGAATCCATCAAACTACCCACCGTCATGGATTTAAGTGCGCTGGAAGTACATCCAAGGCTAAAACAAACAAAGCAAGAAGCATCTAAAGACAGGTGTCTAAAGCACTGAAACACGACAGACAATAAACAGGGCTGACCATCAGCACGTCTGTGAAGTCTTGGGGGTATCAGACACTACAGACATATGCACAAGCCTGGACAAGGACTGACCAAAACAAGGTAGAGTGGGAGACAACAATGAACACCTGGCAGTGATAATGAGGGGCAGAGTTAGATACTGATAACACCTGGATGCAATAAAATAAAATAAAAAGGTGGGAAACATGGAGGTACAGAATACGGATGAGTGCATGGCCTGACCACTCATGCTGATGTTGTTTATGTCAATGTGAATTCCAGTGTCCGAGGTACAAACTTGAATGACACAAAGCCTATGCTGGAAACGAACGGAACTGTAAGAAAGACAACTCCATAACTCAAAGAAGGAGTTTCTGCATCAAAAAGTGCAGGATGCAATAACAGTGTATATTACATGACCATTTTAAATGTTGTGCCTGGAGCACAGCAGTAGATCTCTGAAGCTGTTCCATAGTACAGCACATCACACTTAAGCTAGATACCATTCAAGGACACAGAACATAATTTGGGTTGTTATGAGGAGGGCCTGAAAAGCCTCTCTCTCCCTCTCTCTCTCTTTCTGCTCTCTCTAGTCCCTGGAAATCAGCATGGAGCCTCTCGTTTGTGGCAAGCAGATGAAAAAGATTTCTAGTAAGCTGTGCAGCACTCTATAAATCACAGACACAGCGTATGAGGGAGAGCGAGAGAGAGAAACAGGATGAGGGAACGTAGAGGGTGGAGTGTTAGAAAGCTCACTGCCTGCTTCTCGTTTAACCATATACACAAGAAACACAAGTTACTCTATCCTTACTGTCTCTCTGAGTGGACCGGAATCCGACCCCTCTCACTTTCTCTATATGCTTAGCACACTACTGGCCATTCTTTCTCCAACATTTGAGAACGATAGAGATCTACCACAATGAGTCTTGATGATAAACACTCCATATACAACTATAAAAATATGTCCACAACCATGCAGCAGCAGTACATAATAAATAAATAAATACATTTTTAATGTATATCCCAAATTATACTCCATTATACTAAATAATACTGAATAATACGTGAAATGTGTTTAATCTAAAACATTACTCTAAAATTCATATCAAATAGTTTCCATTAATCGATAATAGTTATTGTTTCATTATTTAGCCATTATCAACATGCCACTTGTTTTATTTTCTGAAATAAACACAGGGTCAAGATGCTGGTCTAAATGAAAAGTGCATGACTGCAGAAAGAGCAACTATTATATTCCATCGTAAAAGCCTCATTCTAACTATTAAGCATGGGGGCAGTATCATGACTTGGGGCAGTATTCCTGCTTCCTGGAAAGCTTGCCATTATTGATGCATTAATCTGATGAACTGTACCAGCAAATCCAACAGAAGATTGAAAGGTAACCCTTTGTGAACTGAGGCTTAACCATAAATGGGTTATGTTCACAAGTCACTCTATAAATAAATGGTTAAAGAAGGAGAGGCAAAATGAGTGTACATCCTACATTTAAAGTTATTTTACATTATTTTTTAACAAAACCTAAAATCCACAAAGGTGTCAATTACACATAGTCAAAATATACATAGACCCACTTGTGAGTAATAGGACAGCCAACTATCCTACTTTCAAAAAGACTTCAAGACCACATGGATAAGAGATTCCTACTGAAAGAATGCTCTGTGGACTGAAGAATCCAAAATAAACTTAAAAACTTATATATATGGAGTGAACGATTGACTAACCAAAGTAGGGTCACAGACTTGTTTTTTGACCAAACTGTTTGAAGCATTTTCATGCACTAAATAAATATCTCTTGGTTATACATCAGTGTAATTGGATGATTTGCTAGATTGCCGTCTCAAGAATGACAGCTAGCCCTTCATGTTGTCCAGTCAAACCGCAACGGCCTTGAGAATCGAGGAAAATGTTGATTGCTGAATAAAACATTGCTGACTGTTGAATAAAACATATGAGACTGACAGTGGGAATGAAGAGGGATTTAAAAAATGCATGTCATGTTTTTGTGGGTTTTTGCTTTATGCCTTTTCAAACAGTGAATGCAGTCTTAATGTGAAAACTCTGAGCTGAATGCTGGAATGAGACAGATGGAGGGGTACACAGGAAAATCTCTTTGCAACATCAAAACCACCGCGGGGTGGAAGAGAGAGAGAGAAAGAGAGAGAGAAAGAGAGAGAGAGAGGAAACATAGACAATGTGTGAGAGCGAGAGATCTGCCTGCCAGAACCAGCCGTCTACAACACAACATGCTATGTACCATTGACTGACGCACAGAAATGTGACGCATGCCGTTTCTGGCTTACCTGGTTCCTCCTTCGGCGGTTGGTATAGTTGCGCCGAACCAGCGTCTTGTAGTTCTGGCTCTTCTTGGTCAAGTAGTAGTACAGTACACAATCCGAGACACACTGGAGGGTAGAGAGTGAGAGAGAGCGTCAGAGAGAGATGAGCAAGCATACATTTAGAAGAGACCTAGTACACACAAAAAAAATGAAGCAAGCCTAGCCAGACCACTAATGCAACCTGTGGGGAATGCTGTGTGCTTCCTAGCTAGCTAAGGTTACATAAAATCCTCCTTATTTGAGATGATCTTTAAAACCAGTGACCTGTATAGCCAGCTATCTATGATTAAAGGATTAGTGGGAGAACAGTGCTGCCTCCTAATAGCAGCAAGTCATCTGTTGTTTTGTTCAGTGTTGAAATATTAGTCCCCTTTTCTCTTTGTGGATACTGCAGCCACAGGAAACAAGCAGCATTAATATAGCCATGCTGCCTACACCGCATAATGACCCTTAAAACTCTTCAGCAGGCACATTTTAACAATGGGGAGTGAGGCGGTCAGTTTAGGACAGTGACCATTTGTGATCAGCCCACTCAGCAGTCTGGCAATACATATCCACAATAATCACTTTTACTGAACTAACAATGAATGCAATGTTACCATCCCAGTATAATAGGTGTGAGTAATGTAAATTCAAAACACACTACATGGATAGAAGTATTGGGACACCTGTGCATTAAATGTTTCTTTGTGAATAAAGAGGATTAAAAATATAAATGAATTAAAAAAAAAAAAACATGGGTTTATCCTGCTTTTGTCGCTACTCTCCTGGGAAAGCTTTCTAATAGATATAGGCGCATTGCTGTGAGGATCAGATTCAGAAAACCCAAACCCAGGAAATGCTTTCCTTCACTGTGGAAATGGAAACACGCTAATCACCTCTAGTTGTCCCTTCACTTCTCTTGAATGGATCCAGTTAATCACTGTCCTTTCCTCCCATTGGTTTTCACCTCCTCGTTAATATCAGCTTTTAAATTTCTTACATTTAGGCTCTGTTCACACAACAGGCAAAAGTGGCCCAAATCCCATAGCAGTTTATACAGTGAACACCACTGAATCTGACAGGATTACTTCCCATTTGGGCCATTTTATATTTGTGGCAATACAACTCAGTCTGAACTGCCAGACCAGTAAATCCAACTCAACCTTATTCATAAATGTGCACAGTGAGGGAGGTTTCCAGTGGTGGGATAGTGAGACAAAAGCCTTCAAATCTTCGTCTTTCGGCTTCTCCCTTTAGGGATCGCCACATTAGGGATCATCTGCCTCCATCTTGCCCTATCCTCTGCCTCCTCTACTGTTACAAGGCAACAGCCTTCAAATATTAAAGCAAAAAAATCAAGAATGCTAATGAAAAAATGGGAGTGGCCAAATAGTGTGCCTTTATTACAGCAAGCTTGAAAACAATCCCGGTGATAAGCCCAGCAGTCAGCCAATGAAAATTCTTGAAAGCTCCTGTGATGGTGAAAGACATGGAACTCCAAACCTCTGGGAGAGGAACTTTGCACCTTTTTTAAAAAGACAGTGTGTACAGGCAAATAAATCTTTGTAAAATAAGATTTCTCACGATAAGGCCAGATTTCCTGCGATGTGAACATAACTACACCAAACTGATGTTATTTCCAACCAAGGCTAACGAGGGCAACTCACTCTTCCAAACTTGTTTACTGCTGGTTTCATATTTTGATAGTCACGCGGAAGAGTACTGGAACCTGCAGCTCAGTGGTTCAGACTGTCAAATCAATCACACCAGCATTCACTTTAATACTGATGTACCAGTCACCTCTAAGTTCAACAAGTTCAAATCAACAATGCACTCAAAAAACATTGCTCTACAAAAGGACCTGATCTCAGATTAACATTAAAGGACAATGGAAATGGGCTGAGAGCTGTTGACTGGTTGTTGTTGATTTAGCTGTGTTCATATTCGTGCGTGAGCACACTGCCACAGACAGGAAGCCTGCCCATGGACAACGGAAGCACTCACCTTTCGCTCTAGATAAGAGGCGATGAGGCCAAAGTTCTTCGGGTGCTGCATAAACCTAGAAAACAAACAGAGGGAGAGGGGGTTTTGTTGGCAACTGAACACAAGGAACACAAAAGCAAGTAATAGGTTCAATTCACACTGAACACAGCACAAACAGGCAGAGGAACAAAAATAATTAGTGGATGTTGGAGTGTGGGATTTTATCAGGGTCATGTCCAGGGTGTTTGCCTGGCACATAAACAGAATCCCCCGACAGGAACAATATGATCTATGCCAACCTCTCTGCTCTCCTTCCAAGCTTGGGAGTTCTAACTCTTTCCCTAGCTTTTAATCTCAAAGGAACTGAAGACAGTACGTGCGGTTTCTGTAGAGTCATTAGCCAAATGCTGTTCTTCTCCCACACGATGTTGGTAAAAGGAGAAATGGAAGCTTCCGTGTGGTCGTGGGATTTACAGGCTGCTACTGGCTGGCTACATTATCTTCACTGTTTTGCATGCATGACTGTAGATGTCTGCACAGGAAAGGTAGTGACCCCAAAGAACTTCTGCTGCATGAAAGAAAATACACTATAGAGTTGTATGTGAAAGTTTAGGCACCCTAGGCCAAATGAGGCATTTTGCCTGGATATTCTTCTAATGGAGAAGTAGTACAAACATTCTCTGTAGCCAACCAAACATACGAAATGCAATGTTTGAAATATGCTACAATGCATCCAGAAAAGCCAGAGGAGTTCAAGAAACAAGTCTATTGAAGTGCTGAAGTCCAACTAGAACTGTACAACCATAATCAGCAAAGAAGCCTCATTTGGATGATCTGCATTTCATGAAAAGAACACCTTGCCCCCTGTGAAGTATGGGGTGGAGGATTCATCCATGGGGAATTTGCTGCCACTGTTGTCACTGGAAATGTTCAAAAAAAAAAAAAAAAAAAAAAAAAGGGTTCTACAAAATATCAGCATATCCGAAACAAGCTAGGCAGCAAGATGACTCGAGAATATTTTCAGCAACAAAGTCTGTGACATTTTAGCTACAAAAACTTTGCAAGCTGTGATTTCTGCCAAAGGGCCATTACTGAGTCATGACTGCGTTTGCCAGTTCTGCAATGGCCACATTGATTGTTTTTATTTTTTATGTTATGGAAGACGAAGGAACTTTGAATGCACTGATTAGAAGCTTAATGCAGTTTCTATAAGGAGCTCCTTTTGCTGACATGCAGGTTTTAACAGTGTTGACAAAAAGCACTGCCAAATGAATAGGACTGGCACTGGACTGTTGCTATGGGAATGCATTTTCTGAAGTGACTGAGCAATTTCATAGACCTTTGGGACGGGTTAGAGTGACCCAGAATTTGCAACTTTGTTGCTTAATACAATCAAATCAATATCTAATTTAAAGCTCTTCCAGATAGAGGTAGAGGCTGTTAGTGTGGCCAAGCTGGGACAAACACTATTTATAGCCTTGATTTGTGAAGAAACATTGGATGAACAGTCTACAAACTTAACATCTACAGCTAGCTTGCAGAATGTGGACTGAGCATAGTCTAATGGTGAATCAGCCCTGAAAACACGATTTAGATTCAGTTTTGGCTTAAACTATAGACCAGACCCAGCTTATCACACTATAAAAATGATCGTGCAGCATACCAGTTGTGTTCTTTTGCTGGAACTCCAGTTTGTGTTTGTTGCACTCCATTGCAAAGGGTCAACAAGGGCACAGCTTCGTTCAATTTAAAGTGACGCCACAGCCATCTGCTAATGCAGTGTCTGAGGTTGTGTTAATGGCAGTTCAAAAAGATGTGGCCTGCTTGATGTGACTTGGAGGAGGCAAATATCTCCCAAAGGGAGGGAAATCCTGGTGCTATAGTGGGATGGAGGTGTCCTTTTACTGGGTAGCAAGGGAGACCATTGGACCCTTCAACAAGAGTTACACGAAGTCTAGCGATGGAACAGAAAGACCAGTTCCAAATGATAAAAATGATATAGGAGTTATTTTGCTGCCAAAGGTTGATTTTTTTTAATGTGAGAGCATCGTTCATTCAACACTCACAGGGTTTATTTGTTTACATTTTATTTATTTATAGTTTGTTCACATGCAAAATATAAAATGTCCTCTCTGTGCTCTTGCTCAGACTGGCTTTGCTTTAGTAGGAAACTGTGGACTATACAATTCTCTCACACACAGATTTTCTTGCTTTTTGCTGCCAAAAGTCTCCAGCCAATCAGAAGCTGGTAACCAGTTTTGAGCAATGAAATTCTTGCTGTTGCTCACTCATTCCCTCATTAGTGCACAGAATAGTCTGTAAATGACCAGGAGAAATTTGTGCACAAGCACACACTTTCAAACATAAGATCTGATAAAGCAGGTTCATACAAGAGCAAAGCCAGTCTGAGCATGGTAAATTTAAGAGAGCACGTTTATATTTCAAGTCAACAAATGAAACCTGAAAGTGTGTCATGAATTGTGCACAAAAAAACTATTAAATATTATATATTCTATCTACCAGTAGCCCACATCCATGGCTGACTGTGAAAAGAACGTAAAATTACCAGGTGAACATCTAAAACCACAGCCAAAGATATAATACTCACTTCTCCTTGAAGATCTCCTTCTCATGCTCAGTCCAGACGTTCATGAACTGGCGAGACTTATAGACCTTCATTGGGTCATCCATGAGCCCGTTCATATTGATGAACTTTACGCGCCGCTGCTCAGAGTCGTACATCATAGGAGGAATAACTGACAGCTGCCTCATCTGCTTCTCATTGTTCTGATGGGTGAGGGTGGAAAGAAAGAAAACACAAAATACATAAATAAAATAATTTCTCCCACATACATTTATATAGACAAAAGTATTGGGACACCTGCTCATCATTAAACAGTTTATCCTGCTTTTGTTGGAGTAACTGTCTCTATTGCACTGGGAAGGCTTTCCACTAGAGTCCACTGAGAGGATTTGATTGCATTCAACAACAAAAGCCAAGAGATGTCAGGATGCTGGATCACCATCCCCCACCTCATCCCCAACGATGGAGCACCATCATTCCACAGAACACAGTTCCACAGCTCAATTGTGGAGGGCCTTTATACTCCTCTAACGTATGCCTGGCATTAAGCACGGTGCCAATAATTTCATGTTTAGTACGACTCTATTGACAATACTCAACAGCGACTAAACAACTTCTGTGTATGCATTGGTACATCTGTGTCAGCAATGGGTGCTACTAATGGGTGGTTAACTTTTTAAAAACATAATGAATAAACAAGAATGAAAAGTTGGAAAGGAAATATTTTACCATCAAAATCAATCTTAAAAATCAATCAATTAAAAATCAAGCTGAACATTGCAAACTACATGCAGCTGAATCACCACCTTCAGTTCTGGGAATAACACTCAGGGGCTGTGAATGGCATGTATTTCCGTTTGCATGTTAAAGCACTAATATCACTGACCATTTTCTTCTTGGTGTTTAAGAGTGATTCTGAAAACACTAAACCCCTGTACAATGTGTTCTATCCACAGTAAAATGAGAATCCCAAATCAGGAAATGACTGAGCAAGCATCCATTTCAGTCACAGCCATGGTCTAAAAAGGTGTATGATGGGTGGGCTTATCAGACACTTACCTCCTGTTCTGACAGACCATCTATAATCTCAGAAATCTCATGTTCACTCCTCGCTATGGTAGCGGACAGCCCAGTCCCCCTCTGGCCCACTCTGAGAGACAGGAAGAAAGTGTTAACAGGACAGTTATGGGGGCTATGCTTTCAAAACAGGTAGAAAAAAGGGAAACACAAAAACACAGTGAAAGGGGCAGTACCAGCAATTTGGTCATTTCTGAAGAGTCCTCAGCACTAATTCCGTTTAAACAGGAGGCTTTTGTGTTTTAAGGAGAACTTATTTCTGTGGTTTTCCACACATCTTTGTGCCCCAACATCCCTCCATTCACTCCATCTATTTCTGGTTTTACCTTTGTCTCTAAAACAAGCACAAATTAACTACACTTCCAGTGACGCAAATAAAAAAAGCCTTTGAAGTGGTCATCAAGGAGAATCACAGCCAGCAGCCAGCTATTTCTCAACTTCCTCTGTTCCGGATGCATCAGGCTTCTCAAGACCCTTGAGTTCTGAGAAAATGCTGCTGTTTCAGAGCCTGTATGCCTCTGCTTCTCTCCACATTGGGTACACAGGTATCTGACAACTGACAGTACCTGCAGGATGGAAGTCAGTGCATAAATGGGCATAAGCACAGTAGACAAACTAAACAAACCTCTGAGATGGGAAAAAGGAACCAATTCCAGAGTTCAAATGAAACCAAAAAAGCCTCTATTTAATGAGGGAGCATTTTTGCTGCCCCAAACCCAATATATTATATAGACAAAAGTATTGGGACACCTCTGAATCATTGTAAAACAGTAGAAGTAATCTGCCAGTGTCCCAATACTTTTGTCCATATAAGTAACTGGTTGCACTATTGGTTACAAGTGCAATCAAATGTTTGCAATTACTTATGCATGGCTCAGAAAAGGCAAAATAATCAGTGGATCCTACAACCAAGAAGAAAGAGGAGGTGGTGTAAAAATTAACACAGAGGGCAGACAGAAGGTTTCGCCTGTATCCGTTACCCATCACTGAGCACGAGTGAGCCTTAAGCAAAATCGAGTTGAGCTTCACGTTACAAACTGACAGGCCAGGTTCTCCTTCAGGGTGTTTTGTCAGAAAGCAGAGGTCATGGTTTCATCAGACATGACAATTTTTGTCAAGCGGTTGCAAAGTACTACTACCACTGTTTATCTGTAATGATGTTCTAACCCTGGAATGGGGTGTTAGCTTAAGTGTAAAATAAAACTTTCTCTTTCATGAATGGATGTCCATGGTAAGAATGGCTGTCTAGAAAATGCTGAGACTGAAAGTTGCATATAAACGACCGCATTCACATTCAATTAATAAACAACCTTGGTCAAACTGTTACTGTCTGTCTAGTTATTGGAATTTGTCTGAAGCTCTTACGGCACTAGTGTGCTGTTGCCGTCTGCTTGGCTCTACAGTTCAGGGAAGCCCAACAGTCTGTATACCAGGAACCTCCTTGGCAGAACCTCTGACCTTGTCTCCAACAGGCTCCAAACATCTAATTGGCCAGCTGTTGGCCAGCCTTTTATTTTCCCTCTTTCAGTGCTGCACGTCTGTTTACACACCGAGTTACATCACAGCAATCAATGACTGATACGTATCTGCGTGTTTGTGAATGTGTGTGGGGTGGAAACCTAACAAGACTGTGCGTCCACAAAAGCCTGACTATTTTTGCGTTTCTTGGAAGTGATTAGGTAACGCAGAAAAGTCTGTATAAAAGTAATGAGGCTGACCTTTGGAAGCGTTCCTGCTGCTCACGCTGTTTGCGAATCTCGGGGAACTGTCTCTCATAGTATTCGCGTGTGCGGCTCTCCTTGGCTTTGCGTCGCGGGTTGTTCTCCATACGCTCCACTTTCTTCTCCCACGCTTCCATCAGCTGGTCATACCGCTGACAGATCTTCTGCTCCTGAGAAGACAAACAAATGTCCCAATGAACACACTGGGCAGTATTCACACACTGACTGTTAAAAAGCTACAAAGGACATTATATTTAAGGGTGTGCAGGAGCTGGATTAGTAAAACCAGAGGTGGTTGTTCTATGAAACATGGAAGGAATTTGACTGGTTGGTTCATACTAGATAAAAAGTATCTATCCATTTCCCTGCCCTTCCACAAGCCTGGACTATAATTCCATATCCCAGACAACACACCTGCATTAGGCGACAGGCGCGACACTCAATAAAAATAATGTAGCACAGTCAGGTCTATTATCAGGTTTTGTAATTACATTACTGCATTCACAATCTGAACAGGACAACTGCTGACAGAGCTCAGAGTTCAGCAAATAACAGAAGATAATTTGCTCCAGAATGACTTAAACTTAAAGGGAAATTGCTCCCATTTCTACATGCATATGTTAACCATTTAATGTGTACATGTATATATATTTTAAGATATAAAAAATGTATTTCCTGAGTAGACCATAACATTGTTTTTAAAAGGCCAGTCCTGTTCATACTGGTGCAAAGAGGAACCAGCCATTAAGCACACCTCAAAAAAGTGACCAAATGAAATGGCTATAAAAACATTTCCTGATGTCAGAGATAAAGATCTGAGCTAAATTTGTTTTTTGCATGGTGACGTGGTAGATCTCTAAATGATTATTCACTCTTAGAATCAGAGATGCACATTTTGCGGGCAGTTACATGCTGTTTTCTACACTTCATAACTCAGGCTCAGACTAACATATACACATGAAACACAGATCATAAGCTACGACTAATAAGAATAGCCCTATTTAACCATGGGTACCAATCATTGGATGATAAATTTTCAGAGTCATTCCAGTCCATGTTTACTGCTCTGTTCATGTGTAAATGCTTTTTTAATTGGACTACAATCAAGCATTTTGAAGAACTTATTATAAATGTCCTCGTCAATCTAATCATGACAACTAACTCATTACAATTCTTGTATTTTCAGCTCAAAAACACTCTGATCAATTTGCAACAGAATGTCTGAGATGTAAAGTGTACTTTAGTCCTCATAAGCAAAAAGCCGAAGCAAATTTTTGAGCAAAACATGGTCAAAATCATACACCTATCTAAATTCTCAAATGAAGACAAATGTTGAGTCGTTCCCCTAGTATCAGTCATGTGCTCCCACAAATACTTGTACTTGAATTTTTTGGTGAATAAAGGTAAGTCAAACTACAAAGTTTTAAAGCTTAAAGGAAGACAAGACATAAGCGCTTCTGTAGTCCACACCAGGAGATGCTAAGATCACTTTGGCAAAATACACTGCACTTATGCAGTCAGCACGCAAATCTGTGTAAAGTTAAACGGGACACTCTGTTTTACAATTGCGCCGAGATAAGAATAAGGCCTAACCTTTCTTTAACCACAGTGGAGAAAAAGCCTCATTATCACAATTTTATATAAAGACACAAGACACAAACAAGCTGCTTTAGAGAGAAAAAGCTAATTGTGTACAAGAACAAATTATTCAGTTCTGATTACATTATAATTATTATTGATTAATCCATGATTCATGTGCATCAAGAACCATTCCTGGGTAGATGACTATTCATCATCGATTTTAGACAACTTATCAAGTAGACACTGCAACCCTACAATCCAAGTCCAGTGTCCAGTGCAACATTAACCTAGCATCTCCCATTCAAAACTATAATAAACAGGTCTTGGCTGGTGGACTACACTCAAAATCAATGATCAATCATTTTCACTTGATTTTTTATTTAACTGTCCCTTTAATACATTAAGTCAAACTACATTTCAGTGCAAATAATGAACACCAAGCGCAGGACCAGAAGAAGGGCTGAATACAGCATTAATTACTTGACCCCTAATTATCACTTTCAGGCACCAACGTGTCTGAGACTCTTTACAATAGCGGCCGTTATTCAGCACGAAGAACAAACTGACTAAAATAGACTGCAACTGATATGCTTGGTGAGATGCCAGTACAACAAGTGCGCAAGGAGAAGAAAGGAAGTGGGACGGGGGAATAAACAAGTGTGTGTATGTCTGCCTACAAACACTACAGTACATGGGTGACAATACAGCCTTGTATTTCACCCTCACTCTGCAAACATTTCACCTTCCACTTGGCCTCCTTCCATATTCACCCCACCCTATTGTTCATGGTCCAAAGTGTCTGACCAGTACAACGCACTACAGAACTTGCAATACACTTTATATACATATACACACAAACATACACACACACACACACACACACACCCATCAAAAGCCAAATGACTTCCACATGTGGTCCGAGGGGTATATTTAGACCAGGCCTTATTGCACAGAGGAACGCATCCACTGAACTCAGAGCCAGGCCCAGGCAACAAGGAGTGTGTGTGTGTGTGTGTGTGAGGGAAGGAGAAAGAGTGAGATGGGTTTTATCTACACTGGGCTACTCTACATGAAGACAGACATCTATATATAGAGCATTTAACCTTTATGGAGAGAGTGGCATCATCATAGCACACCCTGTCATGACCTTTAAACAGTCCATGTCAAAGACACAACCTGGTTCTGCCTGGTAGTCCTTGGTTTTCTCTACTTCTAAGTGTTTGATATGGCATGTAAACATCCCCCTAGGCCACATAGTCCATCTGGAAATGAATCAGGAAATGTTTTCTTTTGATGAGTCTTCTATGGTCATATTGGTGCAGGTGTCGCTGCAGAGTAAAACAGTGCATTGCAAGCCCGAAAACCCTAGTCAAAGAGGAGTAGTTGTAATGGGGAAGGTTGGGTAATATAATCATTGCCAGAGTACCCTGATCACACTGATCTTAATCAGTTTTCTGATTATCCAAATGGTTGTGTAAACAGGATACTCTGATTTCTTAGATTTCTTAGTTTTCAGAAATTCAGGGGCTTGATTTGCTGTTATGGCAATTCTTTAAGAAAACCTTGCAGGATTCACAATCTCCTGAATGGTCATATTTTTCACTCAAACTGTATAAAAAAACCTTTAAATAAACTGTGCAGAGTTTTCTTCCGTTTATGACATTGGCATATTAAACAGTGTGTGTGCTTGGTCACCGAAGACAACATAAATCATTGTATTAAGGTGTTCCATTCAGTTCCGTTGCTACATGTGTAGAAAATCAAGCACCTAACCATGCAGTCTGTCTTTACAAGCATTAGAGAAATAATATGATGTTCTACAGAGCTCACTGAATTCATTCCACAATATATTGTGAGTGGTACTGTGCAAAGTATAAGTGTTCAGGAATCAGATGCGTTTCAGCTTGTTTGTAATAAAAACCTGCTGCCACAATGGCCCATTACGGATAAGACTGGACACCCCTGCACTGAAAGGTACAACAACACAGGGCTGGGCGATATTGACAAAAAAAATAAAAATCAATCAATCATATCCTGATATATTTTAGCTGAAATGCGATATATGTTTTTCATTAGGACACATTAGGACACCTTCAATCTTTACTACTATATTTAAAAAGACACTGAAATTTGATCTCCATTTCTTTATTAAACACACTTATAACAATGTCTTATGCCCCCTCCATAGTATGTTTGTGAGAGCACGAATGAGGGCAGAGGGGAGCAGAGTTAAGAGGGAGCTGAGAGCAGGGGCAGAGCAGAGTGAGGGAGCAGAAAATATGTCTCCGCAAGATTGAAACTTTGAAGTGCCATACAAACAATATTGCCACAATCCATATCTTGCTGTTTTTATCCCAATATCAATATATTGATATTTTGCCCATCTCTATAGCAGCAAAAAAGTAAAATAAAAAATCAATCGTACTGTCAAAATGAATCGCATTATTAAAGTTGCAAAGTGTCCACCTGGTAATATAATTTGCCCGACCTCGAACTGGAACATCCTAGGATCTGGATCTTCTGACCTACCAGGACAATACTGTGTAAAGGCTCTTCATAAGAGCCCTGGAGAAAATTAAGCCTGTGACATCACGGATGTTTTCTCCAACTAGACTGTGCACACACGTGAAAGGTTGTGTTTGTGTGCATCGTTTGTCTGAGTGCTCTTTAAAAGCATGTTCTGAGGGGGTTCCTGGAAGTTCCCCTCAAAGCTCTTGTAAGTGGAATACACAACCACTGTCATACGCTCACTCACCCTCTGTTTGCGTGCATGGTTCCTTCGTTTGAAGAACAGAATCAACTTCTTCCTCATCACTTGATTTCTGAGGAGAAAATGAGAAAAAAAAAGAACACATGAACTCATTCATGTATTTGAAGCAGACCTAAACAATATTCTTACTGTATAGGAAACCAACGATGTCTCGCCACCCTTCTGCCATGGAAACAGAATAATAGCAACACTTTCATATATCACAATGTCTTTAAAATAGCATACTCTGGCCAAGTACAACACCCTTCTTAATTGACTTTATTAAAATGTCATTTATAGAAAATGGCATGAGCGCAGAATTGCCATCATAAAACATCTGTTGCATTAGTCTTCATTGAACGTCCTAACTGGAAAGGAAATTGGGCTGCAATTCCCAAAAGCATCTCAACATTAAAACTATATGCACTGGCAACAATTATGGAATCACTACTCTTGGAGAAAGTTCTTTCAATTGTTTGTAGAAAAAAAAAAATCAATCACAGAGACATGCTCCACAATTTTGTCTGAAACAATAAAAAAGAGAAAAATCAAATTATCGTAGTCAGTCACAATTTTGCTTTTAGATCTGAAATCACTAAATTACAAGGAAAATACTATGGAATAGTTCAGTAATTTGCAGTTCTAAAACAAAGACCTGCATCAGATTAGATCTGCTAAATAGTCTTCAGTTAAAAAAATAAAAGAAGTGCTCACACCTTGGAGAGCTCTTGCACAAAGCAGATTGACATGAATAATGGGTCCAACACGAGAGTTCAGATGAAACAAAGGAGAGAATTTTAAAACAAGAAAGTAAATCATCACAGATTGTTGCAAAAGATGTTGGTTGTTCCCAGTCAGCTGTGCCTAAAATGTCGACCACATACAAACATGGGATGGTTTTAAAAAAGGAAGCATAAAGGTAAACCAAGGAAAACAACAAAGCATCAAGATATAAAACTCAAAGCAATATATCAAACAGAAAATTGAAAACTGGAGTCAATGTTGGCACAACGTTGTATCGCCTACAAGAAATGGGATTTACATACAGAAAAGCCAAATGAAAGCAATCGTTTCCACCTAAACAGAGAAGAACAAGGTTACGCTGGGCTAAAGAAAAGCAATCCTGGACTGTGGATGACTGGATGAAAGTAATCTTCAGAGATGAATCTCGAATCTGCACTGGGCAAAGGCATGATGCTGGAACTTTTGTCCAGTGAAATTTATAAAGATGACTTTCTTAAGAAAACACAAATTTCCACTGTCATTGATGATATGTCAGATAAAGGCCCGGCGGAGATGAGAGTCATACATATTCAATAAATGCCAAAAGTCTACACAGAAATTTGACACTTTTCTTTTTCCATCTGCTGAAAAAAATTTGGTGATAACATTTTTCAAGATGATAATGCATCTCGCCATGGATGTGAAAACTTTCCTTCAAGACATATCAAATCAAATCAAAATTTATTTGTACAGCGTTTTTCACTGATGTCACAGAGCAGCTTGACAGAAATCAAGCAAATAAAAAGGTTAACACATGAACAAAGGATAAAACACACCCTTTGTCACTTGTATGGTGTGGAAATTAAAAGAAAACTATTTTTTCACACTCACAATTGGCACTAACTACACCAATTATATTTCATTCATTGTTCATTCATTGTTTCTTAATGCCAGAAGGCTGGAATTTGGACAAAAGATAGTTGTTTTGCAAATTTATTTTCTACAAAATTAAACAATTGAAAAAACTAAGAGTGGTGATCCCGTAATTTTTGCCAGGGGAGTCTTAAAATGACAGACGAGCTGCACAATGAACACACTCTCTCCCTTCTCCCAGTGAAAAGACAGAGAAAAACACTCTTGGTGAATGCCAATGCAAAATGTTTGGTGTGCACTTGCATTGTTTAACAGAAGTGTTGCTGTGTTTCAGCAGTGTTGCAGAAACACAATGTTTGCTGGGGCAGCTTAGATGAACTAGTAGACTTAAACATTCAGCCCTGAACGTGACACAACAACCAAATTTAACACAAAACATTTCAATCCCACGAGTGACTGTACCAACCAGGAACCTTCCACAGAAAACCCCTAACCATACAAAAGGGTTAAAGTGTCAGAGAATGACCCGAGAAAATGGCTGTTTGCTCACATTGTTTGAAAAGCGAAAAAGAAAGAAATGCAGGCAATTCATACAAATGTTTAAAGTGGCAAATTTTATGAAATCCTGCTAAAGCAATGCATGATATCCAGACAAATGTTTCTTTTTGTTCAGTTTTAGACCAAAATTTTAATGTTACCGCCATACAGTTTACAACTGTACAGAAACGGATCAGAGTGTCTCAGTGGTCTAATGTGGGATGGCTGCCCAGCATAATGCAATAGTTCGAAAAGAGTAGGTGGCTGGCTTCGGTGTGCTCATTTTCAGCATCTTTACGGAGAGTCCTAACAGGGTTTGGTAACTGGCACTTCCAAATTGATGGGAAGATTTGGGATAGAATAAAAAATATATTGAAAAATCCTTTGTGCTTATACAGTAAATATGACTATTATTCAAAAAATATGGTGCTGAACATAGATCTGTACGAGAATCGAGACAGTGGAGTCTTAAATCAAAAGAAATTTCAATACATTATTCAAAACTTCTGTTCATGCACACACAGCTTTATTCCAAGACTATCGTTTCTGACACCAATATAACAGTTCAGTTTGAAAACTCAATGCTCTGCAATACACTGAACTGTTATAGGCCTACTGGAACAGCTACTGCAAAACCCTCCTGTATGCACAAACACACACCCATGTTCATTTTATTTAGTGTACGACAAGAGAGCACTGAGATAAAGGTCTAACCTGGCTGACACAATGCTTACTCATGGAACTGATAAGAGTCCAGACAACCTGACCTTCACCTTACTGTGCGCACACACACACACACACACACACTTTTCCTCCCACATCCAGAAAAACACTCATTCAGCCTGTTTGAAACCATACAGTCTCACACACACACCTTCATTAATGTCCATCTGCTCACAGATATAACACAGCACAAGGAATCCTATCTAGAACATCCTACATGTATGTCAGCTGTGGGATGTCAGTCAAAAACAGTCCAACAGATATTCAACTCAGCTAATCTACAATATATCCTCACTGTTATACTATCAAACAGACTGGACAGGGCAGAGTCATGTGACTACTATGTTTTTGACATAGAAGCAACATAGGGAGCTCAAACACAGAGCAAACAGCAATTCAAGCAGAGTGTACTCAGGAAAACCGCACTGCTGTTCATTAATCTAATTAAGGTAAAATGTTCAATTAATCATAATACTGATCTGAGGTCAGATCACCCTGCACTATTGTGATAAATGTCACAATGACCCTCTCCAATCATTTCCACATTTGATTTTATAACCTCTTGTCATGTAGCTGTAAAGGCCCATAGTCCTGCACCTTTAGTCCATATGTGGTTCACACACTCCATCCTCATGTCTCACTGCTTATCACCAAACAGCCTATAAAAACCAATAGAGCAAAGGCCACCCTCCAAAATAACCTCAACCTGCCATTTCGCTTCACATGGAATTAATGACTTTGTATGCTTTAACACACTGTTCAACTATGCTTGCTCAAAGCAAACCTGCTCAAAATGAACCTATGAATACATATATTCAATGACATTTAATACAACTTTGCAACGGTTCTGTAAACAAGATTTATTCTGCAAGTCCCATACACACAGAGCAGAGTGGTAGGATGGGATCAGATACAGCAGGGCTGTGTCCACTCACTGATCACTCCATTAGACACTCCTACCTAGTTGCTCAGAGACAGAAGTACATCTGTTTGTGCACACTGTGTGTTGAACATTCTCTAGTCCTTCATCCGTGCTCACAGGATGCTGTTGATGGACATTTCTGGTTGATGGACTATTCTTAGTCCAGCCGCGACAGTGAGGGGTTTAAACATTCCAGCGGCACTGCTGTGTCCGACAGACTCATGTCTGCACAACCAATGCCACCACCACTGTGTCAGTGTCACTGCAGTGCTGAGAATGGTCCACCATCCACACAACACCTGCTCTGTGGTGGTCCTGTGGGGTCCTGACCATTGAAGATCAGGGTGACAAGGAGGGTAACAACATATGCAGAGAAACGGATCTACAGTCTATAATTACAGAACTACAGTGCTCCTGTATGGTCAGTGGGGCTGATAAAATGGACAATGCATGTAGAAACAATCGCTACATATAATCATAATATATTAGTGCAATAAAGAGGTCTCAACACTAAAATATAGTTTGGCACAATTACTTCAGGAAAAAATATGTTTTCCAAAAAAATAAATAATAATAATAATAAAAAAAAAAACCCAAAACAAAACAAAAAAAAAAAAAACACAACCACATAGCACCCCCATAGCAGCCAACAGGGATACCACAATAGTTGCCTACCACTTAGCAACACCACAACAACCATGAATGGAATACAATCATACACAATGTTGTGAACAAATTATATACATACCAAGATACTACACGGTCACTACCAATAAAACAGACAAATATCAATGTGTGCACAGCTGATTGCCAGACTTACTGCTTTTTCAGTTCAAGTTGATTACTGACCACCACACCACCAACTACTAAATGTTGCATAAAGGTTTGTAAGGTGATGTAAGAAAATGAGAAAATACTTACGTTTTAATGTTATCATGGTATACTTTAGTATCTGATGGCTGGTTATACAGGGGCTAAAGAGAGACAAAGATGGAATCATTAGTTACACCTAAAATGCTTGAAGACACCTTCATCCAGCATTTCGGCTGAACTTTAGGTTATAACTCAGTAGTTCTGTGCACTTTCTGCTGCAGTACCAGTCTATACTCATCTGTAAAAGCATTAGCAACTAGATGATGGAACGCAATGAGGATTTCACTGCATACAACAAGAAGAGCATCGCCAAAGTCAGGTAGTGGTGCTTGATGACGAGTCCGGACACTCCAATGAATCCTAATGGTATTGTATGAAACGCCATCACTTGCGAGAATGCACAATGCTGCACAATGCTGGAGGCCGAGTGCTTGGCACTGGGCACGGTGGCCTTGAGCACTAGAGTGTCCTGTTCTTTTGGCAGGGCTTTTTATAGAGATTAGTTAAGCTGTGCATGAACCTGAAAGTAATGAACCTGAAGCAGCTGAATTTACAAATACAAAGACGTGTTCACGAACAGAATTGCTGTAGACACTCCTCACTGAAGCATTAGTAGACTCACCAGCTCTACTTTTGGGCCAAGTCCTTCGAATATCTTATGGGCCTCTTCTGCTTTTTTCTGAAAAGAAAAGAAGAATGAATATTGAAATAATCACTTGTTTTAACATAACTAAGAGTGAGTGCGAGTGTGATCCCCTGTGTCTTACTAGCTGCAGTTGAGCATTGTGTGTCCATGTCTAACAATCCAACCACCTGTCCACTAGACCCATTTCAGACAATTGCTCCAAACCTCCCTTCTTTTCATCACTTTCCATCATAAACAGCTCACTGTCATTAGGTCATGTTCCATCTACCTTCAAGGCTGCCAGGCTATTTATATAATCAGAAAAAAACTCCAAGACCCAAACCAATCTGGCTTCAAACCGGCACAGTCAACAGAGCCTGCTCTCATTGCTGTCGCTGAAAAAAAATCCATGCTGTCAGATCAGCTAAGCTATCATCTGCTCTAATTCTCCTTGACCTCTCTGCTGCCTTTGACATGGTGGACCAGAAAAGCCTCTTGACGGTCCTCAACAGATGTGGAATTACTGGCTCTGCATGGCGATGAGTTGCATCGTACCTCGAAGAGTGTTCTTACCAGATAACATGGCAGGGTTCCACATCTGCTTCATGCACACTCTCCACAGACACCGCACCATGAGGGCGACTGGGGTCATCCCTTGGGCAACACTCCTAACACTACTCTGGCCCACCTCTGTAATATGAGTAACCTTGTAAGTCACTCTGAACGTACTTTAGAGCATCAGCTAAATGCCATAAATGTAAATGTCTTCAAACGCTGACTGGAGACCATCTCTTTCATTAGCATTTAACACATTAAAGGATTATAATTATACTGAATCTTGTTGGAATCAAGGTCTCCAATCTGACATTTGTTTTTAGCAGCATCCAAGCTTGAGGTATCTCTGGACTCTAGCCTCTACTAATTAGTTAAGTATATTTTCTGAGTGAACCGCAAAGCACTTTTGTTAGGTCGCTCTGGATTAGAGTGTCTGCCAAATTCCATAAATGTAAATGTCTTCATGCGTTGTCTGCCAAAACTCTGACTTGTTTCCAAACCCTTGAGTGCCAAACATGTCCCGTTCTTTCCTGATAGGCCTCCTGACTTTAGCGAACACTCAGCTCTTTCTTATATGCTTGGAAAAGAAGTGTGCACAAAAACAATGAAGAAACCTAAAAAAGCAACCACTGACTTAATTTTCACCAACTTTCACCATTTAGCCTCAGATCTACAGAGACACTGTACTGCAAAGTGTACTGATTTTAAAGGACACACACCAAACAAGGAATCCCAGATATCACTTTAAGGGCTGTTCTATTATGTCAGAAGCTGAAATGAAGCTGGTAACAGTGCCATGCGAAAGTATTCACCACTCTTGGCGTTTTTCACGTCTTGCTACCTCACAATCTGGAACTAAAATGGATTATTTGTGTTCAGTGTGCATAACTATTCACCTCCCTAAAGTCAGTACTTTGTAGAGCCCCTTTCAGTGGCCATCACAGCTGTAAGTCACTTAGGAGAAGTCTCTATGATCTTGCCACACTGGGATTTTGCCCATTCCTCATGGCAAAACTGCTCCAGCTCCTTCAGGTTAGAGGGGTTCCACTGGTGAACAGCAAAAAGTCTGACCACAGATTCTCAAATGGATTAAGGGCTGCGCTTTGACCAGGCCATTCCAATACATTTACACGTTTCCACTTAAACCACTCGAGTGTTGCTTTAGCGGTGTGCTTTGTGTCATTGTGCTGTTGGCAATCAAATCAATGACAGACCATTTAATGCATCACAAATTTCATCACAATTTTATTAGCAAACTAACAATATCTCAGCCGGACCATACTTTATATATATTTATATACAGTATATTATACACACACACACACACACACACACACACACACACACACACACACATATATATATATATATGTATGAAATCCTATATATGAAATCCTAAACACACAGACACACACAGACACACACAGACACACACAGACACACACAGACACACACAGACACACACAGACACACACAGACACACACAGACACGACTCTCAAAACTCAGATGCGGCCAAGTGAGTGTGAGAGGTGAAAAATGAATGTGTGCGGTTTGTGTGTGTGCACGAGCAGCCTATATAACAAACTCCACTCTGTCTGCCAGGGCTGTAATGAAAAGTAGAATGTGTGCATATGTGTGAGTGAGTGTGAATATTATTACAGTAACAGTGTAGACTGCTCCTCGGTGCGAATGATGCATTGCACAGCGAGCAGCGGCAGCTGTTTAAATAGAAAGAGACACAGAAACGGAGGGAGGGATAAACTCGGAAATAAAAACGCCTTTCAGCAACGTGAAACATGGGCAGGATACATCAGCTACCACAGACTATAAGGCAAGGAATTATGCATCTCTGACCCCACCATTAATCTAGAGCAAACTGTCTAACAGCGCTGCAAAGCCAGGCAGACTAACTACAGCTGCAGATTACTGTAGGCAGGTTATACACTTAAAGCATGGGCAGTTAACCTCACCCTTATATGCAGCTGACCATCTGCTTGACCACAGCTACATCCCCTTTTTCTCCAGATAGGTACATTGTAGACTACTATTGTTTGCAATAACACACATTCATTTTTATTGTTTTATCCTATATAATCTGTATATTTTGGTATACTGAGTATGTTTTATCTGTATATATTCAAACCCTGTACAGTTCCTGTATAGCCTGCTTATTGTTTGTACACTGTGTGTATTGTCTGTAAATCATATGAACACACCAACAACCAAGACCAAATTCTTTAAGTGCATCATCATACATGACCAATACAACCAACTTTCAACCTAGAAACAGCTATTCTGATAAAAAAAATTGGGAAAATTAAATGTTAATTTAATGCTTATGTTTCCCATCCTTGTGTAGGTGAAAGAATATAACCATGTTTTGTGTTGTGCTGCTTTTCTGTCATCTAAAGCAGCTACGGCCAACAATATATCCACGTTTTGGCTTACCTACACTGGTAAACAGTAGTCTAATCAGTTCAGCAGTAACTGGTTAATCTGGTTTGATTACATGTTATGCAATCCACTTGATACTCAACCATTGAGCTGTTTTGTATCATGATGATTAAATGCTTTTGTTTGTTTATTCATAAAGGGTTGAACAATGTTTCTGGCTTCCTTTAGGGCTGTACTTTGAGACTATGTCATCATTGTTACAGCCTTAAGTTGTAATACAGTTGTAATATCTTGTTTAAATGGGAGGACATGTGAAAGCCACTATGCTACACACAAATTTCATTGATTACATCCAGGTTTTTGCTGTTAGGACCATTTTCTCGGTGCTTCGTTAACAAATATGGGTTTCAATGTCTACTTTCAGAACTGCACACTTATACCTCCAACCAGTTAGTTGTTAATATGCAAGTACAAGGTTGGAAGCAATAATTCAAGGTCAGATTGTTTGGATCAATATTTATAAATTATTATTCATCAAAACAGTCTCTGGCATCCTTGCTGCATCCTCATTTCCACTTAAACTTCTCTAGATTTACTGCCTTCAATGCTACTAAAGAATTCTGAGCTAAACTGCTCAGTCGTGTGTTTTCAGTGCAAAACACCATTTTGGAGGTAAAGACTGATAAAAAATAAATTCATTAAAAAGATGCAGTCTGTTCAAATCTAAACTGTCAGCTAATCACTTCCATTACTTCTTTGAGCTCTGCTATCAGTGCAAAACTCAAAAATCTAACTACAGACATCAAACACAGCAGCTGAACTATGGCTTTAATTACAGCTAAATGCTGAGCTTGGGGTGTTTACATGCTTTTCCTAGAATAAGGCAGAGCAGAACTCCGTCTGGTCTGGGTGAAAAAAAAAAAACAAGTCTTGAGACAAACATGTGAACTACAGTAACCCTGCAAGCGCAGGAAAACAATCCCCGCCTAAAACACCCCCAACACACACACCCTCCTCCTCCTCCTACTTCCTCCCTTCTGCAACACATGCTAAATTTCAATGCTTTTTTTTTTTTCCTTCATCTGCTCCCTTCAACCTCTGCTCTGGTTATGGGGAATCCCCTGTAGGATGGTCCCACTTACAGAGGAGCTACATTTACTGCCTGTGTGGACTCGGGCAGGGCTGTAACTATCGATTAATAGAGTGAAGCAAATTCCAGACTGAACTGTATGAGGGGGAAAAATAAGCACAGTGCTTTTACACCACTCACAATGCTGTGTTTGTGAGCATAGCCACTTATTTCCAGACATCTTAAAAACGCAGCTTCTCTGTTTTGTCCACAAAAGCACAGCATTTTAGGCCTCTAAAACAGATCTTTTACAAATGTATCAAAATGGACATTTTTGAGAAGTCCATTTCAGGGATTTGACACATGCCACAGCTTAAAAATCATTGTGAAAGTAATTGCACTACATATCTCTGGTGAAGTGGGCAAGATAACATTCATCATTTGTGTCAAATCCTGTAATAATTACTCTACTGCATTAGTCAACATGCTTCCTTCAACTGCTTCTGTATCTCTCAGCTTGTCATATGAAGGTGTAACACAGGACCTTTTAGTGGAGGCTCACCTACAAGTGGAGTTTAGAAATGCCAATTCCCACATAATCAGACTCAGTATTCCAATCTGTAGATATGCAAGAAAAAACAGAAATGTAGGTCTATAAAGCCCTAGTCCTACTGTAATAGAGGCAGACATGTAATTGTTCCTTTTAATGAAGTAATAAAATTTAATCCTACAATCCTACAATCCCTTACAATTGTAGAGACACTGATAC
Source organism: Acestrorhynchus altus (assembly GCA_034509495.1). Classification (NCBI taxonomy): domain Eukaryota; kingdom Metazoa; phylum Chordata; class Actinopteri; order Characiformes; family Acestrorhynchidae; genus Acestrorhynchus; species Acestrorhynchus altus. The sequence continues at coordinate 8,136,346 of CM067511.1, read as the reverse complement.
GCCTTCACCTTCCATCAAGCCCTATAGCACTGTTTCATCTCCCTCCCACAACCACATACAGAACATCCTCCAATCGTCACTCATATCATATCCATACAGCATATGCAGTCTGCATGCAAAGAAAAACACAAACACACAGAACTCCATGGGGAGCAGAAGGCTGAGCATATCAGTAAAGTATAAAAAAAACAAAAAAAACAACAACAACAGTGCTTTCAACATGCGAGAGGCATCTGGCCTTCTGCTCATCAAAAGAACCACATTATTCTACACGCAGTCGATGAAAAAAGCTGATGACAAATGAATAGAGAACCACTTTTACCCTAAACAGAGTTAATTAGCCAAAACTCATCACTCGCACAACTGCAAGCCTAAATTACCACAACATCTTCCTGGGTGAAAGTGAATATGTAGTTCCTGCCATAAGACATTGTTATCTGTTAATAATTATTCAATGCTGAAATACAGAAGAAGGATTTTATGTTATGTGCAAAATTCAATGTGAAAAATATAAAATAAAGCTAAAATAAATCAGTATATTAATTTTTTTTCCACGTCGCACAGCTCTATTCTGTAATAAAATTAATAAAGTTCAGATTCTGGTCAGATATTAGTCCAACATTTTACACTTAAAGCATTTATTTGATGCCGTTATCCAGACAGACTCACATTTGAATTATTTCACAGGTAGGACAACCTCAAATTATGACTTTTACAATTTAACTTTATTAACCGACATAACAATTCGCTGAGTTCTTTACATATTCATATTCGCATGGCTTCTAACACTAATCCCTAATTAGTTACAGGAGTTACATTTGAGTACTTCTATGAAATTTGTCTCACTTCTATTTATTTATTCATTTACTATCACTGTGTCCATTAGTTATTTCCATATTTCAGTGTTTTTGCTGCTCTCCATTTCACTATCCAGTCCTGAGGGAGATGGGCTCCCCTTTGAGTCTTGGTTCCTCTTAAAGCTTCTTCCTCTCAATCTGAAGAAGGTTTGTATTGACACTGTTGATACTGTCAGTAAAACTTGAACGCTCATTGTTGCAGAATCGTGTGGTTGCCCAGACAGTATATCTAAATATATATATAGACACTAGATATATAAAATATCTATATTTACAAATACTATTCTGATAATGATGTGACGTCACATCTCACACAGTTAATCACAGAGCTTTTTAACTCTGTTCAAGTCATATAATTTAGAGATGCTAAAACTGCAAAAATTTCATACATTTACCTTTATGGGAATTGGTCTACGCTCTTATCCAGAGCAACTTACAAAGTTATACACATTACAGAGGTGGGTCAGAGTAGTGTTAAGAGTCTCACCCAAAGACTCTTACTGCAGAAACACAGCATAGTTGCTCAGACTGGGAATCAAACTCCAGTCTCCCACATGATGTGGTGTCTCACTGGTGGTGTTATCTGTTGTGAAACACCAACCACTTTTTTTGTTTGTTTGTTTGTTTTATGTCAGTGAAACATATTTGCAATACACATACACATATACACACCCATACACACGAGAAATTTCACAGGATAAACTAGAAGTCAATAAACAATAAATAATGAAATACCATGGAATACGTGATGGAAAATGTCTTGTCCTATTGCATCAAGCAGCAAAAACATTTTAATTAAATGTACAGTACATGACCTTGTAATATCATGCAGCCCTAACATAACTGTACTGAAGTGCTCACTACTTGTTGTAGCTACACAATGAAGCAAACTTGTCTTTCTCTGAACAAATACAATTTGGGTTAATTAAAGAAACTGTGCCATTTGAATCATGTGACTAACACAAAACAGCTCACTCTTTCAATCAGCTCATCGCGTGATACTGAATTGGGAAGAGGTTTCGAGCAGTTCTAATGTGGTGGAGCTGTGACCAAGTCACACCTAGAGCAAATCAGTTTGTGGTCGGGTACTTTCCGAGGACATTACCAGTACATTAAAAAGGCAGAAAAAGAAATAGAGAAACTAGGCCATAGTTTCTGAAGGTTTTCATGAAACTGTGAATGGCTGAGCATGTGTCATGTGATGTGATGTGGTGTGGTGTGTGTGTATATTCATACCCGGTTCTCATCGTAGATGATTTGAACAATGCTCCGGTGCTTGTGTTCCACAGGGGGTGGAGATACAGGCTTTTCCGGCTCCACTGGCTTTGCTGCTTCCTCCTCCAGTTGTTGCTGGATAAGAGATTGATGGTCATCATCACAATCAAGCATGTATGTTTATTACAAGCAGCACAAATCTCACATTAGAACAGTATGTTATAGAGAGGATGTTACTACCATGCAAAAGCCTTGCATCTCCATTTTTGTTGTTTTTCCACATCATTTGAATCTGGTGCTTGTTTTTTCTTTTTTTTTCAACATCAGATCAGAATTAATGGACCAATAGAAATGCTCCAAAATGACATTCTACATGTCTTTTTACAATGACTTTTATTGAAAGTAGCCATTCTAGAAACACTACAGAACAATAAAAATAAAAAGAACTGTCCAAATGTTTACAGATGCCTCTTCTAATGAACAAATGTGACTTTTGTTTCACCGATTGCTGACACACATGTGCAAATGCACTCACAGTGTGTAGTCCCTATTGATAAGAATAGGTCAATAGCCAACAGAATAGGTCTCTCTCAAGCATATAAACATGAATCTACTGGCACCATGCCAAGGTGTATAAAGCCATCCAGCATTGAGCTGTGGAGCAGTGGAACAGAGTTCCCATCTGAGCCTTTTGGTATCAGATAGGGAGTTGAGATGAGGTGGGGTGGTGATCATCAAACATCCTCAATTACCTCACTAAAGCTCATCACGGAGTAATACTACAGGACACAAATACGACTCTGGTCACGCAGTTTTGCACAGTTTGCCTGAGCATTTTCCTGCCCGTTTCCCTTCTTATATGGGGCAGCTTCTGGCACATTGAGCCTAGAGTGGCTCAATACGCCAGTGATCAATACGACTAGTGATCACACACTGTTGGACTGAACCCAAGAAAACACATCCCAAAACATACATGCCTTATATTACCTAGTGGACTAAATGTGAAAGTACAACAGCTTGCTGCAGCCGTTCCTGCTGATTCGTTATGCACCTTTGAGGTAGAGGGTGGAAAATTAGTGGAACTGGTCTGATGGACGATCAAGAGGCCAAAAATCACAGTCTGTGCCCCTCACACACTACTCAATTCTCCCTACAACTGTCAACTTGGCCAGACCAACAAACACCACTACAACAAAGCAAAAACCACACAGTAAAACCCTTACTTAAGTTCAACTGCACTGCTAGTTGTACCATATATGACAATATACATGACAAATACTGACTGATTTGACCAAATACACAATGCAGTGCCAGGTGTTCTGTTAGCCATAGGTAACAGTCTGCTCTCGTCCAGACTAAATCAGTTTAATCTATGCCTTTGACCGTTTTCCTATTAACTGAAGTCGCTGATTTATTGCCCGTTTTCACACCAAAATCTGGCTTTGCAGTGTTGGTGTTTGGCTTGACAGAGCAAGTCTAGTCTCAGCCCATGTGTGTTGGAGCACGCGTAACACTGATAAAATGTACGTAGATGTGATTGAGATAGGGAGAACAGATAAATCCTGGGGAAATAGCTGTACAACAGATATGGGTGGGATAGAAGACATAAAAGAAAAGCAACCACACAGTACCCTTTTTCCTGCCAAACCCTGGCTTGGTATTCCATGCCTAATAAAGGCAGAATTCCAAGGTGAGATAGAAGCAATAACAAAAAAAAAAAAAAAAGGCAGAGAGCGAGAGAGCGAGAGAGAGAGAGAGAGAGAGAGAGTTTGTAGTGTAAAAGAGAATAAGACAGAAATGAAAGCTTCTCTTTTAAATGTCTGATAAAATGGCAGAATGATAGTACGTGGTTCTATAGAGGAACATTGAAACAGCTATTGTTAACTCTTAGTTTGTACGTGCAAGAGTTATTTGCTTTGCCATTCCAGTATCTGGCTTTGCCTTCAAACAGAGCTGGAATAATCAGCACACAGGGAGGGGTGATAAGCTGCTCCTGGGAGAACTACATTGCCCATAAGGCTTAGTACTAAGTGTAATCCTCTCACAGGGGGTCAACGAGCATGTTCCTTTGGGGTTGGGTGGGGACAGTAAAGCCGCTCGGGGATGAACCCTGGATGGTGCCAGGTGTCCTTAACCACCTCCTGCAGCCAGCACAGTCAAGGAGGACATGGGCTAAAAGAGGAGCTCAGTCTGTTCACCTGTTTCTTCTTGAGCTTGAAGATCTGCTGCTCGACCTTGGCAATCTCCCGGTCCACCCGGTCCATGCTCTGGATCAGCTCCTCTTTGGAAAGCTTGGAGGGAGATGCATCCTGGTCCTCCCCCAGGGACTGCATGCCTCCTCCTGGGGACGAGGCTTCGACCTTCATACTAAACTGAGTCTCCTAAGGAGTGGGGAGAGAACAAACATTAGAAACCAAAGCTTAAATTCAAAGCTCTGTAGGTGCTTCTCTGCCTCACCGAGTGGATATATGGAAGTATGTAACATGTATTTACCACACTGTTTGAAATCAATTGCAATTTAAGGCAATATTGAAATATTACAAACAAAAACATGAGTATTTTTCTTTTAATACTGGAGAAAGGTTCTTTGAGCAGTTACAGCAGAGACATTAACTTAACAAGGATCTACATTGATCATTAGCTTTTAAAAGAACCTGCCATTTCTGGTTTTCGCTTATTTTTGTAAGCAAACATTAACATTTGGCAGTAATATCTGAACAGTAATGTATTGATATTTAGTCAAATATAAAGTATTTTGGATGTTAATTTCATTATAAGTCATCAATTATAAAATTATCTATAGCAAGGAGGATTGCACAATTAACCCAAAAAATGTTTTCAATACATATAAATACTGTCCCCTGCTTTGTCCAGCAACGTGGAGGAAAACTGAGATACAGCTGAGCAATTCAAGCAGCTTGTACCAAAAAAACATGCCATGTTCACTGTTCCTTAAAATAATTGTTCAGTTGGCTAATGAGGTCAGAGCCAACAGCTGGCATCTAAAATGTCTTAATTTATACATGTCTACATTTATACAATATTTTACAGTAATATATTTATATTTGAACAAATAAGAGGCCTTACAGCTCCATCATCTAAACATTAATACATGTAATTTTTACATTAGAGAAAAAAATAACTGGTCTTTTTTTAAAACTTGATTTAAATATTCGATGTTCTGCAGAAAATATTTTTTACACCATTATATACCATAAAGATTTCATCTGGATAAGAAAACTATATGAATTATTGTCTGACGACCAGCAGATATGAGTATATCTAAATCAAACCATCAAAAATAAACAAATTAAAAATCACTTTCTTGTACAACACTATTAAAATTGTCTTTTTTAATAGTAAAAAACAGCAAGACTATCAGATCGAGGAGCAGATCAGTGCGTTTTCACATTTTGAACTTAAATCACATTTTAAATATTGTATTAATATCTGAATATTAATATCTGAATGCTACACCCTTGGAATTTCTAAAGCTCTGAGTGTGTGTGTGTGTGTGTGTGTGTGTGTGTGTGTGTGTGTGTGCTTTACCTTCTTGACCTCTCCAGTAGTTCTCAGTCCATCCTGTATGGTATGAGGAAGTGGCAGAACCATGCTGGCAGGCGGTGGGCGGGGCATGTGGGTTTCCGGTGTGCCCTCAACACGGGCCCGCTTGGCCTCCACAGCCTCATGCTCAGGCTGCACCGGCACCGTGTGAAACTGCTGCTCGTAGCCATGTCTGCGCTCTGGAGGCCTACGAAAAAAAAATAAAATAAAACAGACACACACACAAACCATCTGGTACTGAAACCCTCACAAATCCAAGCCTGACAAATTCCTGCAGATATCATCAGGGTGTCTTGTAGATATAGATTGAGATGCGTGTGCGTACCGGTGATTGTTTGCATTACCTTTCAGTCCCAGGGTGGAATTCTGAGAGCAATGAGGGCCGACGACGCTGCTGCTGGTCCTGCAGATGGGAATTGCGGTATTCTGGAACTGTTAACTCCTACACACGCACACGCACACACACACACACACACACAATCAGAAAGGAAGCAGACTATTCTCAACACAAAAACAATGACATGGATGTCAAGATGACTTACAAAGAAATGAGGGTAGGATAAGAGGATAAGGGAGGAGCAGAGGAAAGAGAGAGCATGCTTTGCCAAAACATGTAATGAGAAGTTAGAGAGAAACGTGTGTTTATCAATTTCATCATGAACAATAATTTTATGCTATAAATGATGTATTAAACGTATATATACATACAGTATATAATGGTGTGTTTAATTTGTACGTATGTTTACGTACGTATATTTGAACCATAATGCTTGTCAATTTATTTTATTACATATATTACATTATTACATATATAATATGAGAGAGAGAGAGAGAGAGAGAGAGAGAGAGAGAGAGAATGCGTGCGAGAGAGAAGCCTCAGTGAAGGTCACTGAAGTTCATTCTGAAAACCCTGAGGCAGTCTGTATATCAGCCAACCATACACACTCCACCTGACGACAGCCATATGCACACACATACAAAACTTGTTTTAGTAGGTAGTGAAAGTCGACTCTAAAAACACAGATGATAAACAAAGCATTTAAAACAGGCAGTTGATTGCCATCTTTAACCGATTCATTGCAGCAGGTTTAGCAAACACTAACACGAGAACCAGCAGCACACTGAAGAATGACGCTAACCTAAACACATCAAGTCACCCTGCAGAGTGAGACAGCCATGTCATGCATGCAGGAGTAAAAGCACACAATGCACAAAACTGCATGAGCAGGATTTCTCAATGACCTTTAACCCCTAGCTTTATTACTCACAATTTACACAAGGCTTCTAAATGAAAATCAAGAGTTGTGTGTTATGTTCATGACCATGGTTACAGGGCACAGCCCAGAGTGGCTGACTGATTTTACAAAATCCAAAAGATTCAATAACTCATTTATTCTCATAATGACTTAATTACCAGTGTACCACTGTGAACTGCTTGGTACTCAATGTGAAGTACTCAGTATGTACTGTGAACTATTAAGTGCACACAAAGCTTTTTGTTCATAATTGAATTTGAACTGTCATTTCATATTCATTAAGTGATATATTTCAAGCTTTTCAAGATTGTTTTAATTCTGATACCGATTTGTAATTTAGTCAAACCCAAACTGAAATGAAATTCTGGATTTCTGATTTCCATGAACCATTAGTCATCCTGATCAACACTAAGTATAGCATGAAATGTCACTTTATATGTAATGAAAATAAAAATCTGAGAATTATTTTTATGAACTTATGAAAACAAATGAATTTTCACAATATTCTATTCATTTTTTAATGTACTAGTATTTAAACTAGAACTGATATATCGGTGCAGTGTTTGCATTTTTTTCAAATTGGCATTGGGCAGATATGAATGTTTTGTTGTACTGATTTTAAGTCAGCCACGTCCGCAGGCAGCCCCATGTTATTGGTGCAGCGGAACGTCCTGTGAGATGAAGGTAAGGCTTAAATTCTGATATTTCAGATTTATATAGCCATATATTTACTAACACCATCAGGAGATGCCATAATGCTACAGCAGGATAAGGGTTCACTAAACTTAGTTAACATGACTGTAGTTGAAAACTATCAGCTTATTAACATTATCTCCAAAGTTATAAGTTCCGATTTATTTTTCCTGTATCGCAGTCTGAGAACTGCCGCCTTCTCCACTCCATACACAAACACTGCTGAATGACTGAAGGCTGTGATCCTCTGGCCCACTCACACACACAGAGCTACCCTAGAGCAGCTAAGAACAGCGTAGGACGTTTGTTCAGAAGTATGGTTTAGAGTTGATGCAGACAATAGCTGGGTTTCCATCCAACTTATTTTCATAAATAAAAAATCGGTTCAATATGCGCACCTGCGCGTGTTTCCATCAACTGTGTAATATGAAGAAAAATGGACATTAGTCAATTAAAGTGACACGTTCTTACCACTATAAATACACGTCACACAGTTATTATCTTCATTAAAAATGTCAGATGTTAACCATCGAGAATCAGAAATCACTAAGGGTTCAGCACTGTCCTTGCATACAAGGCTGTGCAACATGACAGTCTGTTGCACAATCTGTTAACAACAGAAATAACATTAGTTAATGGTTTGAATACTTTTACACTTTTTCAGAAATATATTTATATAGAGCTTTTTACAACATAGCAGCTTTACAGAAATCCAGGTCCAAGTCTCAACTGAGCAAGCCAGCAGGCAACAGAGATAAGGAAAACTCCCTCAGGCTAGGAGGAAGAAACCTTGAGGGATACCAAGGCTCAAAAGGGGAACCCATCCTCCTCTGGTCCTCACCGGAGAGCACGGACATAAGGAATAAAAACTTGTAGATCAACAGAGAAGTGTAGCTAGTAGTGGGAGCTGTGTAAATGGGTGATGAGTTATGTGAGAATGAAAGTGCGAGTAGAACACAAGCTCAGTGTTAGTAAGGAAGTCCATGCAGGTTAAACATTGAAAGCTGGCAGTGGAGTCTCAAATGTGGGATGAGTGGGCATCGAGGTAGGATGTACGGTTTATGTGTATAGAATACTGGAACGATAGACTAAAAGTGAAAATGAAGGCATTACTCAAAAGCTAGCCATGAACGTTTCTTCCGTTTAGTAATTGGTGTCTGATAGCTGAACAAAAATCAAATCCAGTACGGCAGCATTTCACTGAGCCAACACCAGGGAAAGCCAGGTGCAATATCTGCAATGAACTTGTGAGCTTTATGACAAGAGGAACTACCTCACAGGAGAACATGCAGAACAGGAGTGTTTCCTGCATGACAACCTGCTGCTCTTAAACTAGGAGTACTAAGAATGTTTAGTGAAGATGGATAAACTGAGGAAGAGTCAGGGACTGCAAATGAGTTAACATTAAAGCACATTCCCTGTGTTTACCTCATTTGCTTCACTCAAAAATGAGGGGTTTGCTGGTGTTATTTACACTTAGAGATTTTGCACTAGTCAAGTGCACTAAAACTAAAGTTTTTATTCACAATTGGTTACTTGAGTTTTATATAAAAATGCAGAAAGTTGCTTGCAGTAGTGCTGGGCAATATGACCTTACAACAATCTGACATTTAATTAAACATTCTGCCTTGATTATGATTAATGAACAATTATTTTGGTGAAAGGTTTTTTATGTAAACAGAAGTTCAACGAAAAGAAGAAAACTGTTTTCTTGCATATTTAATATCTTGCAAAAAATATTTGTGAAAAGCAGAACATTACTTTCCTTTTCTAAGCAAATATTAAAAATAAAGCAGCCAAGACAAAAAAAAAGAACCAAGACAGCCAATACCAAACAACTCAAGCAGCTAAAACCAAATAAAATGCTGTCCATCATTTGTCATCAAGAAACAGAACATTATTAAAATTTTAAACTCTCTATATAAATGATATTGCCTCAGCCCATATCTTTCTGTTTATATCCCGATATCAATATAATTGACAGCCCTACTGTAAATATAGTGAACCATTCAGTAACTACTAAGAAACAGTATGTAATTATAGAACTGAATGGTGGACCTACATGTAAGTCCTCAAAGGTGAGGGATGTTTCAATGACTAGTAATCAAAGGTTAAAGGTGTCTCTACCACTGTCCTGCCACCATGCAATTCAACACAAAGTCAGAACACACTGTAGATAGAGGGTGACCATCTGCTGGCATTGCATTCCTGTGGAACTCCTGTTCTCAGAACTCTGTAATCAAATTAAGCAAATAAACTGCCAACGACCTTCATGGCAAGCATTTAAAGCTGCTAAGCCAGTTCATCAGACATGTTTCCTATGCCCTGGTTTGGTGTCTGTCAGGGTTCAAGTGAGATACTCTGAAAAAACCCAAACAGAATCTGTTTTTGTTTAGTTTAGTTATATTTATACGGGTTACAAACCTTATGAAGGCCAAAGCGCCATTCTCAGTATGGGTCAGAGGGGAAAAAACGCGTACTCTGAAACCACCAAGCTAAATCCACGCTAGGGCTGGGCTTAAAACAGTAATGTTGAAGTATCAGTATTTATTTGTAACACCAAAACGCAGCATGCAGCATACTTAAATAACAAATATCTGTATCTAAGTCATATTTTCAATAATAAATATCAGACAGCTGCTCTATCACTGACTCGGCAAACCGCACTGTTAATCCAGTTTGAGATGGTGAAATAGTCATGCTATCTTTAATCACAATAATTCTGTGACATAATTTATACAAGAATGTAGTCACTCTGGAAACCAAACCATTTCCAAACAAATAACCGACTCATTTTATATTCTGGAATTAAATCATACTGATGGCAACCTGTGTAAGATGCAATATTATGAATATGGTCATTAGTATAATAATTCTGTAATAAATCTCAATATATTATAAATATGTAAAAGGTATTTATGCTGGGATGTATTAAATGTGGTGTTACTGGAACAGTCATGATAACTGGTTTTGTTTGGACAATATACAGTCTCAGAAATAACTGCAATAAATGACATTGTCATTGATGTTTTCCATAATATACATGGACATAACATAGCACAATAATTAAATGACACACTTTTAAGGGCAGTTTATTTAAATTAAGAATATTCAAATTCTAGAAATGGAAAAAGAGTATAATAACTATCAGAACATCCCTAAAATGCATACCATCAAAATGTTTTATGCAATAGTCTGTGTCATAACTGGACATAAGTTTATTACATCTGATTAAACTCTGTTATGAAACATGCGATTGATCAGTGAGTCCTGACAAGCATAATGAAAATCACTATAATGAAACTATAATGAAACAAATTTCATGTCCCATCTAGTTTGAAATATCTGCAAAAAACTCAACATCTGTCCAATGTATATATTATCTGTTTTAATCTGCCAAGAAGTCATTGTGCATCAGTAATAAATGTAAAATGTGCTAAATGTAGTGTGTTAATTATGTACAGCATGTATTCAGAAAAGCATACCGGTGGATGGCGCACAGGGCTGAAGGTGTACTGGACTGAATGGGATGGATAGCGGCTCTGCTCACTGCTGAAGCTCCCCTGGCTGGGGGGGAATCCAGAGCTGGACATGCTGCTGCTGGAGGCTGAAGGCTCAGACTGGGCCTACAGCCTAGACGCCTGGAGCCGGAGGCACAGAGGCTCGCTTACGGACTTGACACCAGCATAGCGGCACTGTCAACGCACCTGGAGAGAGAGAGAGAGAGAGTGAGAGAGGGAGAGTGAGAGTGGGAGAGAGAGACAGACCAAGAGAGAGAGAGAGAGAGAGAGAGAGAGAGAGAGAGAGAGAGAGAGACCTTAGCACACATATGTGACAAAGGGCTATGAGCTTCCCTAGCTGACTGATCATTCCATGAAATTGCTGCTCCTGGAGAGCTCTTTAGCGCTGCTCTGTGATATACACACACCATGCTTATCGTTTTCAGGTTTAGCAATATAGAAATAGAATAGATAATAGATAGTCCACATCCAGAGACTATTTTGTGCAATATACTCGCAGATCTAAGGCTGGACAATATAGCTAAAAAAGTGTATTTATCTGTAACAGGAGAAACACAGCATGCTGTGTATTTAAACAGTAACCTTAACTACAATGTTTCTATGACATAATTTGAATAAGACTGAACTATGTAGAGCATCACCCCTCCAGAAAACATTTCCACACTACCGACCGACTCCCTTTTTTATTATTATTAAATTGTATACTGATGATTACCTGTGCAACAGATGTGGCATCAAATTATGGTCATTTTTATATGTTGTATAAAATGTACCTCAATACATCAATGTTTATGGACTTCACGGGGAACTGTAATGAAAGCTGCTTACTCTGTGCTTCTAATTGTTTTGCTAGAGTGCCATAAATTCTCTTTCTGGAAACATGCTTTCTTCCAGCTCCTTCAGTTCTGAATTTTAAACAAGGTCTGTTCTACTGATACCGATTTTGATCAAATCTATGTGAACTGACAACATACCCAAAAATGAAAATTCACATAAAAAGAAAAATATATTTTCATTTTTGAGGTTTGAGAATTTTATATTAAAGTGTAATGGCATTAAGGACAAACCTTTCCTTTTCACGAACCAAATAAATATAGCTATTTATTTCAATAGCTATTTATATCGGCTTAGAACTGGCTTGTAGCAGCGTGTGTGTGCAAGGACCACGGGTGGGTTTCTTTTCCAGTGGGATGACACTCATTAGAGGACAGCACATATCAAGTACAGTAGACACAGCAAGATTTCATATTTAAATCTACAGCAAGACATTTGGGCTACAAATCAATACTGATAGTTTTAATATTTTATTTTGCTCAGGATTTCATTAAACTGTATCAGCTATAATAATGCAATTACACTCTTTTAATGAACAGTGAACAGCAAATTATTTATCATAAATAAAATAAAAACACTTTTTAAACAGTGAACATAACAGCTCAATTACATTCTTTCCTTACTAAGAAAACATAAACGGCCGTTAATGCAGTCAGCAAATCCTACTGAGGTCATGTCCATATATCATATGACAAGACAACAGCGTAACGTGAAAGGCCCATCAGCTCTACTGTGTGGTACTGAAAATAAACCTGTAAGCGATACCTGTACGTCATGTGATTTTTGTGTCAATTCATGTCTGTATTCATCATAAACAGGCAATGAACTCTTTTTTTCCCCAGAATTTCAGAACAAGAAAGGTCCCGTGTTAACTTTTGTTAATCCAGCATTGAGAATTATGAAAATACACTTGGTATCATTAGCTAGTATCATGACAACACTATGGAGGAGGGCTCAGATTCTAAGACCTTCCTGTTGTCACACAGATAAAAGGCCACATTCAATCCTTTTCTTAAGCCAAAATAACAAAAACTAACACAAAAAAAGCATGTCAGTATCTTTGGGCGACTTACATTATTCATCATTCAAGCAGCTTAAATGAGCCACATAAAATCAAACAATGGCTTTAGGGGTGTGTGCTACTATCTAATTCCAGGATCCTGTGATCTATTGGAAAACCGATATACAACTTCACTAAAACCACTCAAACCAAAAGGTCGCTAAAAACAACAGATGCTAGTAATCAACACTGCCATTTTCGAAAAGGAGTAGAGGAAATAGTTACACACACACTCACACACAAACAATATATTGAAACTTCACAAGCTTTGTTCGCCGTGGTTTTGAGTCAGTATCACACCATTTCCGACTTCGTGCTAAAACCAAGAATATGCCATCTCCTTGCAGTTATGACCAGGCTAAATGTGATGTTCCCTTTCTGCAGACTCAGCAGCAGAGGCTCCTTTCCAAAACAACAAACCGAAATGTGGTATTCTTTTACATTATAATCTACATGTCCAAATTTCCTTCATCCATCCATCTATCTATCCATCCATCCATCCATACATCCTGTCCAGCCTTCACTTCATCTTACAGCAGCCTTCAATTTATTCCTTCACTTTACCTCAAACCTATTCTCCAAATCATTCATATCCTGCCCAGCAGACGAGGCTATGAGCCTGTAACATGAGCTACAGCGCCAGTCTCATGCTCGGAGTCTGAATCAGAGAACTTGTGAGAGAATGTGAGAGTGAAAGAGAAGTGTGAAGAGAAACATATGAAAAGGAACAGACCGGGGGTGCGGGGTGTCAACTGTGAGCATGGCGCTCCTCCATCCTGTAGAAATCGAGGATTTGTCAGAAACATCTGCTGCACTGATGTCATTCAGACGCCAATGCAGGGAGGAATTAGAAAAATGCCGCCTGCTTTCCCTTTTTCCTCTTCAGTCGCAACATTTGGACATCGTCTCATAGCCTCATAAAAATGCCACGGCACTTGACACTTTCCACAAATCCAAAAAGCACATTTCAGGGTAGAGTGGACCAGAGGTGGAAAAAAAATATCGATATCTCAAAGTATTGCAAGATAATGTTTGTGTTTTCTGGAGGGATGATACTCTACAGTTTCATAATCATATTTCCAGATCTAGTTTTAACTCATGAAATGCAAAAAGCAGTTTACCAACTTTGGCTCCAACTTCCTCCAGTAATTTTCTCCTCTTACAGCGCCTGACATTTTAGCCGTTTCATTTATTGACATGAATATGGCACATTGTTGCAGTTAGCAGTAACATCATCTTGGCCCTGAGTTCAGAAGATAAATTACATTTAAACACCAGATTAAATCTCATAGCTAACTCACATATTCCATCCTAGAATAGGCTGTCAATAAAGACTTTCACACAGCTGATTGTGGAATATGTAGGAAGATGATATACGCAATGATTAAGTGGTGTGTCCCAATACTTTAGCCCATATGTACTTCTATAGTATGCTACTGTAAAACTGAATTCAGAAAACATAACAGGCATTTTTCTTTAGAAACTAATAAAGCACTGTTTACTAATCTGGATCAAAGTAGAATATCTGTCACAAACATTTTACAGAAGAATTTTTGAAATAAATTGATCATCTTGCTCATCTGTGAATTATTTTGACACTTTTCTTCTGATTACTGATGCTGACCCTTTGGTAGAACAAACTGGTCACAGTGCTAAAAAGCAATCAGCATGCCCAAAGACTGCTGGGCACCAAAGCCGTGAATGTCCTCCAGCACCTGTGGGCCTCTTCTGTTTCAGCTGCAGCACAGCTTTAACAATGATTTTAGAGCCTAAATATAACCTGATATCGCCAACAGGCTTCCTGATTTTTTTCTGATATTTTGTTGTTATAACTGCCTTTACTGCACAGAGAAAGTTTATTCTGCTGTAAGAACTTGGTTGCATTCAGGGATGAACATCAGTGAGGTCAGGTGATGCTAGATGATCACCACCACACCTCATCCCCACATCATCACAAAAGTAGGGAATGGAGGACCATCATTCAAAAGAGAACAGTCCTCCAAGCACGTCCAGCTGTCCAGTGATGTTTTATTAGAGGCCGTGTGAATGAAAAGTGGTTAGCGGGCTTCATGTGACTTGAAAGGAGCATATGTTAGCCTTCACCAAACACTGATGAAGGGGATTCCTAGCAAGTGGGTGATGACCACTGTTATCAATGTACAGAAGAGTTTTAATAAAACAATCCAGTAATATCAGACAATAGTGCGGTTAAAGTTCAATGCCCAGGAAAGTACTGCATGATGACCAATGTAACACTGTAAACAGAACAATGAGCTTAACAAAATGTTTTCTATGCAAAGATGGAACAGAGTAGTTAACACAAACTTCCAAAAAGTGAGTCAACGTGGCAGCCTGCCCCTGCAGGACTTTTCTGCATGCTCGCTACTCTGGCTGGCCACAGACACAGCACAATAATTATACGTCCTGTTAAAGTACCACAGCCTCACTGCCAGCAGATTAAGAAAGTCTTACAAAAAACCCAAGGCAATGTGAAATGAAAAATAGCATTGTATCCCTTAAACACACTGGCATGTTCTCTCCAGATGGCAGGACTGGTTAAGCTGCAAGTGATGCAGCAATTTTGTCCAGAAACATGAAGGACGGCGCTTGTTCTTAAAGAAGTGTTTTTTTGGTTGTGCTGAGGTTCGTGAAACATTGTAGTGCCACGTTTAAAGGGCACAACTTCTTTGTTTCTGATTAAATGAACCAATATAGTAAGTGAGCATTTTCCATCCAGCAGTTTACAGCTTTTGTGGATGTTGAAAATGTGCATTAAAAATGGATGGAAAAAGCCACAAAATATTTTGGCTTGGATTTAGAGAATATCCCTAAATCCAAAATGCAAAAAAAGGATGACTGGAAAGGATTTTTTGAATAAACTATGATGCATCAAACTGTGAGCTCCTCCAGTGCATCCAGTATTATGACACCATTTAGTTTCATTCTTAATGCTTGACATACAGCATATACACAACAAACTATGGCTGTTACACCAAACATTACCCTCCACCTACTACTCCCAGCATGTTTAAAGTAATGGTGATTATCTTATGAATTGGCACTGGTAGACAATGACTGGCCCTAAAGACACAGTTTTCAAGGACTGATTTCAGCATTCTGAAATGACTAATCAAAGCTTATCTGAAAAATGACATTCAGTTTGCTATGGTGCTTTTCCACTAGGTGGTATGTATAATACTCAACTCCACTCACCTTTTGGTTGGTAGCTGGTTGGTACCTGGTTTAGTAGCTAGTTTTTAGGAGATTGCAAAACACCTTTGAACGTTTGTATTTCTTCCCAACATTTCGGCACAATTTTACAAGTTGCCACTTACAAGATAAATAAAAATAAACTAATTAATAATTAAAATTAAAACTAGCTCACTTGGAAAAATAGGTGAGCAGGTACTAAAAAGTCCTGATTCCGGATACCACAATCAAAAATAACATAAAAGTGATAAAGTCGAGTAGGTAGGTACCACACAGTGGAAAAGAGCCATTACTTTGCATTTAATATCCACTAGTGTTTTTACAGACTGTTCATAATTGAACTGAATCTATATTTTACAATCCGTGCAGCTGTTCTGTCAAATTGTTAGTCTCTAAAATCAAAAATCAAGCAAAGAGCCACCAGTCAAGACGTAGAGTCAGAATGTGGAAGTTTTTTTCTGCCTTTCAATTCTTAATACCACCACAGCTTCCTGACAGCTCCACTGGCCAAGACACTCTTCAAGTGTTGATTGATTCTGGCCCATGCAATTCAACCATCATTCATGATCTAAAAGCACAGCTTACTTTACAAGGTCAATAAAGGGCAGGCATCATGCCACACAGCAGCACAGTGACCTCTGCTACAACAGTACAGACGTGTAGGGCTGAAAGAAGAGGGAGTGTCATGTGTTCATCTTTCTTCAATGGCCATCATCACATGATCAGTTCACATCAAAAGCTATAACTGATTACAACACTGGGCCAAAATCTGAAAAAAGGGTTTTTCAAAGGTTCCATGGTAAAGGAAATGGTTCTAAAGAGAACTATAACCATTTGGATACTTAAACACTTTGCTGCACTGGAGGGAATCATTTACACCATCACTTACTAGTCAGAATATCTCTAGAACTCAGCACACCTGATATTATAATAAAGTGGCTGTAATGGCTGATATCTGGTGAGAATTTTAACATTTAGACTAAACATCAAATGCCAACTAACTAACAAAAAATACTCATCAATCAGGTCCTTCAACCTACTAAAAATGTGTTCCGTTGTCTGTGTACAAATCAAATATCTACTGTTTGATGTAGACTCACAGTTCTGAGTGTCTGTTAAAAGAGTCTGTTTCAATAATCAAGCACACTTGATACAGACCATCGTATGAGCTGCGAACTGAAACTAGTTGGCATGTTCACAGGTTAAAATGTACCAAATTAAAGAAACTGTTTGCTTGGTCTGTACTAAACAAGGTCAATATGAAACTAGCAGATTTGTTTTAAAAGATTTGTTTTATTTCTAACTAACCCTCAACTTAAAAAACAAAGAGTGCTTCAAATAGATCTTCGTGAACGTAATTAAACAAAAAGGCCACATGACGTTGGCACCCCCCAAAACAAAAAAGAAATTATATATATATATATATTGAATAGTAACTACACTGGCTACACTACAACCATTAATAGGTCAACCAAGATCAACAAAGACCCTATACATAATATTTACTGCAAAATCATAGACTGTGTCAGGCCAGATTTAATACAATTTAGTACAGACTCAGTACTCAGCTTGTTCTTAAAGAAGTAGTTGTTTTTGGGTTGTGCTCAGGTTCATGAAGCATTGTAGTGCCACGTTTAAGGGCACAACTTCTTTGTTTCTGATTAAATGAACCAATATAGTAAGTGAGGGTTTTCCATCCACCAATCAGTACTTTGATTTTTATTTATTTACATTTGCTGCACTTCAGTTAAATAAATCATGACCAATTCCACTTGTTGTAATGCAATGAGCAGTTGGCTAGCATTTTAAGCACTGATGTTATCCATGATATGCTCAGCAAAAGTGCAAAACTAAAAAAGCAAACTTCAGACACCAAACATTTCTATGCCAACTCTCTGGATTGGTGTGTTTTTTTATTTGAGTCAGGAGTGCACAAGTACATTACTGGTGAACTGATCTCCAGCAAAGTGTTTGTGGCTGCTACACAAACACTCCTTGACTGATAATTAACTGATTAACTTTATTAAGCATGTTTGAGTAGAGCAACTACCAAACATGCACTTTAATCTGGAGACCAGCCCAAAAGGAATGGAGTTGTGCACCCCTGCTTTAAGTTAGAACATTTACCCACTTTTCTCACCACTGCATAGACAGCCTTTTCCGTCTTGCCTCACACACAACCAACACTCATCCGAACACAAAGTGCTCTTTTTTTTTGCCATTTTAGGCCGAATACTTTTGTTGAATATTTGGGGGATACACTATTTCTTACTAAAGTGATCAGGACACCAAATTCTCTTATAAACATTCATGAGCTCAAAGTTAAACATTCAGTCTTGAGGACTGGAGCCGTGCACCAAAGCTGCACACCAATAAAAGCCATTAGCTCAATAAACTACTGCTACAAACACTTGAGATTGTCTTATTTACATACATGTGTATTCACTTCATTCACATGGTTCAGACTCACTCTGCATACAACGACACTTGATTTACCATCTATACTAACTGCATCTTTGTTTGCATCTCTGCACACCTACACAACTAGTCAAATGATCTCTAAACAGCCTCAGATCTGAGTAAGGGGTTGTAATGACTGAAATCTGGTATTTGTGGTGGAAAACAACAGTATATGTATAAAATGAGATGGGATTTGGATCTCTGGTGCCATTTTAGACCAAAGTAGATTTGATACAGGCCTCATAGGTGTGTTTGGAGCCTCATAGATTTAAGAAGACCCTTAGAACCCATCAGAGAACAACACCAACACTGGAGGGGGGGGGGGTGTTTGTAGCCTCACACGTTTAAGAAGCCCCATAAAGCCCCTCAGACAATAACACCAACAGTATGGAGGGGGGGTGTTGGAGGTTTGGAGCCTCGCAGGGGTGTTTGGAACCTCATGGGGGTGTTTGGAGGCTCAAACGTTTAAGACCCTTAAAGCCCCTCAGAGAACACCACCACCACCACCACCACCACCAAGGGGGGTTGGAGTCTCACACGTTTCAGAAGCCCCTTAAAGCCCCTCAGAGAACAACACCAACACTATGAGCCCCAAAGCTTTCAGCCCGAGGGGGAGCGAGATCCTACGCGGCTGACGAGTTCCTTCCTGCGGGCGGCTGAGCTGCTCTGTCCGGACACACAGCCCTTATCTGGGGACGGATGCTAAGGCTAACCAACGGCGGCGACCGTTAGTCCTGTACTAACCTGAGGAATCCGTCTTAACGCTCAAAAACTACTGCGCAGACCTTCCGCTTATCTTACCAACCGTCCACCCGTCCAACCGTCCCCCGAAGCCTCCTCCGAGCTTCACTTTCACCTAAAGAACCGAGTCGCCATCTTTAGCCCGCTAAGCTAACGGCTAACCGCCTCTAATCGTCTTTAACCGCCGGAGTGAAGCCGACCGAGGTCAGGCTTCCTCAGCGAGCAGCAGCCGGACTCACCTCAGTCCGTGTGAGCGTCTGAAAGCTGAAAGTGGGGGTCAGAGAGCGTCTCCCCCGCTGCTGCCGGACTGAGCGCTGCTGTTAGTCCGAGCAGCTCCGCTGACCAACGTCTCTAACGCTTCTAACCGCCGTGTGTCTCACAGGAAGCCTCCCGACTGACTCGGCTGTGCGCCGCGCCGCCTCCTCTCTGAAGCAGCCGGCGGAGCTCCGCTCACAGCGGCAGGAGAACCGCGGCGTGACGTGAAAACTTTCCCCACAGGCGGCCCTTTCTGCTGCCCCCCTCACACCCCCCTCATACCCCCCCTCACCGTCTCAAACCATAACACACTCAGATACACAGTCTAACGGTTTAATCAAGTGTCCTGTGTCTTAATACACAACTCCATTATTAATAATTCATCACATTCATTTAATAACACATCACATTGTTTATTAACACGAATTACTCATTATTTAATACTTATTAATACACAACTCCATTATTAATAATTTGTACCCCAAATTTAATAAATCGTTCTCTGTGTTTAATACATAATACATAATTCCATTCATTCCATTCTGTGTGTTTAATACATAATAATACCATAATTTCCTTTTTACTGCAAATGTAGCCAATCAACCAAGACATGTCAGGTGTCCAAAATGTGCGTTTCAGAGAAGAAGTTACTTAATATCCTAAAGGCTGGTCACGGAAACATTTTGGATCACATAGATTTTCTATTATTAAAGTAAAGAAAGAAACTTCAGATGTGAAACATGTCAGGTCTGATTGGCTGTATAATAAAATAGCTTTAAAACACATTCACGAATACTGTGAGATATGTAGTGTATTATAAATGTGAGCAGAGATGTGTGTTTGTTTATTGTGTCTGTAAATAAGATCTGCAGGTTGTGTTTGGGGGGAATGCAGTGGGAACCTTTGAGTAACAGGACGCTGTTTCCGCCCGGGCGGTTTAGTGAGGCGGTAGAGATGGTTGTTTTGTTGTGGGTGGCTGTCTGTTGCTTTGGTTACTTTATTTCTGTGAAGTTTATTTTTGAGCGAGTCAAACATACTCGTGTCTTTGGTTCCCTGCGCGCTGGTGAAGTTGCAGGCTCTGTCTCGGACAGTTTGAGAAGGTCCGGAGAGGAACGCTTGCTGCATTACGCGGCGGTGCGCGCGCTTCTCGTGACCGCGCATCCTGACGATGAGTGCATGTTCTTCTGCCCCTCGCTTCTAAAACTGCTCCGCTCAGACGCGTCCGTCCGTTTACTGTGTCTGTCTTCAGGTAGGTCTTCAGCTCCTGCAGCATTCCACTGGAACAGCGCCTCCAAGCATTTCCGTCTCCACACTGCTCAGGAGTACTGACTACTGTGTGTGTGTGTGTGTGTGTGTGTGTGTGTGTGAGAGAGAGAGAGAGAGAGAGAGAGAATAAACAGTGTATAAAAGTGTGTGTGTGTGTGTGTGTGTGTGCGCGCGCGCGTGTGTGTGTGTGTGCGTGCGTGTGTACGTCACAGTGTGTGCCAGTCTGAGTACATCAGTATGTCTGCCAGTTTGTGTGCACCAGTGTTTGCACCCATCTGTGTACATTTATATTTAAGGCGTTTGGCAGACGCTATTATCCAGAAAGATTTACAAAAAAGTGCTTTGCTCTTCACACAAGATATCATTAGCTAGTTAATAGATAGTTAATAGACAGTTAATAGTTAATATTCGTAAAGCTTAGATGCTGCTGAAAAAAATGTCAGATTGGAGACTTCTTTACCAACAAGATTCAGTATAATTATAATAATTATTAATCAGTAAAACGTTCCTGAAAGAGTCTGTGCTTGAAGACAGTGGGTTTTCTCCATTGTCCAAACCCTCTAGCTGTTCTTTACACTTTGTAAATAAGTCTGGATGAATAGACCAGTAGAATCACTCTGAAATCACTGGTAATTGCGCTTTTTTATTTACTTTCATAGTTAGAACCCCTTTTGCCTAGTCCTAGACTTTTTTTTTCTCCAGATCAGTTGTTTTCAACCCTGGTCCTGGAGAACCCCCTCCCTGTACATTTTACTGTTTTCCCTGCTCCTGACACACCTAATTCAACTAATTAGCTCAGAAGTGCTGGGCAAGGTGCCTTCAGGACTTGTTCCCAACACACCCGATTAGCTTAATAACAAACCCTTGATGAGTTGAAGGTGGTATTTTAGGGCAAGTAAACTATGTGAAGGAGAAGGTGTCCTCCAGAACCAGGGTTTGGAGCCATTTATCTAGAGCTCTATTGATGTCCTGCTGCCACATTGACTGAAAAGAGTGAAATTGTTTTTAGAAAGCAGTTCATTATTTTTTTTTCTAAATGAAATGGGTAGATAAAAAGATACTAAGATACTGAAAACCTGTCATGACAATCACAACATGCTCTGTGAGACCACTGTTAGAAAGGATTCCCCTTTAAACCTGTTGAATTGAGTGGTATTAGAAATAGGTTTTAGATGCAGATGGGTGAGTCTGGGAATGGATTTAAAAAGATCTCTTTAATTATTAGAAATCATATGGCGTGTCCCAATTTTTGTACATCACTGTTTAAAACTATTGTACCTTCTGCATTGACGATTAAAGTGTATATATGTAAGCAGAACTGCAGCGGATTCTGCAGCTTTATATCAGATATATCTTGCAGATAACTTACGGAAAAATGCTTTTGTGATGTTCATATTCAGGAAATTACTACAATCAAGGTGCCCAGCGTCGACAAGAACTCCTTGACAGCTGTGCAGTTTTGGGAATACCAGGCAACCAGGTCACCATTATAGAGAACAAGTAAGAACTCCAAAAACGTGTATGCTTTTGAAGTTTTCCAGCAGCCATATATTATTGAACTCTAATAGAATTGTTCTAATAGAATTTGTTACTTTGTATATTTTGTTTCCTAGGATTTAATTTAGTACTGTTTATATAAAATGTAACTGCTTGTTGCTCACATATACCTTCTCCTCAACACCCCCAACCAGCGTTGGTGTACAGTAACATTACCAGCTACCTGATTTACCATCAATGAACACTGATTTGAATATATTTTAATGAACACAGTGATGAATGTTATGTGCGTTTATTTTAATATCAGGTTTTTACTAAGTAAGAAATGTTGCACAGATAAAGGTTGTAGTTGTCTAAAACCTTTGCAGAATATTAGACAGTCATTCAACTTGCCTACAACTTTTAATTTTGATTTTTTTTTTATTGATTAGATTTTTTTATTGTGAAGCAAAAAAAAACATTGCTGTCGAATGGAAGATTCTTTTGTCTCTGCTTGGGGACTCAATAGCTCCTTCAGGGTTACCTTCAGTCTCTGTGCTGCCTGGTCTGAGAGTTTTGGTGGGTGGCCCTCTCTTGGCAGGTTCTGTTGTGGTACCATGTTCTTTACATTTGATGATTATGGATTTGATGGTACTCCAGGGATCATCAGCAATTTGAATATTTTTTTATAACCCAACCCTGACTTGTACTTCTTCAGAATAAGACTTCTTTGGAGATCTCGCCTGAAGCTTAATGGCGCGTGTGTGTGTGTGTGCAGTTGTATCATATACAATTCAGATAACACATAAAACATGTTAATACAGGTTGAAATGTAACAAAATAGGTAAAAGCACTGTGTATTACATGTTTGACATTAAATGTGCTAATAAGTTAAAAAGTGGATATATTCTTTCTTTTGATGATGGTATTGATGATGATGATGATGATGATGATGATGATGATGATGATCATTCAATGATTTTCAATTTTTGGCAATCGGTGTACCCATACCTGCCTGGTATACTATGTATAAATCTTAACTGGTTTTACGTATACTGTGGTGTTTAATTTGACGACTGTCATACCGTAAAAATTTGCTTAAAGGTATTAAAAAATAATGCAAATAAACAAGAATCCCAACAATTTCTTCCTTTTAAAAACAAATAATCAGCAAATTGATACATAATGAAAATAATCATTAGCTGAATATAAAATAGTTGAACAGAGCTTTTCATATGCTGCTTTATTTGTTTCCATTTTTTAATTTTCTTGAATTTTTGAAACTACTAACAATAATTATTATTGGATGTAAGATGATTATTATATCATGAAGATCTTCATAGAATTAACATGTGCTGACAGTAATGTTATACATCAGTCCATCATAACTGTAATAGTCAGGTAATTACAATGACATTACATATTATCACAGCACATAATGTTGTAAGATATTTGCAGAATAAATGTCAGGATTTTTCTTATTGTCAGTGCACTCACAACCTGAGTGGGTTAGCAGTGGCTAGTATAACCACTTGGGGTCCAGTCTTAAAACTGTCACATTAGTCCAATCAAGCAGCTCGTCATCCATCAGCCAGTGACATGGACAATAAAGGCAGATCTGCTCCTGGTGGGGGCATTCCTTTTGAGCACTGAAAATAAATAGCCAGGCCCAGCTCTGCCCCACCCCTGAGGCCTCAGCCCCAGCAAGTGCAGCCATTAAGGGCGTGCCATGCTGGGCCAGAGCCCCTCCTCTTCTCCCCTGGCTACCAAGAGAGCAAAGAGTGTCCAGGCTACAAATCAAGTCTGCCCATTCTCTCTGCAACAGGGCCATAGTCCAACTGGGCTGATGTATGTGGCCTTTCTGTCATTGGAGCCATAAACGGCCAGCAGCCTGGATGCACAAAGTGCCTCGGGGTAGAAGTATTGTTTCTTGATCAGTTTGATGACATAACAATAGGGGTCTACTTTTGAAATTTCCACTATTTGTTTTTGTTTTTTATGGTTTTATACTGTGAGTAACACAAACCGGCCAAGTAGACTGCCACTGTGATTGACTGTCATTGCTGAATGCCATTAATTCCAAAGTAAGCTCTCTTTCGTTTTTCCAAAGAAGATGTGTAAAGTGCGTGCGCTTAAGAGTGTGGGTTAGGCCTACCTGCTAGCAAATGTGTTTCATATTATTGAGCAAATTGATTACGTATAGTATTAGATAAAGAACAATATTAATACAAATGACCAAAATCTGGTAAACTGATGCAAATGTAATAAAATGAATCCACTGTTTAATTGAGACAAACTTTACATTCTATATTTAAATAAGAAATTGTCAAAATAGTAGAAAGATTTGGTAACAAACTCCTGCACATTTATTGTGTACTGAAAGAGCAAGTATCCTAAACAGTTAAACTGAATATGTTTTAACAAAATTGCATCTTTAGTATATTTTTGGTGAATCTCTGTGTAAAAAATACCTCTAAAAAGATTCACTCTACAAGACCTCTGAAGGTGCCCTGTGGTATCAGGCACCACCGATCCATGTGATGAGCACAGGACTCATCAGAGAAGGTGACCTTCTTCCGTCGCTTCAGGTTTAGTCCTAACACTCGCGTGCCTATTGAAGGCAGTTTTGATGGATAGCGGTTAGTATGGGTACTCTGACCAGTCTGCAGCTATGCATCCCGATACACAGCAGGGGGCGCTGCACTGAGTGTTGACATTTGTCTTGCAAACAGGTTGCATGACTTGTATCTGTTGCCCTTGTGTTGGTTCGGGTCCAAACTTTGCTCGTTTCTCTTGTGTATCTACGAGCGTTGGTTTCCAAACAATGTGTCTGGTTTGTTCCTGTTTGGACCAGTGGTAGGTACATCCCAGTGTTGTCTACTCATTGTTGCTCCAGAAGGCCTGTCCCCTGCAAGGAATTAGAGTCCAGGTACTGATGGTGGAGGATCAGTTCTGGTAGTCCAACTCCATCCAAAGATACTGGATGGCACTGGGCATGGTCGCTCATGTTCAGCTGATCTAGAGCATCCAATTCCATTGGCAGTTTTAAATTTAGGTATTCTTGAAAGCATTTTAAGACAGCAGGTTTGGTCCACCACTGCATGGCAAGATAGGAAATTGGCTGGATGCTTGTCATCCATGCAACTTTAAGGTTGGTGGGTCAAGCCAAACCATGAAGGGTTCTTTTTATGGATCTGGTTAGGTCAATTGTCATAAGGAGTGGGTTTGTTTCTGACTTTGTAGCTCAACGTTAGGTGTGAGTCTGATGTGGCCAGCTACAGCATGCAAATGCTGACCACTAATAGTGACACCCCTAGTTATTTGTAAATCAAGGCCAACCTTAGGAGCACCATAACCTGCCTTGAGAAAAGACCCCAAGTATAGTGTTTTCCAGCATAAATGTTCCAGCAGATCTGATTACTCCTTGACCTTCTGTTGTTAAATGTGTTTTCCCTCACAAGGAGTGTGTTGTCCACATCTGTGAAGTGTTTTCATGGGCCTAAGTCTTAGTTTTCCGTCTCCTACATGCCACGTTCATTGGCACTGTGGTTTTTTCCCTGAATCATCATTTGTCTTTCCTCTTTCACTGTAACCTCAGCGAACCAGAAATTATACCCTAGAGTCTCCCCGACCTTCAGAACATAGACCATCCACAGCTTCTTTCTCGTCCCCCTCATAGCCTGCCTGTGCTGAAAGTCTCAAGACAAGAATGAGCAGAAGAATCCTCTTTGTGCAGATGGACGGGAACAGAGATGATGTCATGCTCTGGCCATGTCACAGATGTTGAGAGGCTCATTTGGAGGTCCACATCACCAGCCCAGGCTTTAAAGAGCTTGGGCAGGTTTTAGAAAGAAGGCCAGGGGTTGCGTGCAATCAAAACTTGCAGAGAAGGAGTGCTGATCTTTGGGGATTCCGACGCCTTGAAATGCCTTTGTTTCATTCAGTTTTCTTTGTTCTTTTCCAGCTAACAGGCTGTTATGTTTTGTGGACACCTGCTTAACCAATGTTCCTTCCAAATGCAAGGGAAGTAAACAGAATGTAGGATTATAAGGATATGTAATATATTTTATTTGGAATTGCACTTAAGAGAATTTCACTCATCATCAAAAGCATGTCTGCACAAATAATGGCACCTAGAAGAAAGTATGGGATTGTGATGGGAAGGAAGATAAAGGTTTCCAGGAATAATAAATTATTAAAAAAAAACGGATTAATTTGGATGATATTTATTGAGCTATACATACAAAAGTAGTGTATAAGTATCTTTAAGTATGGTGTATGGAGTTATAGAGATTATCTTTCAATAATCCATTCCATGCAACATCTCACACATTTTCAATCGGGAATAGGTCTGGTGATGCCACTTGTTGCAGGACTACGTTAATGTAACTTCGGGCTGTCAGAATGCCTGTAATGAAGACCAAAGGTGATCTGGCATCGTGCTTCCAATAAAACATGCAAACCAGGACCAAGCTTTTAACATGGGATCAGGTTTCGTCAAACCCCAGCAACTGTGATCAGGCGTATCTTAAATACTACTTCACCGTGAGAACTTTTTGAAGATGCTTTTGTGAATAAAAACCCAAGGGAAAGAGATTAGCTTGGTCAGATGAGTGGACATGGCCCTCCCAAGGGCAACTGAAACTAGCCTGGTTTAGACCTGGACTTTAATGGGAAATGACCTTTCAGTTATATTTCAGGCTTGCATAGCTTAGCATTTATTTAGATGTGTGAACAACCAAATTAACATTGTTTCATTTACACGTAAATGGCATACAAGTAATCAAGCTTGTATGTATCATCCTGGGGCCTCCGTCCATGAATCTGCAGCAATAAGTCAGAGATGTCTCTATTTGTAGTCCTCGGCTATCACTGGATCTCTTTCTGATCAGAGTCAGATGTTCTAATAATATCACCTGACATCCTGCCAAGCAACGTGCTATGGTAGCATTTATATAAAACAGCTGTGTGTGTTTGTGTGCACGCGCGCGAGCGTGTGTGTGCGTACACTCGCGCAGGTCTTGCCGTCATTATAATCTCCTGTGCTGTCTCTTCGAAATCCTCTGGTAAACCTAACACTCCATTAAGCGCATGAGTATCAGTTATACATGGAGAACTGTTGACTCTGTCTTTCAAGAGCAACTGCTTTAACCATTACCAAAGAATTTGTGGTAAGATCCTGAAAAAATATGCAGCGATCTTCTCTGCCTCTCGGAGTGTAGGATGGCTCCAGGCTGCATGTGGAGTTCCAGCCACAAGCACAGCTCCAAACCACCGTGTCCAAAGGGGTCACTTCTTTACTCATGCTTCCCGCATATCTGAAAGGAGTCCAAGAGTAGCTCACCTCAGATGTTCCTTTAAGGGATGGTCACTTTAGCCAGTTTTGCTGCTTGAGCATCCACATTTTTATCAACATGTAATAAATGTACTATATATATAATAATAAACATGTAATTATTCCATTTATACTGGCATTAATATACAATAACATACATGTTTATTTTCATTATTGTATTTAAAGGCCTTGATTTCAAAACTGCTTTGTGGTGTAAAGAAATAGTTTGGCAAAACAAATCACAATTTATCTCCGTGACCCCAGATGCAGTCCATCAGCCAAGACATTTTTTGCTGTCTGAATGTTGCATTATTAGTTTTGAACAGGAGATGTTATCAACGTTGCTAGCAAACACATCAAATTAGACTGTCACCAAGTTCATGTCCATAAATACGCACCCAGAAACATCTCTCAACTCACTCCAAACGCATCCAGACAAGCAACAGAAATCACATTTCACATTCAAAGCAGAGAGTGCTGCATGTATTTCCCGCCGGACAGAGCAGCGTTCTTTAGCCTCCATTGGATACGAGAGCAGAAGACCCACTAAAGTGCCTCTTTTAAGACCGTGACACTGGATACAGCGCCACGCCTGGGCTCATGAGCCTCCTAGATGACTTGCAACATGTCTCATGGTCCAATGAGTCACAATACCATTGGTTTCGGGCTGATGGTAGGGTTTGCGTGTGGTACACCGATCCCTAGTTGCCAACAAGACACCGTACAGGCTGGTGGTGGTTCCGTACTGGTGTGGGGTATATTCTTATCAATTTACACACTGTTATGTCATGGCATTTGGCAGGTCAGTGTACATGAGGTGTGGACCCCATGATGCTATCACTGCTTTACAAGGTGACCTTCCTTGGAGCACTGTTGGTACTTATTACTGCATACCACAACCACCCCATAAGACCTGCCTGTTGCTTTGGCAATATTCTGACCCACTTTTCTAGTTGTCCCAATCTGGACCTCGTCTGATTGGCTCTGATCTTTACACATGTCCATTTTTCCTGCTTTTAACACACCACTCCCCACTCCGTCACAGGTTTCATTGTAATCACATCAACGCTGCACCAGTCAGTGGTTTTAATTGCATGCTAATGGTTCCTGCTTTAAAATGTGAGTCCCTTACCCAGAACAGAACACTTGTATTGGATCAGAGGTTAGTATCATCTGATACGCTGTAACCAGATATTGAATGAGGAAACATTGAATCAGCGCTTCTGTAAAATGTGCAGGAAAAAAAATGAAATCATTTTCTATGAGTAGGCTTGTCTAAAATAGTAGCTGGTGTACATGTGTTTAGGGTGTGACCTGGATGGAGTCTCACCCTCAGTCTGTAGAATTCAAACCCTCTGGTCTACATGCTCCCCGTTCCTTACCAAATGTGCACGGTCATGAGAGATACGTTTCTGGTGGCCCAGCCAAGGCCCACCCAAAATCCAACAACAGCAGTGTAAGTTACCTCAGGAGAATCATGGCCCCAGCGTAATACACACCAGGCCCTAAATGGAGCACAGCTTCCTCCAGACACGGCCCTTAGTGCGGTCAAACACAGCAGCAGCACAAGGTCAACAGCAGTGGCGCTAACTTGGCTCCTCACGGTGTTGTTTTCACTGAGAGTGGATTTCTGACCGGATAGTGACTTCAGACAAGGCAGCTTGAGGTGGATTAAAACTGTTGTCTAAGAAGCTAGCACCCAAACAAGACGACCATCCTGTATGATCCTTATTTCTCTCTCTCTCTCTCTCTCTCTCTCTCTCTCTCTCTCTCTCTCTCTCTCATGTTTCTCTTTCACACAGCTTTTCCTTTCTCTCTTACAAATCTTTCTCTATCACTCTCTCTTACACACACACACCATTCTCACTCTCTCTAACTCTCTGTCCTTCTTTCCCTCTCTCCTGCTTTCTCTCTCTTCTCTCTTTGACACAGCTTTCTCTTTCTGTCTCTCACAAACCTTTTTCTCTTTCTCTCTCTCCCTCTCTTGCGTGCACACATTTTCTCTCGGTCTCTGATATTCCTTCTCTCTCTTGCTATTTTCTCTTCTTGCTTCACACACACACACACACACACACACACACACACACACACACACACACACACACACACATATACATGCACACACATGCACCCCATAACCTGTGTATTTTATCATCAGCTGTTTACAACATGAACAGTTGAACTTTGATCAGATCTTGTTCAGGCTGACTTTCTCACGCATTCTCTATCAAGCAACCTCTCACATCTCTCTCACACTCTCTTGAACTCTCATACTTTCACATTCTCTCTCACACACTCTCACTTATGCTTTTGCTCTCTTTTCTTGCTCTCACTCTTTCTCTCTTTTCTCACTTCCTCTCTATCTCTCCCACCCTCTTGTTCTGCGTCTTTTTTCGTTCTCTTCCCCGCTTCTATCTATATATCTGTCTGTGTTGATCTGTCTCTCTGTCTTTTAACAATCTCATTCTTTCACATTTTCGGCCTCTCCCTCATTCTCTCTCTCCTCTATTATTCTCTTCCTCTGTCTCTCCTCTCTCACTTTATCCATGTCTCTCTACCCCGCCCACCCCCACTGTTTTCAGTTCATACCCACAAGCTCACTCCTTAATCTTTACAATCACTTCCCTTTCCCCTAGTCCCTCCTCTCTGACTGCTTAAACATGCACACACACACCCACATACACACACACACACAAGCTCTTTATCTCTCCGCACACTTCACTTGTCTGCCAAGGCCCAGATTGCTGAGGGCTCTGGGCAAGCTTTTGGCATCGTGCAAAGCCCTTAACATACAACTCCAATCTAGGTCACTGTTTGCTTGTTTGGGGTGTAGAATATGTGAGGGTGTGTAGTGTATGTCCAAAGGTACCTGCACACCCCTTGAAATGAATGTGTTCATCTGCTTCTCACACAGGTGCTCAAATGCATACACACCCAAGAAGGAACAACCACATAGGAGTTTGTCTTCCGTATTTAACCCATCTATGCAGTGAACACACACTAGTGAGTACACGGTCACTACAGGGAACAGTGAGCGCACAGGCCCAGAGTGGTGGGCTGGGGGGTTATGTACCTTGCTCAAGGGCACTTAAGTTGTGTCCTGTTGGTTCAGGGGTCTCAAATCAGCATTCCTGTGGTATCAAGGCCATTTGGTGGTCAGGGTGCCACAGAGCAGGTATTATTTGGGTGATAGATCATTATCAGCAATGCCGGGACACTGATTTCCTCTCACTGTCCACTCTATGAGACACTCCTACATGGTGGGTCCACCTTGTAGATGTAAAACCAGACAGAAGCTCATCAGTTTCTGTTTGTGTTGGTCATCCTCTAGTCCTTCATCAGTGCTCACAAGATGCTGCCCACAGGACCCCTATGGCTGGATACTTCTGGATGGTGGACTATTCTCAGTCCAGCAGTGAGACCAAGGGGTTTAAACACTCGACTCTACTCATGGGAAGATGAGCTGTTAAAAGGGAGAGTGAATATAGAAACAAGGGGGTTGATCAGTGTATACCATACATGAAAGCTCTTTTTGGAACTATATACAAAATGGAATTGGATATTGGCACCAGAAGTGAAAAAAAATGTATTTACAGTACTGTATTTTTTTAATCTTTATTTGGCTACAGTTTCACAACTCCAGTGTACTGACCACATGCTGACCCTTTCTAGGACACACACATACACAATGTGCTGTGGAAAGGTCTCGGACAACTCCGGCTGTTGGGCTTACGTAGCATGACCTAAGCAACTACTGCCAGCTGTGTGTGTGTGTGTGTGTGTGTGTGTGTGTGTGTGTGTGTGTGTGTGTGTGTGTGTGTGTGTGTGTGTGTGTGTGTGTGTGTAAATCCAGGCAGGGTCATTCAGGCTCAGGGCTGGTTCAGTGGAGGTTGCAGAGCGGATCAGTAGCAGGATGAGTGCACACTGTCTTGGTCAGCCTTAGGGCACAATCGCTGGTCTCACTCACTCACAGACACACACACACACACACACACACACACACACACACACACACACACACACACACACACACACACACACAGAGCATGCACACACCACATGCACACATATGGTCAAACAGTAGGTGCTGCTGTTATCTCAGGTCATATGTCTCTCTCTCTCTCTCTCTCTCTCTCTCTCTCTCTCTCTCTCTCTCTCTCTGTGCACCTCAGCTGAGTTGACGGCCTCTGCCATGCAATGCACCCTGGGAAATCCTTTGTGATCAGCACACATCTGAGCTCGCTCCACTGCCCATAGCACACACCAAGACAACCCCCACTCCCCTTGCACACTGTATCGCACACTCTCTTGCACTCCCTCTCTCACTATTTCTATTATTTATGGTAGTAGCACACAGACTCTTTCTCTCTGACTCTCCTTTCTTTCTTTTGATGTCTGTCTCTCTCAAACTGGCCATGCAATCTGTTTGGCCCTCCTCTCTGCTGGGGAAAATGACTTTAACACTGTCTTTTTCAAATTGTTACCATATATTTTTTTGGGGTGTAAGGCTGTAAGAAAATATCAGTTTATTGAAGTATTGTGATATACTTTAGAATACTCTCTATCGGTTCTGTAACATTAAGGCATTCTGTGTTATGTTTAAGCCCCAGCTTAATTTGAGTTGATGATCATCCAACTGACCTCACTAACATTGTCACTGAAACCAATCAAATCCTCCCAGCAATGCTCTAAAAACAGAAAGCTTTCCCAGGACAGTTCCTCCAAAAAAAGCAAGATCATTTGAGAGCATTGAATGAGCAGGTATCCCGGTACTTTTTGTCAGTTTAGACCAAGTATTATTGGATATTATATTTGATTTGTAGATGAATTATCTTTGCATATATATGATTTGATGTGCAAATGGATATACAGTGCCTTGTGAAAGTATTTATTTCCTTTGGCTTTTAACCTATTTTGTTACATTTGTAACAAAATTATTCTGTATTTAAATGTTGTTGTTGTTGTTTTTGTTGTTGTTTTAACATTGAATGTGATGAATCTGCACAAAATACTGACAGTGAAACAAGAACATATTCATATTAAATATTTGGAAATAAAAATTTGGCATGTGCATATGTATCACGCCCTGTGCTATGAAGACCTATCAACACCATGAAGACCAATGAGATTTTCAAACAGTCAGGGACAAAGTTGATGAGAAGTACAAGTCAGGGCTGGGTTATAAAATATATCCAAATATCTGACGCTCCCAAGGAGCACCATCAAATCCATTATCATCAAAATGAAAGAGCATGGTACCACAACAAAGCATTATGTGTGCAGCATTAGAGAGGCAGGACAGAAACCAAAGATAACCCTGAAGGAGCTGCTGAGTTCCTGAGCTGAGACTGGAGTATCTGTCCATATGACCATAATAAGCTGTACACTCCATAGAGCTGAGCTGACCTAAGGGGGTGAATAGTTATGCACACTGGAGTTTTGTCCTATTTGTTCAGTCAAATGTTCAAAGTTGTAGGCGTGTTCCGTAAATGAAATTATGCAAACCCTCAAATAATCTGTTTAATTTATATTTATATTTATAATAATTTAATATAATTAAATTATATATTTCTAATAATCTAATAAATCTAATAATACTTTTATTTAGAGTTATAAAACATGAAACATACAAAGTGTGTAAGTGTGTGTGAGTGTGTGTGTGTGTGTGTCCGCATGCATATACCTGATTCTGTGTTCCATTGGATCTGATTTGGTGTGTGTATATGCAGAAGGATATAGCTGTGGTGTGTATATGAGCTGTGGCACTGCTGCCCAACAGAAGTCACTTCTGTTGTGATTTTTGAATAAGATCTGAAGATGTAACTCACTACTTGAGTAGTCTTTTTACTAGATACTTCTACTGCAGTAACTTATATTTTAAAGTATCAATACTTATACTTGAGTTCAGTTTTTGGTCTTACTCTTCTCACCTTTGGGTACGAGTAGCTGTACTACTACCAGTGCTTCTCAAACCTGGTCCTGAGGCCCCACTGCTCTGCCTGTTTTGTTGTATCCTCTGCTCCCAGCACACCCGATTCAATGACTCAGCTAATTAAGAATCAAAATTCAGAATTTTAGTGGGTGTTTTAAAGCAGGAAATCCACTAAAATGTGCAGGGCAGGGTGGTACCAGGACCAGGTTTGAGGAGCACTCTCCTAAACTGCTACGCTTCCCACAATACCATACAAATCCAACCACTTACACGATAAGGTAATTTACCCTATAAGCATGTACCATTTTTCCATATGACTGTGTGATCCTATCCCCTGATGGTTCTGGACAAATACACATACTGTTACACCCTCAGTAACTTGGACCACCTACACAAGCAAAGTTGACCTGGAAATTAGTTGTTTGCAATAAATGGTCTTTTAAGTGTATACATTTCACATGTGGTTTAAATGGTTTTACCACTGAAAGTCTCCAAACTTCTGCCACCGGCAACACATTGGCAAAAAGAAGGATGGCATACACCATTAGCAGACTGAGTTTTCACACCCTCTCCCTCCTTTCCTCTGTATTTAATTATAAATCGAATCTGGGTGGGGAAATAAATCCTGTCTGATTCATAGTCTGGAAGTCGGGGTACGAATCTAGCAGTGGGCGTGGGGGGCTGGAGGCTGAGGGTCAAGAGAAGCGATGGGCTAATGTAATCGCCAGACGGCACGGGAAACACACTCCCTGCCAAAAGGTTGTCGCAAGAAAACAAGATAAATTATCTCTCTCTCTCTCTTTTTTTTTTTTTTTTAACACTCGTTTTTCTCCCCCATCCAGAGCATTTGAAGGAACTTCAGCAACCAAGCCCGCTTTCCTGAGCCAAGTATTTTCTCTTCTTTTTTTTTTTTTTTCTTCTTTCCTCCCACCCGTAAGCAATGTTCAGTATGTTAAATGTGGGAAGCTTTTAAATTATAATGTGGCGAGGATTTAAAAGCCCTGTGCTGTTTTAGCAGCAGCTTTGTGTGTATGTGAACGAAGCTGTTCATCTTCCTCTGCGGATAAATGAGGCGTAGAATGTGCATATTTCAGCTTTCAGTGCTACTGTTTTCCTTGGTGCAGAATGTACTTGAAACTATATGGATGTTAAATGGGTACATTAGTTGTGGGGAAATACCACATTTACAGGCTTTCTTCCCTACATAGAGTTAGAACTGCAACAACCAGTCAACATCAATAACGCTGCTGGCATAAATTGTTAGTTGGCTTGATTACATTTGCACTTCCACTTTACATAAACCCATAGTCAGCTATGTAGATTTGGTCTGAAAAGTGTGAGTGTTGGACCGAGGGGATTAGGTAAGGCAACACTGATTAGAGTAGAAAAATACATTTACATACACAGGATGGTTGTGCTGCTAAAGATGACTCCAAAACTAGGAAGTTGGTAATCTGTCCTTTTATGGCTGCTAGGTGTTCCAAGTGTTTTCCATGATCTGGTTAATATGGTGCTTTCCAATGTGGTTGTTATGTGGTTGCTACAGAAAGGGTTTGATTGGTGTTTCTAAGAGGTCACCATGGTCTAACAGGTCTCAGCTGTGTTCCTAGGTGAACAGAATGACTAAATGACAAATAGACAAGTGCAGGTCAGTATGGCTGTAAATCAGAGCGCGATTACTTATCCTAATCAAGTACATAATGTTTGGTGGCCGTCAGTTCACAGAAACCGTATTGCTGAGGCATGTGTGAAAGTGAACAGAAGTAAATGGAAGGAACAAGGGATGGGAAAAAGAGGACAAATAAACAAGCGGGTGTGCAAATCTTCTCAGGGGCCTGTCTCCAAAAGAGACAGACATACATTAGATGAGCGAGTGTAAAAAATGAATGGGAGTGTGTTGTGTCACATAAAATTAAGTCTTTATCGGCTTTTTACATTTGTCACGGT
This sequence comes from Acestrorhynchus altus, assembly GCA_034509495.1. NCBI lineage: Eukaryota > Metazoa > Chordata > Actinopteri > Characiformes > Acestrorhynchidae > Acestrorhynchus > Acestrorhynchus altus. The sequence goes on along the minus strand of CM067511.1, from coordinate 8,100,724 downwards.
CAATTTAAGTGCCTGTGGTTGGGCACATGAGCACTAGAGTGTAATGAGAGAGTGAGATTCGTAGATGTGTAGAACAGGTACACATACGTGGTGGTTAGCTTGCATTGTAGCCTGAATGTTCTGCCTGCTGTTGTTATTCTGGTTTTGTGAGGAATGGACTATGGGTGCTCCCATGCCCAATAAATGCATTGGCTGTCTCCTGTGTGTTCTCACCATGGAGGACCGGGCAAGTAACTAGCTATCCACCCCGTGGCATTTCCCTCCTGGGAGCGTTCGCCCATAACTAACCATTCATTACACACTGACTTGGGAAAAGTCACAGGACAGGAACTAGTATCATAAAGGACACATTAACATATCAATTCTACAGGGGGAAGGAAGATGTCAGAAGAAACGTTAAGCCATGGCTTCTGGACAGCCACCCTCAGCTCCATGGTATTTTTAGGTGCAGGATCTTTGGTGCCAGTGGACCTCTCCACCACATCCTAGAAATGTTAGACAGGGTTCATGTGGGATGTGATGTGCAGGTGGACCAGTGAACCCAAATCATGCCCTGAGAATACACCCCACACCAGTATGGAATCACCACCAACCTGTAGGTGCCCCATGAGCAGAGAAGATTAAGGGCCTTGCTCATAAGTATGACGTCCAACAGCCCAACATGAGCAGCTTAGAGGACCCAGGTATCAAACCCACAGCCCTGTGGTTACAAACGTGTCAGAATAATGAGAGCTATTCTTCTCATTTTCCAGTTTAGCAAGCTGAGGGAGAGTCAGAGCACGGGGTCAACCATCTTATCTTGTCCCTGGAGCAGAGGTGGTTAAGTGCCTTGCTCAAGATGCCACCTCAGTACCTTGTTTAAATGCTGGGGATACATGGATAATTACAAAGTGGAGTCATTCTGTGCATGGTATTTAATCAGGCTGTGTGCTTTCATGCTATTTATAGCGTCTTATTCACACACAAATGCCATATCCTTGCGTTTCATCCATCTTCTTTTTAAATGAAAGAATCATTCATCAGACAGCTCACTGTAAACCAGTGTAAAGCTTTCAGAGTGTCTTATGCACCCAAAGCAGTCAAAATAAGAGTAGGAAGCTCTTATTATGGACAATTTGAGACTCTATTTGTCAGTTATGCAGCTTAAATCCAGGTAACCAGGACTAACTCCTTTTATTGAAACATAGTTGAGAGAGAGAGAGAGATAGAGAGAGAGAATGAGAATGAGCACAGTGCACTAAAAGAATTAAAAGTGGTTCAGCAGCTTTGTTCTCCCAGCATGCACCGGGGCAGCCGCACAGACAGGAGGGCCTGTGCCCCATGTCACCAGACAAAACAAGCGCTGTTGGTAGATGCCCCGCCTCCACCCCGTGCTCTCACACATACACGCACACACTTCTCCAGTAGGCCAAAGTTCAACCACGACATTCACATGCCTGCAAGCAATTACACATCCACATGCAAGGCCTGCATAGAGTGAGTGAGGGAGGGAGAGAGAGCGAGAGAGCGAGAGGGAAAGGTTACTGTGGGCCATTTAGCACTGTTGCCATAGCGAAGCCAACACTCTATCCAGCTTGAGAAAGGTCAGGTAGATCATGTGTCTTTTGTTTCTCTCTCTCTCCCTCGCTCTCCCTCTCCCTCTCCCTCGCTCTCCCTCTACCTCTTATGCCTGCCAGCTCTCCAACTCAGCCAGACGTATCCTTTAAAGGCCAGAGATAACAAGCCGATCAGATCTGACAATCGATTCGAAAACTCGAACCTTCAGGGCGACAAAAACAACAATAAACTCAGCCACTATTAGAGGTATCTTTGGACTCTAGCCTGTTAACACTGGCTAGGAATATATTCTGAGTGGACAATGAAGCACTTCTGGAAGTCACTCTAGATAAGCTTCTGCTAAATGCCATGAATGTGGAGGTCAATTTTTTAGTGTTGATGGGTATGGGAATTGTGCCTATATCAGCGAAAAATGCTGGATTAAATATTGGAAGGAATTTTTTTCCTGAAACAGCACACGTTCACATTAGCCAGGTGTCATCTAAACATTTCACAAAAGGTTTGTGCAGCAATGACATTTCAGCAGGAAAAAATAAGCCGTATTTCCATCCCGCGGGATTAGGAGCCGCGTTGAGACAAGCAGAACGGAGTGATTTAACTCCATCTTTAACGTCTCAGCCATTTGCGATCCATTTATGGATGTGTTGTTTGTGGTTCAGAGACACTGAGCAGATGAGCAGTGGTCACTTAATGAGGTCTGAAATCTGTGTTGCTATCAGTGACAACAAATTGGACACAAAGTGTGGGGTAGTGGGTAGTAGGGCTGGGTGATATGGATTTAAAAAAAATAATCATATCCCGATATTCATTATGATATATGATTTGACAAAACTCCTCTTCACTGTGTCAGGACAATATTACACTGAGCCACTAACCGGACAGGCTGACTAATTTTGGTTGGACACTATTACTCCTATCCAATCATTGCACTGACGGTTTATCTACACATGTACATAACAGACAGACTCACTTAATGGCTGGACATTACTACTCTCCATATCTCTGACACTATTCATATCTTCTGTTCATCGTTTGGCACAGACAATATATATGTACACGAGGACAGGCTCAATGAGCCTTTATTGATACTGGTTGATAGTGGTTGATAGTAGCTGGTGTGGCACAACAGATAACACCACCAGCAAGCCACCACACCATATGGGACACTGGGGTTCAATTCCCAGTCTGGGCAAACTATGTTGTGCTACACTTAACTCTGCTCCACCTCTGTAATATGAGTAACCTTGTAAATCGCTCTGGATTAAAGCATCAGCTAAATGTCGTTAACTGTTCCTGCATGCAGTTACATACTATATACTTACTATTCATAACGACCCATTTTTGCTTTGTAGCTCTGTAGTTTTATCTCCTGTTTATTACTAGTACTTTGTCCTCCTGCATTTGTGTGCATTGTGCTGCTGTAATATGTGACTTTCCCTCTGGGATTAATAAAGATCGATCTGTCTGTCTGTTTGTTTGTTTGTTTTTCTGTCTGCAAAGTGTAGGGGATCAGAGTAGAGGAGGAGCTGAGAGCAGGGGACGGAGAGTGAGGGAGCAGAAAAAGGTTTTCCCGCAAGATTAGTGTAAAACTTTATTTGAAAACTTTAAACCGTAATATAAACAATATCACGTCAGCCCATTTCCCACTCTGCTTATATCCCAATAGATGTAAATATCAATATATCGCTCAGCCCTAGAGGGTATTGGGGAAATGTTTGGTGTAAGTGTAAGTAGAGTAATATACTCTATTGTGAATTGTAGCATTTTAAGCATGATGGCCCGTGTTCTGAAGTTTCTCAATTAAAAATGTCTAATTTTCAGGAAAAGTGTTAAAATATAAGTATTGGAAAAGTAAAATCATGCCAACTTTAGCTTTTATAGACAGTGCAGGGGAACTGAGCTCTGTTCAGACACTAACTCTTTTAATTTGGTCCAAAGCCCAAAAGAACCTGCCAATATATTGGGTTTTGGCTGAGTTTGGACAATAGAGGGGGCACTTGTTGCCTAAAGATTAGATTGTGCTAATTTGGCTGCATCCTTTGCCATCAGCTGCAGGTCACTTGAGCATTGTCCCTGATTCTGTCTCTTGCTCTACATTATATTCTGTGTCTGTGTTCTGAGATAGTTCTAGTTTGTGCTGGATTTGGATTTTAGCTGTACCATTTGCCTTTGACTGTATATATAGGGGTCCATTCTTCACATTCATGCCCATACACACCTCTTCCATCTCTTTCTTTTCCAGATCAGCTCCTTCACTGCTTTACTCTTCCTTAAAGAGCAGCACCAGTGACATGATTCGAGCTGGCACTCAGGCAATGTGGGATGAGGTTCATAGCCTGAAGGCTAACACTGACTAGTGATTTTGGACACGGCCCGTAACTAGTGCACTAACATTGTTGGTGATGTTAGATGAGTCCAATGCATATATGTTATTTAACTTAGCGATTATTATTCTGTCTGTCCATATAATGATTGGCTCATTTTTACATCATGACCACCAGCTTTTGTGCCTCCAGAACCCAGAAGGAGTGCTGAGAAAGGAGGCAGGACTGAAAGGCAGCTGGTGTTGCTCTTTAAATAGTGCGTAATCCTTTTCCTCTGGCCGTTCTTCTTTTAAGCATCTATTAGGCCAAACATGGAATTTACACAGTAACATATTTGAAACTAAATCACAGACATAGTTCAGGCTTTAAAATGTTCCTCGCTTCTCTTTTTAGCTGTGCAAAATATGTTATAGATACCAATGTGTAACAGTTACCCTGGAGAAACACGATATTTTAAAATAGTCCAGAAGTCTTAATATCGCTCTCTATTTCCACATCTGCTCCATTAATCCTCCAGAACTCCCACCCAGACTATTCCACAAAGAAATGAATCTTTAGCTGTGAACACCTGATAACCCCCCCCCCTTCCCCCCAACCCCCCACGGAATGACGATCATGTCCAGCTGACCTCAGTGACCCTGCAAACGCTTGATTTGTGGCCAGAACCATCACCAGCCAGTCACCACTGTCCAGCCCCCTGTGAGCAGGCAGGGTTGAAAAGAGAACGAGGATGGGGGGATGGATCTTTCTGCCACTCATTCATTGTCTTTCACCCTTGTCCCTCATGCTTTTTATCACTCTCTCTTTTCCTTTCATGTTCACTTGCTCTTTCTTTGTCTGTCTGTTTCACTCTTATTCATTTTTCTTTCTCTCTCTCTCTCTCTCTCCCTCTCTCTCTCTCTCCCTCTCTCTCTCCCTCTCTCTCTATAGTCTTGCTCCCCTGACCTTGAGCTGCTTTGTAGCTGTAGGCTGTTTTTGACACATTGTAGAGCACTCCAGCCGTCCTGCTAAGCCCCACACTGCTTTAACTGTGCCATATTATACAGCACAAGGTCTGATTTTTCTGCTGTAACACACACACGCACGCACGCACACACACACACGCACACACGCACGCATGCATGCTTGCCACAAACCAGGCAGAGCTGTCTCCAGTAGTGTGATTGGGGTTTTGTGGATTTTGCTTATATAGTTTTTATTCATATATCTACCGGAATGGAGACAAATAATTCAGTTGTGAGAGCTGGACCTATAATAACTATTTTTTGACAATATGTTTCCCCAGAAATAATTGCAATGAACAATATTGTTGTCAATGTAAGTCCTCTGGTCTGCGTCCTGTGAGCAGAAATGGATGAACTTCTGTCTCTGAAAGGTGGCGCAACTGGGTAGGATCTAATAGTGTTTAAACACTCCAGCAGCACTATTGCATTTGATCCGTGTTCTGGGATGTATGTTAGGCTTGTGGGATGTTCCTGATCAGTTGTGGTGGGTAAATACTGACAATACTGTGTTGGAACCTGGCAGGTGGGACTAGCAGAAAGGCTTCTGTGGCACAGGACTCGTTTCACTCAAAATGTTTCATGATGGTTACAGGATCTTCCTACACACAGTTTTGTATCCCCTCCTGTGTTACTGCAGACCGGTCAGAGTGCCCATGCTAACCCGTGCCCACCTTCAGAATGCCTACACTGGGCCCAGAAGTGTCTGGACTGGACCTTGGAGCAATATTAGCTCCATGTGGACATCACTTAGATAGCTCTATGGGATACACTGGATAACTTGTCAGTTGAGATCCACCTCAAGCAATGACCAGTGTATCAGTAAGGATACACACAGAGCATACTGTAGCAAGAAGGGGTGTCCAAAGACATTTGCACTCTGTACATGATGTGGAAATCTCCCTGTGTGTGTTTTCATGTTTTTGATCGTTTGTTTTGGTGCGGGTGTGTGAGCAGGACTAGTTAAGTATCTGATGAGGAGGTGGAGGGTGGAAAGGTGGTCAGAGCTGCAGGATGGAAATGGTTAAGCTGGCTGCGCTGCTTGCTCTGTGTGTAATGACGCCCTCAGCACTTTGATTTCAGCTGAACTGCAGTGACCCCAGCGTGTCTGAAACACTCTCTGCACGCCTGGGTGCCTCTCTGTTTCTCTCTCTCTCTTTTTTCTTTCTTTCTCTCTCTCTCTCTCTCTCTCTCTCTCTTTATCTTTCACTCACTCACTCTCATGTTTGGTGTCCATGGGGGAGAGACCAACATAAAATAGCATGAGAAAAACAAGGAGGGGGGGATGTTGTGGATGGGGGTGGGGAACAGACAGCAAGAGAAAGCTAGGAAGCAAAAAAGGAGGGCAGAGGGACAGTGCAAAAGAGGATGAGAGAGATTGAGAATTAGAAGGAAGCAAGAAAGATGGTGAGAAATGGAGAAAGAAAAAAGGGGATGAATGGAGATGGAGAAAGAATGGGAGGAAGTGAGAGGAGAAAAAGGAGGGAAGGAGAAGGCATATTAGGAGAGGGAGAGACAGATTGGGAGATGGGGAGAGAGTGGAGGGGATGGTGAGGAAGGGAAGAGAGGAAAAGCTAAAAGGAGAAGATGGAGGAAAGAAGGATGAGAGAGTATGCGAATTAGTGGGTGAAAGCGAAAGATGAGGAGAGAGATAGAGAGTCGGGGGGAAGGGGGTGTGTGTGTGAAAGATTGGCCGCTGAGACAGAGGTTCACTGACCTCCAGTACATTGCTAGCTGAGTGGTGTGTGTGTGTGTGTGTGTGTGTGTGTGTGTGTGTGTGTGTGTGTGTGTGTTGTGTGTGTGTGTGTGTGTGTGTGTGTGTCTGTGTGAGAGAGAGAGAAAGAGAGAAGAGAGAGAGAGAAGAGAGAGAGAGAGAGAGAGAGATGCATCATGGCCCTGCTTTTCCCTCGGCTGTACTTTTAAATAAATGGGAGCCAAAGGCCCAGGTGACCTTTGCCCCCAAACTTCAGAGCGGTCTAGGCTGTGCTCCAGCTGCACCCGGAGTGGGTGTGACACTAAATCTGAACACCCACTGGGCTGTTCTCTTGCCACACACACACTTTCACTGCTCCGCTCTCAGTCAGTACCACCTTCACACTCTGGAAAACTTTGGAATAAGAGCGGGTACAGCTGCAGCTGGAACATAGCCTGCACTGTAATGGCCACCAATTACTCTAGAACAAGGGCCTGCTGTGTTATATACTGTGTGTGTTTGGTTTTGTTCTTTCTCTCCTGACTTTGTACAACTGAAGTAATGGACCAATGAAATGCTATGGACAGCTTTTCGTTTTTCATATATTCATCTATAGTGATATCTGTCAAGGGGTGGATGTATAAGGCAGCGAGTGAAAAGTGGACAAGCATAAGAATCTGTGAGTGTGAAGTGAAGTGTGAAATTGTGATGGCTAGATGACTGAGTCAAGGTATCTATTTTATCTTTTTAGGTTCTGGGGTGTTCTCTGTGGGGTTATGCAGTGGTCAGTACCTACCATTGTGTGGTCAAAGAATAAGAACCAGTGGACAGCATTGTAGCCATCTAAGGCTCATTGATGCTCATGGAGGCCCCACAAAATGTGGACTACCACTTGTCTTTCTTTCATGCGACTCTGAATTGGAATGTCTGGGTTGTATGGGGACTGATTGTTAAAAACCGTATAGTCCGATTTGGAAGTGACGATTCCCTCACTGACTACCACAGAAAAAACATAGGTAGATGTTCTGATGTCTGGACCATGTGGCTGTAATATAATTAGACTGAAGTTTTACATCTCTCTTTCTCTCTTCAGAGAATTGCCGGATGACCCAAAGGCAGAGTGGAGCACAGCGCTGACTTCCATGTTGGGTCATGTACATCAGAGACTCATTCCATTAACCTGGTGAGAACCTTTAGAACTCTGGCTATAATTGAAGCCCACACAGTCCTCTAGGAACCTGAAAAACCACGAAGGAACATTACAGGGCACGTTCTATTAATGCATTGGCCTTATTGTGTTAGGGTTCCAGGTTTGAATTGGTGAGCCACAGCTGTCCATGTGCTTTAGATATGGCTGCACTGTTAGTTTAACAATTGTGCTTGTGTAAGTCCTAGTTGGTGGGTAATTGAAATGACCCATTTGTTAGAAACTGGGAAAAATAATAATAAAACCACAAAATGTGTAATTTAATATGTTTTTTCTTCAGCTGATGCTGATGGCCGGACATCTCCCGCTCTTCACTCAACACAATATTAATTACAGTCACAGTTTGTGATGGTGCAATCAGTATTTTTGGGGCTGAATAAGACGGGGTAAAACCTTCAGACTGGCTCTGCACACTGATTTAATTTTAACTGTGGCTGTAAATTGGTTGATACCGATGCAGAGCTAATTGATCCATCCATTTCTTGCTCTAGTTTGATCAGTTATGTTATGATCCTCACTAAGTAGGATCTGAATCTCAAATGACACTGATATATGGCATTTGGGGTTTAAACACAACACTAAAGGAACTGCTGTCTGCCATGAGTTGAATACCTTTGGCATTTGAACCAATGCCAGGAATTTGGTACCAGTGCCGATGGTCGCTTTTTCTGTCCTTTTTTACACAGCAGAGTGATGTCATTTCAGAGGTATGGCCATGCTTGGTGTATTTCCATCAACTGTTTTGACGTCAGTCAGTACTTGTTAGTACCGATGTAATTAAAAGTATGAACTTTGGTACCAAACCCTTGTATGCTATCAGTCATTGCCTGTAAACTATTAATTAAATATTAATGTCATGTATTGCAGAACACAATATTGCAATGCTTCAGTATATCAGTATCTCCCTACATCCATGCTAGCTAGACAGAGGGAACTGAGGGATCCGTTGGGAACGTTTCGTTTTGGTCCACTTCTTCTACCTGTTCGGTCCATCGTGAAAGTTGCACTCTGGCATTGCACACGCCTACTGTATATTTAATTGCAATGTGGGTTTATTAGTCTTTCAACATGTTATTAGATGGAATATTTTCCGATGCATGTAGTAGACTTAGTTCTGATATGTATTATATGTAAGCTTGAACGCCAGTCAGGAAAACCCAGAGTGGAATGGAGGTGGAATAATGACAGATAAAGAAGAATTCCGTGAGACAGTTGGTGTTGCTTTATGCTTTGGCACGGCTATAATTAGCTAGGGGTCTCCTGTCATGACCACTACAATGTATCTAAACCGGTTCTGTAATGTCCTTCAGCCTCATAGCAAGAGCTGTGTAAATCCTTCAACATGATTAGGGTTTGACTTTCATAAAGGACGTTTCTTGCTTTGCAGCAGGTTCTTTAAGAACGTATCACCATTTTAATGTGACTGTAGTCGATTATAATACGGCCGTAAACATTCAGAAAGGGAACGTAACATCTCAAATGATCTCACAAACAAGTTAACATGAAACAGGAAAACAGGCTGATATGTGATGTTTGAGAACCGATACATTTGTCTTTCCATATGTTAGTGAACCTTTATAGGACTGATGACAAAGTGAAGGATATAAACACACAATACCTGAAGAAAGAGGGCAGTTCTCTTTACAAAACAATACAAACAGGAGCAAAACCAGTTTAGTCTTTAATGGAGCTCTCGCTCTCTCTCTCTCTCGAGGTCTCTCTCTCTCTCTCTCTCTCTCGCTCTCTCTCTCTCTCTCTCTCTCTCTCTCGCTCTCGTTCACTGCTTCTTTTCCTCCCACAGGCCATTAAGGCTCTGATAAAGCCAGAGCACGGCAAAGAATTCCATAAACAAACAACAACCAAACAGGCAAAGGGAAGATTGAGTGCTGTTGCAAAACAACTCCATTTTGATGTTTCCCGTGGCATCTGTAAACATACAAGCCATCGCCAACCACTGTCCCTCCCATCCTGCCGGACCATGGTCCCTCTGCAAAGAAGCTTTTAATGACTATGATTGCATAAACCGTATCCATAACCATGGCAACCCCCCCACCCCCACCCCCAATATTCCATTATTGTCTCCTTTTTATTTGACTCCAGTGAAGCAGCAGTCTGCTGAGAAACACTGACTTTCACATATAACTTTACATGCAGGTTTCTGATCTTTTGGATTACCAACGTCAGGCTGTTGGACCCAAGGTGATGATACTGATAGTGACCAGCAGAGGGCAATTATATTATTGGTTAATCATTCATAGCCAACCCTGTTACGATGCTCCCCCATCAAATACGACGTTCCCGACACTAGGAGGGTGAAGACAAGCACATACTTCCTATAATACATGTGAAGTCATCCCCTACCTCTGCTGGGCAGCCAGTGCGCTCGGAGGAAAGCACAAGATCTCCGGCTTTGATACAATTGGAAAAGGGTGCTTGTGTCACAGCCGGCTTTGCACTACTTGTGATGTGAAGAGAGAGTGCCATCTACTCACCTGGAGAGAGCATGGCCAATTTTGCTCTCTCTGACTCTGGCTGGTTATATGATAATGTATAAACCCCATTGTCTCTCACATGGGACCCCAGAGATTGGTTATGTATGTATATTAATGATACTGGCCCGTGGTCCATATATGAATGATGTGGGCATTTATTCTTTTCATGTACTCTCTAATGACTTGCTCCACTACTGTGTGTGTGTGTGTGTGTGTGTGTGTGTGTGTGTGTGTGTGTGTGTGTGTGCGTGCACACACTTGTCTGACATTCAAACTCCTTGTTCCTCCACTACGCAGAAGCCACTTCATTTGCCCTGTTTGCTTTGGCAACTCTGGACATTTCCTCCAAATTATGGTATTCTGTGTGCTTTTCTCTCCCTGTACAGTGAGCTGGAGAAACCGCTCTGTCCCAAAAGCACAGCAGGAAGGCCTAGTAGTATCTCACCGCCTGGCATGTAGGGGGTTTCCCCGACTGGCTAGAGTAAATGACGAATAAAAGCCTCCCTGCCAAACCCACACCTGCCCAAAGTTCTGCAACTTTAGAGTTTTCTTGTTTTTCAACCACACAACCACACAACCACACACACACACACACACACACACACACACACACCCTGTCAATCACAAGGACAGAAAATGCAGACAGGAAATAACTTTAAATATCAGTTCTTGAGGGCACTTACTTACGTTTGCCTAGTTCTATGTGTGTATTGTGCGCGTCAGGGGTGAGTCTTTTCCATTAGGAATGACCTTTATATCTTTATAAATATATCTATATTTATACTTAAAATCACTTAAACTACTTGGCCAAAAGTTTTCAGACATTGCATCAATATGTGCTAGTGGAACCTGTTATTCTGCCAAATTGCTGTCAAAGCTATATTGATAATAATATAACACAATAAAGGCACAGTAAATACATTTTCATAATGCCCTACATAGTACACACCAAGTAAATAATAAGTCCTAAAATAAACTATAGTATAGCCCACAGATTGTGGATGGTGTTTTTGTTGAGAGGACTGTGAAAGCCACATCAAAACCTTCAGTTTGTGGCTATTGAGTTAGATTTGAGATGTGTTTGGTATTTTTCTTCTGTAGAAGCCATCCCCTCTTCATCTTTGGCATTGTATCTTCCACAATAGTGTGATATTTGCTTACAGATTTTGTTGGTATTAAATCTGTTCTTCCCTCTGCAATAGGAAGTGTTCCCCATGCTACTGGCTGCAACACAGTGCCAAACAATGAAAAAGCCACGTTAATACTCAGCAGTTGGAAATGTGTTTTATGGATTTCTCCACACATATATTTGCTCATTGTGTTTGAATGTGTGCATTATTTTAATGCTCATTGTGCATTAGGGGAGCCCATGATTTGTTGGGTTAAGATTTGTGGAGTTTGAAATTCATGTTATCTGTCCTAACTGACTGTGAACATGTCATTAGTCCTAATAAGGTCTGAGAACTTGTTTCACCACTATCATCTGTCAGCCCTCCCAACTTAACGAAGAATGAGGATGATGAACTGTCTTGCAGTGTTTCCTGTAGGATTCTTTGCACCAGCGGCAGCGGTATGCCACTGTACAGGATATATAAGCGAGTTGTTGCACTTGCAGCCACATCTGTCTGGGTGTTTGTGATAAATTGGAAACTCAGTTCATCCAGTTTACATCACTGGCCTGCACTGACACCATGAAAACAACGTTAGTCAATTACTGAACACAATAAATACATTCAGGATTATGATCAGAATCAGGATTTTTTTGACCAGGTCTGTTCACACGTGCAAGGAGTTGGTCTTTGATTATGCAAAAACTCCCAGCACAAACAGTAACCGTCATTATAATTACTGTCTATATGCCTGAAAGCTCTATTACACGCTGCTTTTAAACTTGATCTCATAGTTTTGTTCAAATTAAGCCAGTAAGACAATTGTAACTAAATGATATATAAAGCTATTTCATCAGGGCAGTGGCTTGGTGCAGTCTTGGGTTCTAGGCCCTATCTAGATAGCATTTCCATTTTCTCTCCATGTCTCATCGAACATTTCAGATGAACTGGCTACTCTAAAATGCTGTGGTGTGTGTATGTGTGTATGCACAGATCCAGATTGGCACTCTATCCTGGGTGTACCCTAAGGTGGGACGTGGGACGGTTGTTTCCGGTATCGAGTTGAGTGCTTTGGTTGAATGTGAAGAGTGCTGATTGTAAAGCATCATTGGGTATCTAGAAAGGCAATATATAAGAGGCTTCATTCACTCATTTAAAGTTTTTAATTGTTTGACAGCCCTAGTTTATGTTTTTGCTTTGCTGTATTAACAGCATCTGCTTTCACAAATCTTTCCGCTAGATTGTGATATTTTTTGCTGATTTTTCCACTTGTGTTAAGCCACAAGAGCATTACTGAGGTTGGCACTGATGCTGGATGATGAGGCCTGGCTCGCAGCCAGCATTCCAGTTCATCCCAAAGGTGTTGGAGGAGAATGAGGTCAGAGCTCTGTGTGGGCTAGTCAGGTTTTTCCACAATTCATTTATAGAGCTCATGGAGGCATTGTAGTGCTGAAACAAAAAAGGGTCTTACCTCAGCTGCGGCCAGTTTAGAGCACAGATCTTTCTACAGTGTTCTGTTTACCCTAGCATTAGTGTATAATTGTAAAATAAATGTAAAATAAATGCTTGTTTTAGTCCCAACTCTTTTATGGGACTTTTATGAGTCCCAACTCATAGTATGTAGTCATTCAGTACATCACATTGTGCTGTAATGAATTGCATCATCTGTGTTTTAGTGGCATAATTTCTCAGAGAAGACTGAACCTGGCTATTTTGAAACATATTTATTCGTGTCTCCTCATGTCTCTACAGGTGCTGACGTTTGACGAGGGAGGAGTCAGTGGACACATCAATCACATTGCCATCTACAGAGCGCTCAGGTACTTTTTCTCACATCGTTCGCCGTTTATCAGATTACACATTTTCAGTACCGATCTGCGTCCAGTAAAGGCCATTCCATAAAGTCATGTCACATCAGAACACCCACTTTTGTCAAAGTTTCAACTGTCTGATTGTTGTGTTCTATACCAAAGAGTTCTGAAGTAGTGCTCCAGTTCCACCAGCAGTAAAACAACCCAAGAGCATGTTGCTACCACCAACATGCTTAACAGTTGGTGCTACATACCTTTGCTATTCCAAACACACCCCTGTTCACTGTAGCTAAATAAAATTTTAAATCTCAACTGGTCATAAAAGTATCCTTCAGAAGGCTTTGCCCGTGTGGTTAGAAGCAAATGTTAGTTGAGCTTGAAAGTGTTGATTTTGGAGCGTGGACGTCTTTCTCAGGGGAAGCCTTTTAGTCTATGACTATGTAGAACGAGTGATACTGAGGTTCCTGCAGTATCCAGTTTATGGTCAGCCTGTGCATTTGTCGTTCTTGGGTTGTTCCTGATCATCTGCACCAGTTTACGTTCACCTGACTGTGACTGAGTCTTCTTCCAGGCCAAAGTGTCATTTGATAACTAAATGCAACCTGTTCCAAGAGGTGGACACTGGTCGATTTTTAGCCTAGCCAATTATGTGGAAACGTCCGGACAGAGGCACAGCAAGTTCCCCTCTTGAGCTCATCAAATAGACATTAGAGCCAGAGCTCTGTAAACGTTTTCTTCATCCTGGTTTTTAATGTGCACATATACTCTCATATACATAGCCATAAAAACAAACACACAGCCATACAAACACAATCTAGCTTCATACATTTGAGCCTGACCTCCAGAGAGCATAGAGATGAAAACATCCTAAATCATACAAGCCACATGCACACACACTCCTTAACAATGTACAAACTTCTATCGTCTGCGCTCGCACACGCATAGCCACAACCTTCTCTCCCAAGGTGACTGTGATTTGCATAATTCCACACGCTGCATAGTTTAGTGATCATCCAACGCCACACCCGAACACTGCGCCAGCAGACAGTTCCTCTAAATCATGTCATCAAGGAGAGCGAAAGAGAAAAAGAGGGCGAGAGGAAAGGAGTGAATGCATGAAGCCTCAGTCTTGGACCAGACAGCTGTGGTTGTTTTTCCAGCAACTGTATAATTCATCACGAGCAGACAGAGTGTTTTTAAAAAGTGTGTAACCTTTAAAGCAATGGTTCACAAAAAGTCAACGTTCTGAAATATCCCACTTAAACCCAAATGAAGTCGTAGGCTGGGCCATGTTTGGTGTGTGAAGTTTGCTTTTTCAGTTTTGTGCTGGAGTCACAAAGCTAATGTAGCTGTTAGTAATGTAATGTAATGAATGTTGATGAGCACCAATAATAAGTTAGTCTGAGACTAATGTTCTGCAATTTCTGCACATCTTAAGTATGTTGATAGTTCAGATTAGTAGCAAAATTATCAAAATGTAACCCCCAGAAAACAAAATGGCAAAATGGTTTATTAAATAAATCACTGCAAAAAAGTCAGTTAAGATGCTGAAGCTAGAATGTAAGTATGACTGTGCAGTGGGATGTGCGTGATGGGGGCTGTCGTATTTATCGCTCTCTTTTTTTAATCGAAGATTGTGATTTTTGTTGCTTATGTGGTTTCTGACAGTGTATGACTTTTGAGTGTATGAATGTTGTCTGTACTGTTCATTTTTATAGATTACAGTGTTGGTGTACTGTGTCAAAAACGATTAAGCAGGACTTTTATAGAGCATGTAATAAGGTTTTTGGCAGTGGCTGTTTTTTTTTTTTTTTTTGATAGTTCCCAATACGTCACCCTGTTTTCAACAAATATATTTTGGCACCTTTTCACCCACAGAATGACAAGGATTTGAATTTGTAATTTCCCAACAGTAAGGCAAAAATACAGTATTCATTTTTATTTATTAGTTTTAATACAAAAATCAGACTAAACCGCCCATGTCAGATAGCAGGGTTATACAGTTTAAAATTATTTTTTAATTATTATTTAAATAATTGCAATATATTTTTGCTTACAGTTTTGCAATATATCATAATATATGGACTTGTAATAATAGATATCACATGTTCCTGCCAAAACACAGCCCTAGTAACCCATAACCTGAACCTGATCCTAGTAGTTAAACAATCAAAGTAGAGTGTTACCTTTCTTCATTTTTAGCAAAGCTCACACCTTTTTCTTAGCCTCTGTACAAGGTTACCAATGTTCAAAAAAACAGTGAAGCCCAGTAAGATAAGGAAGGAGTGGTCAAAAGCACAGGTCACACCAGAATTACAGACATATAAAAATGGCTAAAGTTCCTGTTGATACTCCCTAATCGAAGCCTGTCCTGGATGAAATCCCTGTAAAGTTATTGAGCAATGCTCGGCTATGAGGAGAGCCAGCCAAGCACTCCTTCTAATCCAAATCTTGTCCTCATTACAGCCATGAGGAGGAGTGATAATATGGAGCCATCTGCATGTTGTCAACTTTATTACCCCCACTGCCATGACCACCAACTTTCTCATCAGGAAGAGGTGGAGCACACTTTGGCAGCCAGTGTTAGTGGATTGAGAAATGGAAATAATGGGTCTGGGTGAGAGTTTGTCTGGGAGCACTTGACATATTAAAGGGGTTTTACCCAGAATATTTAGAGATTTCTGAAATGCTCAAAGTCTGTTCCTGTATTGAGCCCATCAAGCAAACATTCACAGTGCAGGCTAGAAAAAGTAAGTGACCTTCTCCTGGAGATAACTGGCAAAAGGTATGTCAGTTAAGGAGATGATATTAGAAGTTCTGGTTTCATGGAAGCTTTTCTCTTTCCCGTTAAATAAAGGCACATGCATCGTAGTTACTGAGTGTCCTGTTAAGGTCACTATATGGGCACAGCGTGAAGTCCTAGAGACGGAACTCTATGGTTTATGCACCTTTCATAGGAATGGTATGAATGGAAGGACACCATGAAGGACATTGTACGCTAACTCCAAAACCATATCAGAAACCTGGCGTAGGGGGTATCGGTGTTTGGAGCTGCTTTGGTGCCTCAGGGCCTGGATGCCTTACAATAATCGTTGAAGGAACAAAGTTTTTCAAATGTGTAATAAAACATTGTACAGGTGAGATGCTGAATAGACAACATGGTGCAACATGAGGCAAAACATAAATAAATCAAGAATGTTTTGTTAAAGGGATAACAGAAAAAATGATGAACTGAAACATATTTGCAGTGCCTCAGTATTTTCCCAGTTAGAGGAAACATTTGCTTGGTGATTGCAAATAATTACAGGTTATTAAAGTCAAGGGTTGACTCGACTATTGAAGAGGTGGTGTGGTATTAGTTAGACTGTGTTTGGCTATAATTGTTACAATAATCAAACCTCAGTTTATTAGTAATCAGTGAAAAAATCCTCCAATGAGAAACTTTTCAAATACTTTCACTTCCTACGTGCAACTGCAGAGCAAATTGCGAATTGTAAACTTGAACAGGACATTTATTAAGTTCTCTAAATGCAGACAAATTATTTCTAGATTGAAAATGAGGATTCCCAATATTTTGAAAAATAGATGAACAGTAGATCATTGTTCACGGACCCATGCTTACAGACTCTCAAATTAGTCATAAGGATAGAACTAAATATCTCCAGGCTCCTGAGGACCAGTTTGAAAAACCACTGGTTTAGACACAAGCTGGTGTATACTGGTAAATATGTGAACAATCCTCCTTCCCTCCATTCCATCCATTAGTTTTATTAGACTACATTTCCCCTGAGTACATATTCTTCCCGCAGTGGAGGCACTGGCGCTGTTGTAACCTCTCTCCCAGTTGGACTGTTGCCAGGAGCCAAGTTGCTGTTGGATGAGTGGAGAGGGAGAAAGAGAGAGAGAGAGGGAGAGCAGGATGGAGGGCTAAAGATGTTTTCCCTTCAGTAGAATTAAAGGAGGGCTGCCACGTCTGTTGCAGTTAATGAGATGTGATTAAAGTTAATAGCAGTCGTTTGGTTCTGTGGCTCTCCAAAAGACTCTGCATGAAGCTTGCCCTGCGATGACCGAGCTGCAGTACACAGAACATACGCAATTATGGAAGACGACATCTGGTGGGTCAGATTTGACCTCGCTTTTTGGTCAGCCTGGAGACAGAGTGGGAGCAGTGGAGGGAGGGAGGGAAGGGGTTGGCAGTTAGTTGAGCTCTTTGGCCTGTACAGGTGGCAGCACTGGAAGGGCCAGGCCACTGCACCAGTGAGATTTCCAGGAATTGGAAATGGATTTAGAACTTTCTCTAATCTGGAAAAGGCCCAGATCTTGAATGAGTGTGTCTGGAAGCGAGAGAGTTAGTTTACCTATATGATGGGACTTTTATTTCTGATTAAAATACACGATTTAAGGAGAATTCCACCTGATTTTGCTTGTTGAGACTTCCTGGATTTTATACAGTGCATCTGGAAAGTAGTGCTTCAATTTTTCCACATTTTGTTATGTCACAGTAATTACAGCCTCAAGTGTTTTTGACTATGATGCTACGAGCTTGGCACACCTGTTTTTGGGATGTTTCCCCATTCTTCTTTACAGGACCTCTCAAGCGCCATCAGATTGGATGGGGAGTGTCAGTGCACAGCCATTTTTAGATATCTCCAGAGATGTTCAGTTGGGTTCAAGTCTGGGCTCTGGCTGGGCATCTCCAGGACATCAACAAAGTTGTCCTGAAGCCACTATTATCTTGGCTGTGTGCTTAGGGTCATTGTACTGTTGGAAAATGAACCTTCATCCCATTCTGAGGTCCAGAGTTCTCTGGAGCAGGCCATCTTTCCCTCAAACCTGACTAGTATCCCTTATATATTGTATACATACACAATATGTCCAAATATTCCTTCTAATGAATGCGTTCTGCTAGTTTAAGTTGCACCCTTTGCACAGATGTACAATGCACACACTCAGCTTGTCCGTGTATTGCCAATAAAATAGGTTTCAAGAACCTTTTGCTACCATGCGTAATGCCTGGTGTGAGCTGAATGGGTATAAAGCCCCCCAGCATTGAGCTGTGGAGAAGTAGAACTGTGTTCTCTGGAATGATGATGCTTCATTTAATACTTTTGAGATGCGTTGGTGTCCTCACGAATGCTGTTGTCATTGAATGTAATCAGATTGTCACAGTAATTCCCCAAAATGTTGTAGAATACATGTAATAAACTCCACACCCCTGGTTAAGATGTAAACAAAGTCATTCAGAGTAAATGAGTTAAATGTAACAGAATGATTGAGACACTGTGAGGCAGTTTATCTCGTAAAACAAAAACTCAGGCATTTCCACTAAAACTGCCTTTTTTTTTTGTTCTCAGCCATCTGGCGTCTGCTGGGAGAATACCAGAAGGTAAGGTTTCTGTCTGAGTTTTTATTAGCTACATACAGTATTGCTGTCAAAGCTGTACATACAGTTGTAGATAAGAACCATTTTTCTCACCGTTCCTTAGTAAAGGGCTCCACCTGCTGTCTGCTTTCATTCAGATCACTTTGTCACTTACCCTGCAGAAGACCAAGGGGGCAGCACTGAGTCGTTCTTATTAATGTCATAAAAATATCAGAGGGGTCTCAAAAGCAGTGTTCAGTAGGAGTATAAAATGCATCAGTGCAACATTTCAATAGAACATGTTTTTTCAGTTCATAAATGCAGGTTTGTTTGTTTATTTACATCTGTGGTCAAATCAAATAGGACTGGGTTTACAGGAAGCATATTCACACAGATATGATACTGAAATGGTTGAGTGAACACACTCTCTCAACCAGTTAAGATTATTATTATTATTATTATTATTATTATTATTATTCCTTTTGATACCTTTCATACATTCAAATTTGCTGAATGTGATATATAATACAGTGTATTGTTGGACATTTGAATTCGATTTTAATGGGAACGTGAGAATTACTCATGATAATAAGGATATGGTTTACACTCTCACTCTCTCTCTCTCTCTCTCTGTCTCTCTCTCTCTCTCTCTCTCTCTCTCTCTCTCTCTTTATCCCTCTGTCTGTCTGTCTGTCTAGGTAATCTTGGTCTTTCCTGTTGACTGTCCCAAAACCCTTCTCTTATGTAACAGTCTAACCTGAAACTGTGATGCAGTTCTTGACCTGATAGGGCTGCCGAACCTTTTCTAACATTTCATCATTGTGATGTTATTTTACATGTATTATTCACACACATCTCACTTTAGTGTCCTACAAGTACACAGTATAGGTGAAACCCTCAGTAACACCAGGAGCTTGTTATTATTTAAAAAGAACAGCTACCCTCAATGTGAATAAATCTCCACCCTCTCCGCATATCTGTAAAATGTGTGTTCAGGGCCTGATAATGAGCGTGCAGAGGCAGGGTTTAGTGGAGTGCAGAACGCAGCCAATCAGAAACTGCTGTGCTTCAGATGATGCCATGGCAACCAGCAGGAGTGTTAACATTCATAAGTTTGCCACCCACAACTATGTAAAGTAGGGAGCCTCCCTCTATTTCATTATCAATTAATAGTTACACTGAATTTTGAACTTTTGTTGATTTTACAAGCCACAAACCACAATACAAACAATAATATAATAACAATACATTAATTTCAGAAATAAATAAATACATAAAAAATAATTCAAAGAACTCAAAGATCACAGAGTACACATTAAGAAACAAGGTTGGCTATACAAAGATAATAAAGAAAAGGCATCGTAGCATTTTAATATCCCACAATTATATAAGACCAAAAAGCAACCACATCTTCCAAATTGATCAGAATTGTCATCTAAAATAAATGTTCCAAACGTGTTCCCTGTGTAAGCCAATTCTTTACTGTAGGTAAACCACATCAGTATTACACACTTTTTGGCCAAATATAAAAGCATATTAAAGGCAAGGGCAGTACGAACATTGAAAATATGAGGATTGAGATTGAAACCCAGTGCTTTGCTGAGATTTCAGCTTCAGTCTGAAGTTGATTCATGAAACACTTTGCCGCCCCCACTTCCATTAGCACACTCATTAGTATCACTCAGAAAAGTACTTTCAGTAGACTCTCTTCAACTTTCCACCACTTCCTCTTAAAGTGAAACACTGAAAATGGACCAGAAAACAAAGTTGTCCATTTATCTTTGCTATTACTCTGGGTCTACATACATGATCTGTTTTAAGAAGTATGGCTCACTGATTAGAGCACTTGATTCTCCAAGATGTCGGTTAGGCTCTTGAGTAAGGCCTTTAACCCTCTCTGCTCCAGGACATGTGTGTGTAAACTGACTTGGTTAACTATAAAAGTACATTTCCTGAACAAACCTATTTAGGTGTTTTGTTATTGCACAGTATCCCAAGTAGCTGATATGGTATTGCTAAGTGGTTGATAGAGAGCAAAATGGTCTCTCTCTCATAAGATGGTTTGGCTGGGCCTCCCTCTCCCCCCCATCAGTCAACATGATGCTAGCCAATGTAGTTGTCTGTTGGCTGACAGTTAGTGTTCTCCTTCCAGCTGCCCAGAGATGTTGAGTTAATGTAAGGTTGAACAGATATGCGGTAGAGGGAACCCTGGGGGAGTAACCCATTTGTGGCAGGGAAGATAGTAAGGGCAGTTGGAGGTTAAGAGTTGTTTAAGGGTACATCTGCCCTGAGCATTGGCGGAGGAGAGAGTGTCATTTCTTCATTTCCCCTTCCCCATTTCCTGACAGTCTTTGGGATTGAACCAGTGACCTGGTGTCACGAGAAGCTTCTCAGAAACTCACAGGCCAGGTTTTTCAACTGGACTCTAACCTTTAGGTTGAGCACCCTGACTTCCTGCAAGTCTAGGGGAAAAGCTTGCAACCTTTAAGTCTTAAGGTCACTTTAGCACACTTTAGGCCATGGCTGCCCCCAGAAACATTTAAGAGCTTAGTAAATGTGCTGCAGTTATGAAACGGCTACAGTGCCTTTGGTGCAGGAATTATTAAAATTAATTCAAATTCAATCCAGCTTTGCACTGTTTTGCTCAAACAGGTTGCCAGGTTCTCACTCTACACACTGTCAGCCTTCTAAGAAAGTACCTCTCAATCTTTGAACTGCCAATCAGCTGGTTGTTATCACCTTCATTCTGCTGTGTCATTGGACCAGAGGACTACAAGAAAGCTAAGGTGAGTGCACAAAGTTCTCTCAGTACACAGCACCCTGCTGAGGGGGGCAGACCTGCAGACTGATGAATGGAATGGAACACTGGATTTACAATGTCACTAATCTCATGTCCAGCTAATAAACACCAGAGAAATTACCGGTAGTTAATCTGCTCAAAATATGTTTAGATCTTAATTTGTTTCACACAGATGTATTGATGTGGTTTAGAACACAGTACAGTTTAATTTAGTGTATAAACATAAAATAAGATTTTTGGCGGCTGAGAGAACACAAGTGCTGAGAGAACACAAGTGCTGAGAGAACACAAGTGCTGAGAGAACACAAGTGGCCATGCTCTCTCTGGGTGGGTAGATGGCGCTTTCTCCCAATAACTCCCACTGTGATGCTGGCCAGCACAGGAATCTGTATAGTGCATCCAAGCTGTGTCAAAGCGAATGTGTCAGAGCTTGAGATCCAGAGTGCATTGGCTGCCCAGTGATGCTGCCTTGGAGGGAGTTAAAAAAAGAGGCTGATTTCAGGAGCCATGTGCTTTTTCTTATCCTTCTAATGTTGGGAGCATTGTAAGTGACTGTGTGGGTTAATTGGCTCTACCAAACTGGGAGAAAAAGGGGTGAGATTGGATAAATTATTTAAAAAATGTCTAATTGGCTGCATCTGGGGTCAGTGAAGAACCATATTCATAGTATGCTGTCAGATTACTCCTTTAAATGTAAGAATGTGTGTGTTCTGTTTAAAGTTTAAATTGATACAGTTAAGTTCCTGTGTAAAGTGTCTCAAATGTCCTCTACAAGATAACATCAGACTTCAGTGTTGAGGTTGCTGCAAAGTGAAGCTTATCTTCACTTTCTGTTTAGCCACCTGTGAATGACACCTTTACCCTGTTGAGGCTCCTAAAGCCTGATCTGGCTCTGCTGAAGGGAGTCCAGCAGTAGAGAGGATCTACACAGATGGTCGTATGTTTAGCCCTAGCGTGTGCGTGCATGTGCATGCTGCCGGTGCCCTTGAGACAAGTCTTGGACACAACATGTGTGTGTACAAAGCCATCTGCATTCCTGTTGTGTTTTGTACATTGTAGAAGAACAATCTGTCTACGTCAGGCTGTTCCTGCTAGTGCATAACCTGTTGGTCCAGACGCTTGAATGAGACGAAACTGCTACAGTCACTTGTTTATGTTCGGCCATTTTTTATCTAACAATGAGAACAGTGTGACATAAATGAAAAAACAAGCGTCTGAGTCACTCTCTCTACACATAAAAGCGAGGGAGAGAAACCAGAGAGAGATGAGAGATAAACAAGACTACAGTTACCATAGCAATAGTTCTAAACCACTACAGCTCCAACATTATCAGGCAAATACAGCTTAATTAACTTTGTTTTCAAGCATCATCCATTACAATGAACATAGGTTGGTAAACCAACCCTGGTCCTGATGAGCTACCTGCTTGCAGACTTTTGTTTCAACCCTCACACCACATTACATCCATAATCCTTAGTCCTTAGGCAAGGCTCCTAACACTGCATTTTCCTACCTGTATCACAGGATTCAAATGTAAGTTGCTCTGGATAAGAATATCACATTATTAACTCCAGGTTGGAATTCTGAATGGCAGAACATTTATGGAGTTTTCCACGAACAAGAAATCTCTGTGATCAATAAGTGTTCCAAACCAGATATCTTCTGGCCTATAAATGTATTCTGAAATCCGCTGGATCCTCTGAATTATAAGGTCAGTGAGTCAAAATACATGTGAGGTAACACCACAGTGCATTGATCTGACCTAAGAAGG
Source organism: Acestrorhynchus altus (assembly GCA_034509495.1). Lineage (NCBI taxonomy): Eukaryota > Metazoa > Chordata > Actinopteri > Characiformes > Acestrorhynchidae > Acestrorhynchus > Acestrorhynchus altus. The sequence continues at coordinate 8,077,597 of CM067511.1, read as the reverse complement.
GCAGTCACACCAAAATACAAAGCTTGAAGGCTTTGTCAGCTGAGGTCAGTTAAATGACTTTGGAAGTAGTAGAATATTATTGTATTATAGTTAATAAAGAATATTATATATTGATTTTCTTCTGCAATAGTCTTAAAATGCAGTAATTGAATTTTGTCAGATGTATGTCGGCGCACAGACCAGTTGGTGTGCTTGTGGCATGAATTTATCAGTATTTGTATTTCAGTTTATATTTCAGAAGTTCATGTAGAAAATTGATTTACCACAAGTCACAAAGAGCATTTTTTGGAAATCCCATTTCAACTTCAGAGGTGTGTTCTGCTCAGTTCTGCTCATCACAGTGTTGATGTTTTGTTTACAGTCTTACAAACACTGCTCTTGCTCTTTTCCATTCTTCATGTCTCATCTCACTCATGATTTCTCTCTTCTGGAATCAGGAAGCCATGCTGTGTCACCGCTCCCAGTTGCTGTGGTTTCGCCGGCTGTACATTCTGTTCTCACGTTACATGTTTATCAACACCTTCAAAGCCATCACTGTGGAGACCAAGCACGTGAAGATCTATTAACAGCTGACTACTGGTCCTGTCTTAATTGCACTGTACCCTGGTCATGGACCAAATTTAAAAGCACTGAACTTTATATAAATTAACTTTACATTCATCCATTTTACAAAATTGTATTAGCCAGGCTGTGTGTAAAGAATTATTTTTTTTACTGTACAACAGGGCAATGTTTTATTATATACAGTACTATACAAAGTTAATTGGCCATCATGAAGACTGTTGTAAGATACTACCTCAGCAGTATCTTTTTAGCTGTATAAAATTAGAGTAAATCCAGTGGGTGGGGTCAGAATGTGGTGGTGGTCACTAATCTTATTTCAGTGCAGTTTCAATAGTCTTGGATGACCAATGACCAAGGAATCTGTTTGGAGGCACTGTGATCTGCACTTAGATGAACGGTTGTCAGGCATCACACATCCAAAAGGCCTGGAAGTGTCACCCTTGGGTGTAGGGTGCAATTTTGTTAGATGCCAGATCTTCATTACAGGCACACTGACAACCCAATGTTATGATAATGAGGTCCTGCAACTGGTGGACCTGCCTCTTCAGAATGCACACTCCAACAGGACAACACTCATTATCATTCTACTGATGTCTTGAGCTCACCTTGAAGACAAATACTATGCCATGACCAAACACACTGCCAGACCTATCCCTGGTTGAAAATATACGGGATGCTATCAACACTCCACCCCTACTGCAAAATCTGCAGGAACTGAGTGAGAATATTCAAGTAGCTTGGGATGGGTTATCACAGACACCATTAAGATTATCTTCGAGATGTCTGGCATGTTGCGTTATACCCAGCACCATACCATAAATATTGCCCAGAATATTGTCTAGATTTTGAATTATGTATTGGTCATGGAAACCTTCACCTTCCTTCCATATAGCACTGTAATCTGACCCTTCCTTCTGTATGCAACTATTTATTCATAATGAAAAGTTAAATTCCCAATTTAACTGCATTATTTCCCCCCTTTTCCAGATAAATTGACATTTTGCAGATACATTATTGTTACCATGACAACATATTAGTTAATATATGAGGTATTCATGTAAAAAATACATCAATCCTTTATTAAATCCATTGTTTCTGGAGTTCACAGGGAATCCGTAATGTTATGCATTCTTCTAACCATCATTATTAATTTCAAAACTATTCTGACCTTGGACTACTGTATTTATTCTAATGTTAAACAGCATTTTTGCAAGAAGCAAAAGACACCGCTGAGATCATCACAGTACTGTAAAGACGTACACTGCCATACTGATACTAAGAAATGACACCCCTGCACACACATACAGTCTAGCCAACAACATTCTGTGAAATGGATTAAACTAAGCTTTATTTCAGAGTTTACAGATCTTCTTATCTTCTGTTTATGTAATCCTTTAAAGCCCCATTCACACATCCTAATTCATAAATTCAAAGCTTTTCCCATTCCACAACTTTACATTACACTGCTGTAGAATGACAAGGCAAGGCTTTTTCATTCAGACACTACACCAAAACGGCTCTGTACGGCTACACGGACAGGTTTGTGTAATGGGGCTTCTTTGTTCCGAACTGTTTTAAATCTGCTGTGACCTAATTATAGTGATTAGATCAAGCCTTCACATACTGTGCCAAACTAATGCATTGAATGTATATCTGATCACAGATTGTAAGTAGTTTATGTTAATGCTGTTTCTATGGAGTACACTGGTTCTGGAATAAATACGTCCATGTGAACGTGGAACTGATCCAGTATCGTCAGTCTTATCATTTATTTGACACATCTGCACAGACTGTTTGTAAACAATTTATTGAGATTGTATGACCAACTAGATAATTTCAGCACCACAGGTTCTCAAATGTTTGCCACATGCTTGGTAACAGGACATCATCAGGAACAAGCTATTGGTCAAGAGCTGTTTGCCAATTACAGTTAATAGCCACATTTATCAAGACTTAGAAGTAAGAATACTGGTCTTTTAAAAGAGTATAAGCTGATTCCAGTAAAGCACTGGTCCTACAAAGGTTTAATAAAAGTGGGCCATTGTTTCCACAGTACAGTCTGATCTCAGCAGCAATGAGAAGTGGTTGTTTTATGGGTCAGTTGGTTCCTGGTGCTGGTTTGGACATACTCTGTATAGTCTTGTGTTTCTCCATGGTGTCCTCCCAGTTCTCCCCACAGAAGTCCTCAACCTTTATACTTTGTACAGTTCCTGGGTCCAGGCAGTGTGGAGCCACACCTGAGTTCAGCACACGACAACAAGGAGAACATGCATACAGTGATCACTGTCTATGAGGGGTTAATTTACATGGGACAACAAAATGATGTGTCTTAGGAAATAATTAAGTAGATTTGACATATCACTGTCTAGAATATATTCTACAATACCTCCTTTATGTGAGTTTATCTTCAGTGCATCAAAATATATGTCAGTGCATGCACACTATCAGCCATATATCATCGCTGTCCAATGAAAAAATTTTATCTCCAAAAAGGCAACTTTTACAGAAGACAAAATAGTTCTTAACTCTGAATGGATAAAATAAGAGTACAGAGCAGCTACAGGGTTCAAAAATATAAATTTTGGGGGGAATTAAATGTAAATTTAAACCATTTCTATTGGTCTACTCATCCAGAATTATTGACACAGTGTACAGAGCAGCTACAGCTACTTATACTTACTGTTCACTACTACTTTGTGTTTGCTTACAAAAGCACACTTGTTTACAACCATGTGATCTTCCCAAGTCCCTAAGTCTATATGTGTGTGTGTGTGTGTGTGTGTGTGTGTGTGTGTGTGAGTGAGTCTCTGACCTACCAAATCCATCAGGATTAGACCGTGGTGTGTAGAAACTTTGGACCCCACATGTCTTGCAAAACGTGTGCTTGGCTGTATGTGTGTTGAATGTGTACGTGGTGATGTTCTCTGACCCCTGAAAGACATGAGTCAGTCAAGTCAATAAAGTTCCCCATTAACAAATAGTTTGCACGATAGCTACGCAGCAACAGTCAAGTGAACTTACGAACTCTCATGAATGTTCTAGAAATCTCCACCTACTGCCTACTGGAAAATCAGATAAAGGTCTATATTCAAGTCTGTTCAACTTTAAAGCCGGAAGTGTCTGTTTCTTTTCTCTCAAAAGCTGTTGTTGTTGTCAGCTCTTGACACCATAGAAGGAACTACACTAAATGCCCAAAAGTATGCAGACACCTGCTTACCCAACATTTCTTCTGAAATCAATTTAATTAACAGGGTTGATCACCGTTTGCTGCAGTAACAGTCTCCACTCTTCTAGGAACGCTTAACCCACTAGAGCATTGCTGTCAGGTGCTGTTGCTAGATGAGCAGTTCTGGGACTCAATGTCATCTCTGGATGCTGGATTGATCTCCATCAATCCACAGAAGTCAGTTCCACTGATCCACTGCCCAACATCAGGGGCTTCCTACTGAGATAATACTTCAGGCTCAAGGTGTAGAGCATCTCTTTCTATCAACAACTCCTTTATCTGGAGATAACATAGGCTATGTATTGGTACAGGTCACCTTATATTAAGATGCATTTACTAAGGGATATATGAATACTTTTACACATATACTGACTGTATATTATGTACGGAGTACATTTGGCTTAACCAATATATTGTCATCATCATCATCATCATCATCATCATCATCATCGTTTTACGTCAGTCTATGAACCTGAAGGGGGAAAAACATACCTGGAGCAAGGTGAAGTGGGATTTGGGAACGATGAAGTGGTGGTTTTGCTTTTTAATACAGATGCTGCAACTGAACAGAGAAGCAGTAACAGTGAATTTCTGAAATATTCTTAATTAGTCTTAAAATACTGAAACAATGACAGAGGAGAAAACAGTCCTTCATTGTTTAATTGTAGAGATATTTCTGTACAGTGACTGTGATGGGAACAATGGGTCTAAAAGCATTTACTATTCAGAACCACCAGTGAACCTACACAGATAAAAATACACTGGAAAAATAAAGGTGGCATAAAGGGTTCTTTAAGTGAAGCTACAGAAGAACCACTTTTGTTTTATGCTTGTCAAGAAACGTGGGAGTGTGAACTGAACTTGATATAAAGATTCTTTGCTAATTTGAAGGTTCTTTACGGACACGTACAATACAACTCAAAGTTTGGACACATCTACTCTCTTCAACCCTTAAAGGAAAACCTTACAAAATAATGTGTCTGTCCAGTCCTGTAAAAAACAAATGTTTTAAAAAACACATGACCAATAGTCATTTTCATTATAAACAAAATATTTAGGTTCATACAATATATTTTATACACATATACACACTTCAGTTGAGATCCTCACACTAGTCTCTCAAACAAAGTATTCCTGGAGTAGAAACTGTTACTGAACAAAATGCAGTAAAAAACTCTTCTTTTAATACCCTTAATTTCAGAATGAATGAGATGGTGTCCCAATATGTTTGTCTATATAGAGCATGTTGTAATTAGCTGATATGATTTTAATATCAATATAAAAATAAGTTATGTAATCTATAATAGTCCTTTGACTGGCACTGTAAAAACACCTTCACTTGTAAATGTTATCTACCACTTTAAAGGTTCTTCATACTGATACAACAGACCTTTTAAAAGCTTAATAAAACCAGTGTAATTATTCTAGAGAACCTTTAATGGGTAAAGAAACATTACAAGTTATGGTTTTATTAAGCCTTTAAAATGTTGTTTTGTGTAACTGTGAAATTTACTCGTGATATGTGTTTTAGAATGACTGACAACCATTCATCTGCAATTCACACCATTTAGGAGTTGACTGAATAAGTACAGAGACAGCTTTCCTTCCAGATGTAGTGGACATGTGCTAATGGCTTCACCTTTAAACAAAAGGCCCATACTTGCAGTTGAATACATGCAGATCTGGCGTGCTCCACACCTCAAAGCGAACGGCACCACAGTGGCAGCCTCCCGTGTGTCTCACCATCCCTTCCTGTTTCCTTAAAGGTTGAAAGAGAAACCTGAGCTCACCACAACACATGCAGCTGCAGTAAAGCATTGCATCACATATATATATATATATTTATATGGTTTATTATATTTCTTTATTGGGCTTGATTACTGTGCTCTTTCTGCTCTTTGTGACACAGGTTGGTGTCTAATGCACACGCTGTTGCCATCAGCAGGCAGAGTCCGAGAGAGCAAAAATGGCCATGCTCTGTCTGGTTGGGTGGATGGTGCAGGACAGGAGTCCGTAAGAAGTTTGTACTGGACCATGTGGTTTCCTCCACATGCAATAGTGGCAGTCTGAAAAGTGGCGGTGACTGATTCACACGTATCAAAGGAGGCAGGTGCTTGTCTTCACACTCCTACTGTTGGAGCATCATATGTGATGGGGAAAGTGAGGAAATATGAAATATGTGACATGACAAAAATAGGCAGAATGTGACATACAGGGATGATATCTTTCCATTTGTGGAGGAAATGAGATTCACCATACAGGGAACATAATACACCTGTACAGCTGTACAGTCCCATTTGACCTTATGTGCCAATTACCATAATGTAGAATAAAAGTCCTGATCCTGAATCTTAACACTGTTTTGGGTGTTTAATGTGCTTTTGTTTAATGATTACTTAATATGTATGATTGGTAAGACAAAGACAATAAGAAAATACAGTTTTAAAGCAAAACTAAAAAGACTTTTATTCTGTAACTACAGACTATTCCCACTTCAGCGCTGAAGTCACGTCACTGCTGGTGACAAACTCCCTACCTTCTGTCTGCCTCCGCGGCCATGACTGCTGTATCACAGACCCGGGACTACAGTCTGCTTTATCAGCAGGGCAGGCTTACAGATCAGGGCGGCAGCTGGAAACATCTGCAGCCTGTTGGTGATTCTCGAGGACCGTTGCGAAAGAGCTCCGCGTGAAACTGCTGAGTCACGTGAACGACTCGTGAACGACTCGTTCTTTTCAACCGAGTCTTTTCGGTTCATCCGCCGCGAACCGATTCACGTCCCAGCTAAACACTTTAGTGCATGCAATAGTTTGGGCACCTCTGATCCAACTACACATATTAAGCCCTTTTACGATCAAATTTCATACCAGACACAGAGAAGTTCAGAAACTATATGATTTAACAGATGAATCCTGGTGAATTGTGGTTCAACACATGAAAATCCAGGTCATCTTTTGATATATATATATATATATATATATATATATATATACAAAGAGCGTATAAATGGGGTATTAAAGCCATGTTTTTCATTGGACAGCAAATATTTTACAAATAAGCCCAGTCTACAAAACCTTTCTCATCATTTGAAAGGAGATAGGTATGTGTGTGTGTGTGTGTGTGTGTGTGTGTGTGTTTGGTCCTCACAACTTCAGACACAGGCTGAGAAACTTGTCCTGACTTGTCTGAAAAACCAAAATTAATGGCTGAATGGATCGTTCGAAAGAATCGGTTCCTCAAATCGAATCAATGGCTGCTCACTGAGCTCAGTGGCTGACAGAGCAAAACAAGCCCTGACTTATCCGCCCTGCCTTCCACAAAAATGTTATTATCCTGCTTCTCAGGATGCCTCAGGGGACGCTGGCCTACTTTGTGAGCTCTGACATGATCTGTAACACAATTTATGTCAGCGATTCTGCTGGAAACAGTCAGTTTTATAGAAACCTTCGTGTTCATGACAGTCTTATTAAGTCATAATGAGAAAAATTGCTTTATTAAAATTCATTCAGTTTACACAACATTTGAGTCGGTTTATTCAAAGTAGGTCAGTGAATGTTGGTGAAAGGTCACCTGAGAGGCCTTTCAGACCTGTTCATTTCTCTTGAATATAATGTAATGTTTACATGTTCTGTTTTTAGACTCAAGCATTATATTTCAGGAAGATGTTGACAATCAGGTTGTCTAGTGGTTCCTGGAACACACACACACTCAAATACGCGGTGACACATGGAGTAAACACCCAGTTCAAGGTACAGGATGTCTGACACTGAGCAAACACTCAGCTGAGCGCCGCTTTTTAAAGACAGAGTGTAATGTGGCATATCTTGACATACAAGTCACATGAGCAACCTAAGGTACTGCCACAGATCTAATGGGATAAAACCTCAGGGAAATGACCCTAATACAGTGCTTACTGTAGCATGACAAAGCAAAGGCTCAGCTATTGAGCTGGGAAATGATTTAAACAAGTAAATTAGCAACATAGGTTTTAATATTAACTTCCTTCTGCCTTTGGTGAAGTTAGCCACAGTGAGCTGTCCATTTAAATAAACTTTGTAATGCATTGTTTTACAATTATACATTTTGAAAGTTGTATATATTGTGTAGATCCTTTTCGTACACCCTGTTTTTTGTCACTAACTTCTAACTAACATCCTAACGCGCATAATAACAGTGGACAAAGAACTGAAGTTCCAGCAGTCGAGAAACATAAAGTGTAGTTTGCTACTCACAGCCCACTCTGAGCATATCAACATTGAATGTTGTTGTTGTTGTTTTTTTTTTATATTAAGTATTTTAACCAATTGTATTTCTAATTTCTAGCTTGAAAGGTAAAAGTACTCTCTCTCTCTCTCTCTCTCTCTCTCTCTCTCTCTCTCTCTCTCTACACACACACACACACACACAGTGAGTGGATGAAGTACATTACAATATAGAGCATATAATAAACTTAACTTGACCTAATATATTAATAGAATGGCATGTGGGACTCCCCAAATAAGAAATGGCAAGGCCACAGCTTCCAGAATTATGGGTATCCCAGATAACAGTCCCATGTGTGGTCTGTATGGGTAGCCAAACTGGGAACCAGAAAGTTTTGTTCCAAGGTTCCATGTTGGGCCCCATATTTGAAAGCCTACAACAGTCCATAATGGGAACAGGAGGGGTTAATCATGAGCACCATGTGTGTTGTTCATTGCACATGGGTCCTCGATGGAACTTATTTGATCCAAATGTGGGCAATAATGAGTCCAAATGTATCTCAGTAACAACACCTGTCCACCTGAAAACCACCTAGCCAATATTTCACTCATGTGAGCCTTGCAGTTAGGCCATTTTCCCCTAAAAATTATTCACTGATAAGTTGAACTTCATTTTTCAGGCAGAGTGCTGTGTCTCCTGGGGCCAGACTCAAATTCATCTTCCAGACATATCAAGCCATATCTGCGACCCTAAAAATAGGCATATGACCAGTCCCAACTCTATCTTCATCTCTAATTTAGTTCTGAACTTCTGCTCAGCTCTGTGATCTATAGACACAAAAGGAGATTTGAATCAGATATTTTCAAACTAAATTTCTTTGTATTCATTGCATTTTTGTAACAATAACCACTTCTTGCTGAAAAGAACAGCTTTTGCTAGTTAGCTGGTTTTAGATGATCTAAACTGGTCTTTGGTGGTAAAGGTATTTGAAAGCTGGTATCCAAACGCAAAACATACACCACACTGCTAAACCAGTTAAGTTAACCAAGTTGTGACCAGCATAGAGTATGTTGCTTTTGGATTTGGTCATGTTTGAACATGCTGTTAATACTTAAACAACTTATCAGCTCAAGCTGGTTAAGCTGGTTTGAGTTTGCTGGGTTAGATGGTCTGACTGAGCTGGACAAACAATATAAAACCAAAATAAAACATGACCAAAAGCAATGTACACTGTTCTGGCCAAGAGCTGGTTAACCAGCTGGCTTACCTGTTTAAGGAATACTTTCCTTTGGAATCAACTTTCCTTTACCATCAAATACCAGCTTAGACCATCTACAACCAGCTACCACCAAAAGTTGATCTTGAGCTGGCTCTTCCAGCCAGGTTTGTACACTTGACATTTCAACACTTCCCCCACTGTTCTAAGCCAGAGTGGTTTAACCAGGTGTTCAGGATGATCTAACAGCTGTTAGGTGAGGAACAGAATAACAGTGTGAACCATGTGTTACAGTAATCCAATCAGCAGAAGACAATACACTCAGTCCTTTCTCAAGACAATATTCTACTCATATAAACACTCTCCACTGTACATCATACAACTAAGACTTTTCTCTGACACAATGAAAAATTCATCGAGAGTAACTAGGCCATGAGGCAGTCATGAGAAAACCCTAGAGCAGGTTGGGCCAGTTTGCTGCTGCTGGACGGGTACCATGGAGACATGTTTAGGTCTCCAGATCTGTAAATGTTTGAAAGCCCTTTGGTTTGATGAGAAAATGGCAGTAAGTCATAGCTCACAAAGGTCAGGAAGATGAACTGGACATTTTAGCACGTGAATTACTGGGGAGGTCTTCAGAAAGCTTTACTGTGAAGGCTGTTAACACTGTTTGTGGACGAGTGCTGTATTTCTGCTGAAACTGTAGAGCAGCCTGTCCTAAAGCAGTGACCTACTTTACACCAGCACACAGTGCTGACTGGGGGAGGGTACCAAGACATGGGTGTCGTCCTATTTCCAGTGCAGTACCACAGAACCACATCTAATAATAATATGAATACGAGTCTGCAGAGCAGTCAGAGGCGTGACTGTGTTAAAATACAAATTTTTCATCCACCTTTTACACTATAGACTCATTCGGAGGTTAAAGAAGCAGTTCACTGTGTGGAACAGCCCTGCCGAGGTGGGGAACATCTGTTTAAAGGTTGTCAATAAAGCCCAAATCAGTCAACAGAACATATCATGTAATAACTGCTTCCTGTAGTCTCTTATTATCTCTTTGTCCCACTAGGCAACGACACCCGCCCAACCACATTCCACAGCGATGTTCCACCAATCACAGCGCAGGAAAACAAGCCAGCCGTCCAATCACTGCCCGAGATGTGTCCTGCGAGGACCCGGTCAATCTGGCGTGTTCTAGAAACTTCTGTTTTCGCAACAAAGTGTTACTCCGCGCTGTTTTAAACGACATTTTAATGGTTCGTTTTACTGCCGTTAATAACGTACCTTTCTCTAAAAACATCTGGTGGTCGAAGTGAATCGTTATTGACCACACACGTCTGTTTATAGGCGACGAAAATGCGGATTAGGTTCAAGCGCGGAAGGCTGTCGGTGTTTGACGTTGTGATGCGGCAAACCCAGTGATTCTATAAATACATCCGCTCCGGTTCCCGCAATACAGTAAACCGCCGCAGACTACAGTAGACGTTTCTTGGGTAAACCTCGACTGACGACCAGTAAGTCTTCTATTTCCATCCGTTGTGATTTTTTCGGGGGAGTTTTTTCTCCGAGATAATCGTTTTAAGTGTTTTTTTGTTTGGTGAATTTCTCCGTTAGCACGGTGGCTAACGGTTTGTCTAACGTATTCTGAGGCGTTTGTCTTAGCATGCCCTTTCAGACTACAACGTCTGTGGTGTTAAACTCGGTCTGTGTTGCTTTGATGGTTCGTTGTTGCTCAGAGGGCTCAAACACGCTCGTGTGGGTTCTCCTTTGTTAGCCGCCTATTCTGCTGAATCATTTTCGCTTCTCGAACAAAGAACCCGGATGTTCTGAAATGGCGTCTGAAATCAGAAAGGGTCTTGAAGGCTCGTTATGATTCACAGCACTGACTCGCTGCTGGGCTTTATTTGAGGAGTTCGTTTGGATTTCTAGCATTTAGACTTTATTAATGTCGTTTTATGCGTTTTATACTTGATAAACTAGTGTTAATGACACTTTACACTAATCACCGTCATTTACTGTCTTTTACAGAATACAGAGACTGTCTTTACATTGTCTAAGGATTTTATTTCTGTTTTTCTTCACGCAGCCATGCAGATCTTTGTGAAGACCCTCACTGGCAAGACCATCACCCTTGAGGTTGAGCCAAGTGACACCATTGAAAATGTGAAGGCCAAGATCCAGGACAAAGAAGGTATTCCCCCTGACCAGCAGAGGCTGATCTTTGCTGGCAAGCAGCTGGAAGATGGCCGCACCCTGTCCGACTACAACATTCAGAAGGAGTCCACCCTCCACCTGGTGCTGCGTCTCAGGGGAGGCATGCAGATCTTCGTGAAGACCCTCACTGGCAAGACCATCACTCTGGAGGTTGAGCCAAGTGACACCATTGAAAATGTCAAGGCCAAGATCCAGGACAAAGAAGGCATTCCCCCTGACCAGCAGAGGCTGATCTTTGCTGGCAAGCAGCTGGAAGATGGCCGCACCCTGTCAGACTACAACATCCAGAAGGAGTCCACCCTCCACCTGGTGCTGCGTCTCAGGGGTGGACAATAAATTTCAAATTGCCCTTGCCACTCAGCTCACTTGATACTTATGACTTTCCCAGATCCCATCTTTAAGTTTCTTATCCTTTTTCATTTTTTTATGTTGAGCTATAATAATAATAATAATATAATAATCAATTCCCACTGACCAGCAGAGGCTGATCTTTGCTGGCAGGCAGCTGGAAGATGGCCGCACCCTGTCGATGACATCCAGAAGTAATCCACCTTAGATGTTGAGCTCTAATAATAAAGCGTTGAAGCATTTATTTGATCTTGTGTCTTTCATTACCCATCGGTGTTAAATTTCTTTTTGAACAAAGTCAGTACTGGTTAAATTCTTTGGTCCTCCTATATTAAAATAACTATAATGTAGCACACTCGACAGTGTTAACTCTCACATTGAAGGAGCCATGGTAGGATACATTGATGTCAATACAATGGAAAGATGTACTGTAACACTTTGGTCCTTTACCCTTGAGTGTGCCAAAATTGGTCTGCCGATGTTTGAATATGATCAATTTGGACCTAAAAAGTGCATTTGTGTGTATATTGACTACAATTAAGCTACAATTTTAGTACCAGGCAGAAAATATTTTTGACATTAAAAGAGGAAAAGTGAGGCATGGCAAATTGCCCAAATTTAATGTCTTAAATTCTCAGTATATGGTTGTTCATTGAGTATGATTTTATCTGACCAGTAGAATGGTGGTTCTTCCTCTTAAACACTTTGCAACAAACTCATTTCCACCTTTCCATTTATTAGTAATCATTTTAGTATGGAATTGAAATGGTTTTGTGCCTCATTAAGGAAATGTAGGTGATTTGCATTTAAGTATATTCAGTTTAAATGAGATGCTCAGCTGGAAATAAAGGCAATGTGTGTCATTTATGTTTTACAACTATTAATAATTTACTCTGATTATATTAAAGACAACACAAATGAATACATCACAAATTACAGTAACAGAAATTACATTTATTTAAAAGCCCGCAAACCCGCATCAAATCTGAATGGGTGTGGAAAGAAAGCTAGCAATGAAAGTTTGATAGCTATTATAGCTGATGCTGATACAATAGCTATATATTGTATATTTTATAAAACTGATATATAGATATCGATATATGGATTGGACAATGAAACTGAAACACCTGTCATTTTAGTTTGGGACGTTTCATGGCTAAATTGACCTGGTGGCCAGTCTTCATTAATTGCACATTGCACCAGTAAGAGCAGAGTGTGAAGGTTCAATTAGCAGGTAAGAGCACACAATGCAATGCACACAACATTATGGGTGACAAAAGAGGATAAATTGTTGGTGCACATCTTGCTGGTGCATCTGTGACCAAGACAGCAAACCTTTGTGATGTATCAAGAGCCACGGTATCCAGGATAATTGGAAGAGCGAGTCAGGAAATGTTTTCCTCCACCAGCATCACATAGTGACCTGCCCACTATACGGCAAGAACAATGGCTTAAAATCCCTCTGACCACTGTGCAGGACTTGTATGTAATTCCCAAGATGAATTGACACTGTGTTGGCTGCAAAAGGAGGCCCTAGTACACCACACTAATAAACATTGTCCAACCCCTGTATGTGTATATATATATATATATATATATATATATATATATATATATATATATATATATATATATAAAGAGAGAGATCTGCCAGATAATTTATAATTCATTATCATTTTTAGACTAAATGCAAATATATTGTTACAAAGCATGAACTCCAGTAGTTTATCATGTTCAGCACACTTCTGTAAGTAACATAACATTGACCTTTACTGATTATTTAACTCATAATATATCCCTCTGACATCAACAAAATCCTTATAATACTTACCTGTCTGTCTGTCTGGGTAATTGACCACATTATATAACATTAGTTATGCAGAGCCATCTGTAGTGTAGCACCTACACAGATGTACTCCTATCCAAGAGCATTTATTTGCCTTTACTCAAGCAGCTTTCATACAGAAGGTCTGAGCTAAGCTGAAGTTTATAACGAAGACACACCAGCAAAGCTTGGCATAACAACTAATAATTAACTAATAATTAGTTAAATATTATCTGTAATGGAATTTTACAATAAAAGTGTCTTCCACAGGTGAAGGGAAGCTCATCGGTAAACAGTGTCATTGAAGCGAAACACTGCAAGCTATTCCAGTGCCAACATTGCCCCCATGTGGAGAGAGTGAGTGAGTTATAGTCTAGGTCAGGGGTAGGCCTTGGTCCTGGAGTGGCAACATCCTGGTCAAGGTCACTAATTTTCCTGCTGTAACTAATTTTCCTGCTGTAACAGACCTACTAAACCTGGTCATTAACAGTGAGTTTGGTCTGTATTTAAAACACCTGCTTGTGCAACGTTTCTTCTGAAAACAAGCACAATTAAAGAATTTGCCACCCTATCAGGCTCTGGAATGCTTCACCTCATTTACAGCATTTAGCTGATGAGCTTATCTAGAATGGCAGCGAAGTTTTAACAGAGTAGGAGTCTTATTGATACAGCATAGCATAGATGCCCAGACCAGGAATCAAACTCCAGTCTCCCACATGGTGTTGTGGCTCATTAGTGGCATTATGCCACACCAACCACAGAGCTCCTGGAGAACTACCTTCCTACAGATTTTAGATTCAACCCTAATCCAAACCATCCATCTGTTGGAGTTGTGCACCAGGATTGGAGTTAATGACCCCTGCGCTAGATGTTGGAAGTCTGCATTTAATCAGTGGCTGTCACTCGTTTGTATTACAGCACACCTGTTTTATTCTTTTTCAACACTAAAGTAGAAATGATTCATTGTTTAATGTTTAATGTTATTAGAATAGATTTTAGCAATAATAACATTTTAGTAAGAACTTTTATGACTATAGCTTCAGCAAGAAACAGAAATGTGCAGAAAGTAGGTTTTAATGCATGTATTGAAGGAAAAAAAATGTCAACAATTTTTGGCAACATAGTGATATTTTCTTATGCACCATTCACTGGGGAATTCAAGTATATCAACCCCCCCTGCTTTTTACATTTGCCCCTACCCACAAAACAACAATAATAACAAACTAATAATAACTAATAACTAATAAATACAAATAAAAGATGTGAATAACATAAATCAGTCAACTCTACCTAGCACATGTAGCGCATTATGCAAATGTATGTGTGATTTGTTCTTTTTGGGGGGTGTCAATTATTTGATAACAACCAAAATGACCATAAGACAATCTTTGTACCTTGGAAATACAGCTTGGAGACACGTTAGGAAATGTAATCAAATTTCATGTTGATAAAAATATTATTAAGGGTTTTTCTCTGCAAATAAATGTGGTGCGACAACAAAAAATATATCAACATAAATTGCAATTTTCATCACATATATTGACATATTTTAGTGTCTATTTCCATATTAAGCAAAATATTATGCATATATTTTCATATATTATTGAAAAATAGATCTTCACAGTATAATTTTATACTTTTCTCATTTCTGTTCTAGTACATAACATTTATTGACATATATTTTAAATATCACAGAGCAGATAACAGACACATTTAGTCCAAATCTAGGCCACTTTTAGTACTTACTGCTCATATGTTGGCCACTTTTAGCCCAAACATCCATCACTATCTGGGATATAGTTCTGTTTTGGAATCTCAATGTTAAGCCACATATTGACATAAATATGATACATAATAAATTGATTGAATAAAAGAAAAAAAATGGAAACCCCATAAAAACTGTCTTTAACATATATAGCCATATGGACGTTTGATTTTTTAAACAACATTGAGGAATGTAATTTTCTTGTGAGGAAAAATTAAGGACACATTTAATACTACTTCAAATGCCTAATATTAGAATGAGGTGCTAATTAATGCTTTAACACATTTTAACACATCTAATCTAAGTTTTCTGAGTGGTTGCTATGGTACGCCAGATGGTTGCTATGCTGTTGCCAAGTGAAGGCTATGGTCTTGCTTGGTGGTTGCTATGGTATCCCAAGTAGTTGCTAGGTGGTTGCTGTGGTATACAAGCTGGTTTGCAATGTATAACCATAATCAACACACAACCCAGTTTGGTTCTGTCAATCTAACCCTATTTAATGTGTTTTCCCTCTTTAATTTGCAATAACACAGTAATGATATGAGACAGCCATGTGTCACATGTTGATATCTTTATGGAAGATCTAAAAGATCTAAGAGATTAGATCTCTTTTTAAAATGGGTACAGTTGGGTGTTTATAAATAGAGAAAAAAAATTGATATTTTATTATAAGGCTCATTACTGTGACAAAATATATGAGTATCATCAGACAGACTTATTTTTCTTGACTTTCCCAACTCTGAGATCCATGCAGATTTCTAAAACTGCTGTATTTAGTTCAGGGCCAGTATTTCCAATATCTCAGGTAATAAAAACTGCTTTACTATATTGGATTTTACTTACAGGAGCTTATAAAACATTATTATTATTATTATTATTATTATTATTATTATTATTATTATTATTAAGTCACAATGAATCACTGATGATCAGTAATTTTAGAAACAGCTGCAGTTTCCAGCAGTATTGTGCTGGGAAGGCGTGAAGTTATTCCTGAGTTATAAAGCTGAGAAGACAAGGTGTGATTTTAAATAAATTAAAAAACTACACATTTAGGTGAAATATTTGAGCTACAAATGCTGAGTGAGAACAATGATCCAGTGATGGGTTGTTTCAACCCAGTGTTTTTAGTGCTTACCCATATTGTTATTGTTTATCATTATTATTTTGATTATTGTCATTTTTATGCTGCACATACCACAGAGCAGGGGCTGTCCTCTGCATTTTAGGGGGCACAGGCACAGGTAGTGATTATCCTGCTCATTCACACCTGATGAAGATCAGCAGAAAGGTGTATCTGGTGTGTTTCAGCAGGAGAGACTATTCTTAGCCCCCCAGAACCAGCCCTGAAGACCCCTGCTACCAAAAAGGGTTCAATCCCATAACGTCCCATTGGGAGATGGACAGGGGGCTTGTGTGACTGTGTGTATTTTTAGGTGGTCCACATATCCTTCTCCAAATGGCAGATGTGGGGAAAAGTGGCCTGAACACAGCAATCTGACCTAATGCAATGCAGTCCAACCTGCAGCTGGTGCTTCTGCGTTCTCTCAGAGCAGCAGATCAGATCAGCCCGCCTTAGTGGAGGAGGAGGGTTCAGCACCAGCATCTCAGCTTCTGAACAGCGCTGCCCACAACAGGTCGGGCTCAGATAAAGGGAGGAGTGTGGGGTAAGATGTTAGGTGTGAGGAGGTTTCCTGTTTCAGCGCGTGGACGCAGGCAGGAGCGCGCGGAGGACAGCTGATCCTGCGCGAGACCGCGGGCATGGCTCAAAGATGGGGCGCCTTCTTCTACTCGCTGCTGGACTACAAGACCGAGAAGTTCGTGATCGCCAAGAACAAGAAGGTGGGGGTACTCTTCAGGCTCTTCCAGCTGGGGGTGATCGGATACCTGGTCGGGTAGGTTCTGCACTTTCCTCAGCTCTCTGTGATTGCACACACACACACACACACACACACACACACACACTGCACAGCTATTTGTAGCCTCAGTGCACTGCATGACTCTGACTTTCTAACAGCTGCTACTCCTGGAGAACAGTGTTAACCAGGATAGACCATCTGAAGATCAGAGGAGCCCACTTTAGTACTTTAGTACCATAGATTTAAGATTATAGACTAGATCACCATCTGAAGATCAGAGGAGCCCACTTTAGTACTTTAGTACTGTAGAGTTAAGATTATAGACTAGATCACCACCTGAAGATCAGAGGAGCCCATTTTAGTGCTGTAGAATTAAGATTATAGACTGTATCTGTTTTTTTTTTACCATGCTAAAGTTTCCCTGAAAATCCAGCCGAAGGCCAGATTCAGATGGGTTCAGATGGCCCAAAGTGGACTTTGATAGTCATGGTAGTTGAAAGCCAACTGGTTAACTAACTCTGTGTATGTGTGTGTGTATGTGTATGTGTGTGAATGCTTACAAGCATGATCAATCTGACCAAGCTAGACAACAAGTTTGACCATGCTGGTTGACCATGTGAAACATAAAGGATAAAGATGTAAATCCCCCGGTGAGCAAGACAAAGGGCAACAGTGGCAAGGAAAACTCAGAGCTGGAGGAAGAAATCTTGGGAGGAAGCAGACTCTCTCTGGTCAAACTAGTCATACATTACTGATTTTGGGACAATAGGCCATGTCTGGACCATGTCTACACCATGTCTGCTGTAATGCTCAGCTGTAGTGGAATAATGACAAAAGTTTGATGGTGGTCATAATAGTAACAGTAGCTGATAATTAGGGTCTGTGTAAATTTCTACATAGTCGGTGATGGCAGGTGGGAAACTAGTCCAAGTCCAGTAGCCAGAAGGTGAGCAGCCAGTGGACCATGGTGATTCAGAAGAACTTTCCAAATGAATTAGATTTAAGGCAGTGGTTCTATATAATAAAGACAAAATAAAGAGGTAAAGCACATTCCAGTAAAACCTGCAAAGCACACATATGAAAACAGGAAATGTAATGTAGCACCAAATCACACCTGCTTCCCCGCACCACAGCTCACAGTTGTAGTGGGAGGTTGACATTCACTTACAAACTACATGAATGTCATGGAAACGTTTGAGGGATTTCTTTGGTTCTTTTCAGAATCGGAGCTTAACTGTAAAGTTTGGGCTGTTTTCGTTAGTTAGAACGTATCCAACCTGTGGAATTTGCAGTGACTTGTAGGTTCCACATGTCGGGTTGGAATGTTGTCATTGAAGTGATCCAACATTCAGCTGTAATTACAGTTCATCTAATCTAAATGGACACATGAATATAATTGCAATGCTATTTAAGGTGGAATTTCAGCTTCATGCAAACTTTGTGTGTTCCCACTGGTTTGATCTTGTCTGCATACTTACTGCCTGTTGATTCCCCTATTGTACAGATGACTTATGACTATGTTGTTGAGGACCCGTTAAATGACAGTGCAGACTAAGACAGACAGACAGAACTCAAACTCTTGTCAAAGGGTTAATACATTTTTTTATTGAACTTCATTAGTCAAACATTCCAGGTGCTAGTACCAAAGCCACGTATTAAAAAAACAATTTAATTCAATAAAATGGGTTGTATTACAATTACAAATATTACAATGTATTACAATTTATATGTAATAACCACATATGTGGTCATTTAATATTATATTATATATGATATTATATATTGGGTTTTATAGTTTATAGCTTAACCATATGCAATGCAATAATATTATGCAGGACAGTAGTGTTTTTTGTTTAATGGTTTCCTTTTTTTTTCTCTTAGCAATACCAAATATTTGTGCAGATAGCTTTTACAGCTATCTGGCTTATTAATCTTCTCAATTAATAGCCCTACCCATGGGTCCCAGGGAGCAGTTGAGGATTTCAGTCATGTCCTGCAAGATCAGGGAACTGAACCAGCATTCTTACCGGCTACAGTGGTTCCAGGTACACTTTGGACCCACCATGACCCTGATCAGAAAAAAGATAAATGAATGAATGAAATTAATGAGTACATGACTCAATTCCACTGACAAGTGAAACATAACTAATTCATTAAAGGATGCACTAGGATGGCTTGTCATTGTGGCCAAGATCCAGAGCAGTCTCAGTTATGCCAAGAGTTGTTTCGTTTCTGCAGCCTGGCGGAGGGGATTGGCTCCAGCAGACAGGGCTGACTTTGTCTTGGGCTGGGGTCCAGGATGGAATTTAGTCTTGAACCTGCAAATGACACTTCAGGTAGATGGGGAGCTCCAGGTACCCTTGGTATAAAAAAACAATTATAGAACACTTGTTTCTGTAAGATGATTACAGCTTTGCTGTAATTATGAGTTAGGGGCCATCAGTTCTTTGGTTGGAAAATCCATTATTTCATGCTGATTTCCACCAGCAAACTTGGAAATCAGCAAAAATTACAGGTTCTTGTTCTCCAGGACCAGAGAAATGATTATTCCTGTTCTAACATAGAATCACCAGACTGCGGATTCTGGTCTGATGAATCTGGATTTCTGCTGAGGCTCACAAATGACAGACTGAATTCATTGACCCAAGTTGAAGTGGTTGAATAGTTTGGGGAATGTTCTATTGGCACTCAATCACTGCTTCACTGTTACTGCCAATATGAATAAAGCAGCTGACCATGTTCATCCCTTCATGACAACAATATAGTCTTCTAATTTATCTTCTAATAGCTAATTCCAACATACTTTTATGCCATGTTCCAAAGATAAGGTCTCTCAAATTGGTTCCCTGAATATGACAGTGTTCTTCGGTGTTCTTTCCCAGTCATGGGACCTCAATCCAGTATTGCAGAGCTGGAATGTGGAAAAATGGGAATATGCTTTCAGAATATACTCTCAAATGAATGTATCTAAGAATTGAGGCTAAGAGAGCAAAAACAGGCTCTAGGATATTATTTCTAATATATTGTCAGAGAGTGAATGCTTGTTATTGCTGATCATTTTACTTATATTTTTCTTCTACTTTTGTTATGGAGTAGAAAGCCTTTTGCTGTCTTTGGTCCATTTTGTGATGCAGAGATTTATAAGACTGTCTCATCTCTACTTCATTACACTAGTGCTCATTAAAAAGCAGTACGGATGCCAGTGGAGTCGTGGAGGAGGTGCACTTATCATTCCTGTGTCCTTACGTTTCGTAACTGACTTTGGAAACTTTACAAATGTTTCTTCGGTCAAAGTTACTCTGAAAGTACAAAAGGACACTTGATATTCAGACTTCAAATAACGGCTGATTCTGAACGCAGTTCACTTCTGCCTTTACTATATGCCATTTTCTATCATACACATAATCATAAAAACTACAAGACTTATCTATCTAAATTGCAGTCTCATCACTGTGTGATGAATTATCAGTAATCCAACTCAGAAAGCACATGCAATTCAACTGAATTAAGTCCTAGTTTAAAAGGAGATTCCAGTGCATGTTTACTGCTCTAGCCACGTGTATATGCTCAACCTGCATGCAGCCACTGACTGATCAGCATGTTGAAATTTCTGAATAAAAGTCCTGAAAACGGATAATACTGAAATATAAATAAATAACAAAAAATAAAGATGATTCAGTTTTTTTTATTTTATTTGGACCACTGTCAAGTATTTTGAAGAACATATTATTATAAATATCCTTGTCACTCTAATAATTACAAATAATGCATCAAAATCATTTTCTGCTCAAAATCACTCTGCATGATCAGTTTACAACAGGATTTCTGACATACTGTATGAAGTGTCTTTAGCCCTCTAAGCAAAATAACCTCACAAACAAGTGTATACGCAAATGACATTTTTGATTAAAACATGATCAATTCATACCAATATTTAAATTAGTTTATTTTACATCTCAAAGGAAGACACATTTGTATACATTAGAGGAAATCGTTTGCAGAAACAAGAACATTTCACAGCAACTTTTCACTCTCTGTGGCTGACTGAAGATTATTACACCACTAATGACTGCATTTTAAACCATTTACATGAAAACTTAGCCTTGACATGAAACAGCAGTGGGAAACACATGGGCTTCTAGGAAATCTGATCAAACCTAATATTCCCTTGAAACTAAAAAACAAAGATCTTCAATTGTTAGTACATTTTTTATTCAATGGAATCATCATGCATATTGTATTTCTGTAGAACCCACCAATCAAGCTTTCATTTCCAATGGCTGGTCTTGTGTCCTAGATAGGTCAATAACATACTACTAGAATTCCATAGTGCTAGCAGACAGCATTGTCCTACAGGTGGCTCAGGGCCCTAATACACTATATGTCCAAGTGTTTTCGACTCTCTAGATTGGATGAACACGAAGCTATTGGCACCATGTCTAATGCCAGATGTGGGCTAAATGGGTATATAGCCCTCTAGCTTTGAGCTGTGAGTCCATGTTCTCTGGAATGATGGCGCTCCATTCAATACTTTTGGGATACATTGGGGTTGAGGCGGGGTGATGATCATCCAACATATTGACCTTACTAACTCTCCTTTCACTGAATGCAATCAAATCCTCACAGCAATACCCGCACATCTAGTTGAGATACTTGCCTGGAGAGTAGAGACAGTTACTCTAACAAAAGCAGGATAAACTCCCAACCGGAAGAGGGGAAAGACACGGTGCATGCCTGGAGATACAGTACATGTGAAGCATGCCTCTGTCTCTTTTCAATCTGCTGCATTGGCTGCTTGGAGGAAATCATTCCCAGCTCTGATACAATGCCAAGATGCACTCTGAGCTGTGAGGAAAACTCCTTTTTAATCCCATTTGAAACAATAAACGAGCAGGTGTCCCAATATTTTTGTTGTAGGTGCAGTTTGCCATTGTGCCCTTTACAAGCAGTTTACACTCTTTTCTTTTTTAGATGGGTCTTCATATGGAAGAAAGGCTACCAAGAGAGGGAGGAAGCCATCCAGAGCTCTGTGTTCACAAAGCTTAAAGGTGTTGCTCTCACCAACAGCACAGAGCTTGGCCTCCAAGTGTGGGGTGCAGAGGACTATGTTATACCTTCTCAGGTGAGTGTGCTTAGACGTTACAAGAATAGTCCATCCAACTTGTGTTCAAAAGTGTCTAGACACTCTTTCTTAATAGAGAATTCAGTTTCCTAATGGTGCACCGGTGTATAGCCTTCATAGAAAATCACAGCCAAGAAAAGGCGGCATCAGATGCACAACGCCAAGCATTGGCTAGAGGAGTAGAAGGCTCACCTCTGGAGTGTTCTCTGAAGTAATGGTGCTCCATCTAACAGGTCTGAGAGGAGTTGGAGAGACAGAACTAATCAACCACTATTAATAACTGATCTGCCTGAAAGCAAGTCTTCACAGCAATGTTCCAATGTTTCATTCAAAGCCTTTCCAGAAGAGTACAGAGAGTTACAGCAGCAAATTCCTAATGAAAATTCTTGATGGTGGCAGTGTTGGACAAGCAGGTATCTAATAAATATCTTACATGCACCATAAACGATTCCTAAACCACACCATCATATAAACTCATTCCACCTGAAATATGCTGCAAATGTAATCTGATATGGATTTAATGGATATTTTCTATAATTTTGGTGTTCATACACACTCAGCAGATTAACTTGCTGATAAACTCAACCAATTAATAGCTGTGACTGGACTGGATGTGCAGCCCTCTTCTCTCACCAGTAACAGCAGTTAAACAGAGGACCTTTTTGTGACCAGGCTTCCACTCAAGCCCAAGATACAGTCATTTTGTAGGGCAACTCGAACTGCAAACTTCTAGTAAAGTCCCAACTTTACACTGCCGTTTATTATGTTCAGGCCCTTCAGTCCATCTCTTGACATCACTGCCAATGAGAGCTCCCTTGGCTGCGACTGCTTAGATACAAAAGTGTACAAAAGTATTTGGACGCCTGCTCATGTACTGTTTTTGTTTGAGTAACTGTCTTTACTGTATAGGATTTTGCTGTGAATCAGCCGAGTGCACATCGTTCACACTGTGCACAAAGAAGACGAGTATCACTGTATCACCAAACGAGAAGTGAAGACAAATATACATTCATGTTTGTGTGCAGGACATTCACAAGTTTCATCTCTAAAATCTAGAAAAGCTCAGCTTACATCAACATACAGTGTGTTCAGCATTAGCAATAAAACAGTAATATTGTTCATCCTATGATCATAATGTCTTTATGCGACTGCTCGGTTTCCTAAGGCATTTGAATGAATTATTCAACACACTGGATGTCCAAAAGTATCCAGTCACCCTTTCTAATGATCTACATTAAGGTGCACTCATTGTTGACAGGCATGTATAGTTTTCATAGATAAGCACTGCCAACAGAATGAGACACTCTATGGTAGTCCAGCCCCCCAACCCCTCAGAGTTCTTTGGAGTGATGGAGCTCCATCTTGTACCGTTTGGATGAGTTGAAGTGCCAGATCATCCAACATCAGTACCCACTTTTGCTGTCGAAAAATGTCGTTCACTCAAAATGTCATCAGGTGAAGTCTTTGTAAATGTATATAAAAAAAAAACCACAGAAATATAACATACTTAACTATTCGCAGCCTTTGTTGAAGCACCTTTGTCATCAATTACAGCCTCAAGTCTTTTTGAGTATGACACTACAAGCTTGGCACGCCTGTGTTTTGGAAGTTTCACCCATTCTTCTTTGTAGAACCTCTTAAGCTCCTCAGGTTGGATGGGGAGCGTCGGTGCACAGCCATTTTTAGGTATCTCCAGGGTTCAACGGGGTTGGGCTCTGGCTGGGACACTCAAGGACATTCACAGAGTTGTCCTGTTGGAAGATAAACATTTGTCCCAGTCTGAGATCCAGAGTGTTCTCAAGCAGGTTATCATCAACAATGTCTGGAAGACATTTGGAGGCAGAAATGTTTCTGTACCCTTCCCCAGATCTGTTTTCCTCAATACAATCCTGTTTGAGGGGAAAATGAATTGAATCCATTTTGTTGTAACATAAAAAAATGGATGAGACTCACTAAACCTTTGGCGGGACCTGACAGTTAGATTTATATGAAAAGTCTGCTGTGAACAAGCTGAGGAGTGTAAAGCTTAGGCACTCAATGTTCACAGGCCTTTGCCAAAGTAATGCTGCTCTTTAATTAAAGGTGTTCTGGAAAAAAAAACACAAGGTTATTGTTTGATTTAAAAGCACTAAAACTGTCTCTCTTCTCTCGGGACAAATGTCAGTGAAAACCTTCAGCTGGACAAAATCCTGTTTAATTAATGGGGTTAGTATATGTAAACAATACCCAGATAACATACACACTTGGGCCAAATTTGGGCCACTTTTGGTACTTATGGCTTAGATGTGGGTCACAATTGGTCTAGATATTCATTGCTGTCTGGGTGATTTAAGGGGTGATATTGCATAAATGTATCATGACACTGTTCAGACATTTCTAGAAAAAGCCTTTAAAACCTATGATACCAGTGTTTTTTATGCAATAATTAAGATTATTCACATTGCAGTGCTCTATATCCATTTACAGAGGCCCCATTCAGTTCTTTGTAGTGAACAATGTGGTTAGTCAGTATTCGATCTGCTCAGAAAATCATACTCCGACATATTGTGATATAATTTATTGCAAAAACAATGAATATTGTTATACACAAACCATTACTCATCTGGCAATGGTTTATATGTATATCTTTTATATCTTTATGTTTCAAAACACATTTAATCAGGAAAACAGTTCACGTGGTTCTTGCATTGAGATTGTTGCCACAGTTCTATTTACTAAGGAACAAGTTTTCAAAAAGTGCAGCCATAACTATAATGGATATTTTCATAAATACCTTAATATTCATTGCTTGGTCTTTTTGTTTTTCTAGGGGGACCGAGTCTTCTTTATAGTGACAAATTACCTTGAGACTCCAAACCAAAGGCTGAATGTCTGTGCTGAGGTAAAAACAACAGGAAATTGTCAGATCAAAACCTCTTGCCTCCAAAATGGCAAAATTACAAGGAGGAAAACTTTAACTCAAAAAATTGGTAGAATTAAATGAAAAAAGATTTAATTCCAAATAATTCTGCATTTCTATTGGACCATTCTTTGTGAAAGTTTGATATAATAAAAGAAAAGTCAAATAATATTTTAACAGAATTTTTGCCAATAAAATAGACTAGAGCATGAACCCATTCCACCCTGTCTAATGTCAGGTGCGGGCTAGAGGTGTATGAAGCCCCTAGTGGATCAGTGAATCTGTGATAGTGTTCCATCCACTTCTTTTGGGATGAGCTGGAGAGTTGGTGACGAGTTTGGGTATTGATCATCCAATCTCCTGACCTCACTAATGAACTTGTCACTGAAGGCAATCAAATCCTCACAGCAATGGTCCAAAATGTAGAAGAAAGCTTTCTCTGGACAGAAGAGATTTATGTAGCACCTTTCACATACCTATGTTTGAGATTACAGTTGGAGGTTGTTTGTGTGTGTGTGTGTGTGTGTGTGTGTGTGTTTGGGGGGTGGGGGGTATACACAGTATGTCCAAATATGTATAACATTTGTATGCATTGCTCAGGTTGAACTTTCTGGTACATTTCTTGTTTATCTGACTGGTTTCAGAGTATAAAGGTTCCAGATGGTTGGTGTAACCACCATGCCGATTGTTTGGAAGGAGAAACAGTCATAGCAGGTCATGGTAAGTACAAGAGCAAACAAACCAACACACACTTCTGTTTATCACGTGATTTACACTAAATGGATGCTTTACAATAAGACTATCTGCTCAAACTGAAAGTGAAACATTGGAACAAGCTTAACCACGAAGCTTATACAGGTGCATTTTTACACACAAACGAGACACAAATGTTCATAGGCAAGAACCACATTTACCTTAAGTGAACCCATTGAAAGCTGCTGCTGTTTTGGCCTTTTATGTATCTCTTATGTTTTAATAATGTGGGGTCAGAGTTTTGCCTAAATTGAACATTTACAGTATTAGGCTGAATCATGTTATACAGAGAATGGAGAGTGAGGAGTTAGGAGTCTTGCATCAGGGCAGGTTAGGGAACCAGCCTTTTGATGGGAGTTTGCCTGTTCAATTCCCTGAACTGGCAGGACATGACTGAGCAAGATACTATCTCCCCAACTGCCCCCCTGGTGCTTTAGATAGGGCTGCCCATCACTCCGGACATGTGTCCTCACTACCCCTTACTGTATGAATCCACTAGTATGCATATGTGTCTTTCACAAATTCCCCTGAATGCTTCACAGTGGATCTAAATGCACATTTATGTTTTACTTGTCCAACCAGGAAATCTGACTCTGGAAAGGAGTTGTTGCCCACTACACCCACCAATAATTTAGTGTCACAAACAACAATATTCAGCAAGCTACTACATCAAATCAAATCAAATCAAATCAAAATTTATTTTTATAGCGCTCTTCACAACTGAAGTTGTCACAGAGCAGCTTCACAGAAATTAATTAAATAAATAAATAAATAAATAAATAAGAAAGATTAAAACAGAAACAGAAACAGAAAGTATAAATGACAGATCCCCTAGTGAGCAAGCCACATGGCGACAGTGGCAAGGAAAAACTCCCTCAGCTGGAGGAAGAAACCTTGGGAGGAACCAGGCTCACAAGGGGAGGACCCATCCTCCTCTGGTCAAACTACTTATACATGGTTAGGGGACACTGGACCCCTACATCTCTGTTCTATTACTCGGGTATTGAAGTAATGTTAATTATCTGGTGGACATAATATTAACAGTAGATTTCTACAGTTGGTGATGGTGGGTGAGCAGCTAGTCCATGGCAGTGTGGGAAACTAGTCCAGGTCCAGTAGGTGGAAGGTGGAGAGCCAATGTATACATGTATCAGGGGAGCTTGGAGTCCTTCTCAGGTGGGGCAGAAGAACTTGGGGTTAGGACCTAATCAGTTCTGGCTGGTGGGTCATCGTTAACTCGGAAAAGATACAGAGATGAATTAGTTTGGAATTTAAAAAGAGAACAGAGAATGTAAACATTACCAGAGTGTGGTGAGTGACTCCGGCAGATGTAACTATAACAGCGTAACTAAGGAGAGAACCAGAATGTAACATAAACATGGGAGCATCCTGAAACATTGGCATCTAACTGCTCCACCGTCACAAACCAGAGTGATCGCGAGAAGGAGTCAGACGGCAGCACCAACATCCCAGTTTACCATAAATCCCTATGTCCATGAACCCCTGGATCTGCAGCCTGTAACTAAGCTAAGACATGAATGACCAAATGCTACACTAAACAAGTAAGTTTTCAGCCTAGACTTGAAGACTGAGACTGTGTCTGAGTCCCGAACATTATCTGGAAGGTTATTCCAGAGCTGGGGGGCTTTGTGAGAAAAGGCTCTTCCCCCTGCTGAAGCCTTCTACTACATGCTTAGAAATATAGTTCATACTCATACCTGATACAGTGCCAGCACACCCAACAATGAGGACAGCATGGAGCTTCTTTTATACAGTAATATAAAACACAAAAAAGATCAGATTCATCATGCTGATCCATTTTAAGTGGTTAAATTTAGATTTAATAGATAAAGGAGTACTCCAGCATTGATGGTGCTAGATCATGCTATATTCACTTAAACCCTATCTTGTCTTCTTGGGCTTCTGTATTTTCACTTTTATTCACTCCAAAATGTGTCTCTCCAAAATCTTGTGAATGTGAATCTAGCCATTGATTTTTTTTTTTTTTTTGATGAATGGACCAATAGAAATGATCCAAATTAACTTGCAAAATTAACTTTTGTAAGTGATGGTATATAATAATAATTATTATTATTATTAAGAAATTGCACACACAACTCCAAACGTCTGAACAGTAGTGTTTCAGTGTATAATTTAGTAGTTAGTTTTATAATTTAGTAGGTTTTTGCTCTTATGTCCTGGCTCAGGTGTAAAGACTGGCCGCTGTGTGAACGAGACAGGCACATGTGAGATTTACGGCTGGTGTCCAGTTGAGAGCAATCACACACCCCGGTAAGAATAACAATACAATCAACTGTCATATAACCTGACCCTTCTGCATTATTAATGGCCTTTCTTCATTACCAATGCAGTCATCTGCCTTCATTTATCTCCTGCCCTCAGAAAACATGACCTCTGGAAAGCATTTAAGGTCTAATAGTTGTATATTTTACTTAGGCAACCCTTGCTTTCAAAAGCAGAAAACTTCACCATATACATCAAGAACTTCATCAGATTCCCCAAGTTTGACTTCTACAAGTAAGTGACATTGAAGTGTGTGTGTGCTTGTGGTGGGCAGATTTCCATCTCTGTGGTTGTGCCCTGTGATCAGACACAGCTTGTGCCGTTGTATTCCGTTCCATTTTCACAAGTAAGTAAACAAATTAGAAACGTAAAAGTGACCATTGAAAATTAAAATTATGCTTAAATTAAATCTCACTTAAATGAAATATATCAAATAGTCCATCCCACTAGAATGAATTGGGGAAATGTATGAATTTTTAGTAGCAATATATCTTCACTCATCATCAAAACCTAGTGACAGAAGGAAAGAACAGACAGGAATGAAACTTGATGGGTAGGTTTGACCTCATGATTCACGTTTCACCCTCTTCCACACATAGGACATAAGTAAGGATAGGCCTTATCGCTGTACCTGACTGACTATATAAGGTCATCCTGTTGCAGGTGAAACCAAGAAAAATACTAGGTATTTATGAGGAGTGAGTCTGTTAGGGTACCAGAGTTGATGGGACACAACATAACTAAAATGTGCAGTTTTTACAATCTATGATGGATGTTTCAAGCATTTGATGTCAAATAGATTCACATTAATGCAAATCAAATCAATACATTTTAAATGTTTTTAGTAATTTTTAGTGGATTATCTGCTTTAACACACCTGTTGGAAATCTGAAAGGGCTTTTAAATTAGCTGGTTAACTGAACCAAGTGCACTGTTTATTTATTCATCCCTTGTTAAAGGGTTAGGTGGGTTAGGTTAGGGTTACAGAACATGCTTATGTGATATATATATATATATAGCAAATAAAGAATATCACGTGATGTAGAATGGGATACTTTGGGGCAGCCAAAGCAATATGTGTAAATGACAAGTGCTGACTACAGTGTCATAAAGGTCCCAGACACTGAAGCCACATAGAAACACTTTGCTTGGAGCAGTGAATTTTTGGGATTAATTGGAGCTCTGTTTGTGCTCTGGACATAACTGCTCCAGCATCATTGCCTAAATGTTTTTGCAGCTGAACAGCTGAATCCCAGGAGCAATGGTCCAACATCTAGTGTAGAGTAGAGTAGAAATATTAGAGTATTTCTAGAGTAGAAATATTTACTGCACCAATGGAGGAAAAACTCCTTTGAATTCAGAGCAGAATGGTGTTGGATTATAGTACAACATATACATACTGTACAAATAATAGTTTAGCCTCTCAGCCTTAGTATAATGTAGGACCTTGTAAAAGAGGGGATTTCTGGACAGTGCTATCTTTGGAGGTAATGACTCTGTACATAAGCCTGTTCTGCATGTCTCGCCTTCACTCACCTTCTATTTATACCCACACACACACACACACACACACACACACACACACACACACACACACACACACACACACAAGTTACAGGATCACTGAGGCTGCTTGTCTGCTTTGAAGGACGCTGTGACAGCAGCACACTTTGCATTCATAGGCAGGTGTGACTTCTGAAAGGCCTACAGGAGTCATTTAAGCTCGTAAAAGAGTCAAATTTGATGTATGGTTAACCCTCAGCTGTCAGGGACTGTTGCACTGGCAGTAAAACACTGGAAAAATGGTTTTTCCATTCAACTTTAGACCATTAAATAACGTGGAAAACAATTTTCTGAAACAACTGTTTTAATTCAACTCAAATACAGCTTATTAAAATCAAGGGTTCACTTACTTTTTCTAGCCTGCGCACTTGATATTTGCTCATTGTTTTGTTGCTATGTAGCAGGGGTTCTCAACCTTTTCAACCTCTTGGCCCTCCTCTGTATAACTCGAAAGTATAACTGGCCACAGGAAAACAAATCTCAGTTTTTTATGTAAAATTGTTTTTGCCTAAAAAAAGACATAAGAATTAGGGCCTGAAAAACCACTTGCAAACAGCATGTCTTCATGAAAACATTTGTCATAAATGTACAGTAAAGAAATCACTAATTGTTTGCATCAGGTACATGCAGCTGCATTATGTCAAACTGAGTTTAATTTGCTTTGCATTATTTCATCAGTATATTAGTGTTTGTGTTCCAAATTATGCTTATGTGCTTATAAAGGTTTATATAATTCATTTTTGAGATGCATTAGTATGTATAGGCAAAGTACTTTTTAAGGCTTCAGGTTTTTTGTCATGGTTCCTTATGAGAACCACCGCATTTACTAAAGAACCCTAGATGAACTGCCCTTCTTTAAGAGTGTAATCTAATCTAAAGTGTTGCTATAAACATACAGGAGCTCAATAAGGAAGAATATGATCATAATTAGCCTTCCTGTAACCTCCCAAAATAATCTTGCATAAAATTGAAAAAGCGAGGATCTCATGTCCCCCACAGTCCCCTAAAAATGTACCAGTGAGACCATTTGATACTGTTCCCCAAGTCAGACTCAGATCAGATTTTCTCCTCCAATTTTACTTTGCTTAGGAATTTGAACTGGGAGAAAAAAAATCAATGCAACAGAGTATCACAAAACTATCAATACACAGAAGCCCAAGTTTTAAGGTTTTTTATTATTATTATTTAATTATGGAAATTTTAAACTAATAGGACACAGATCTGTTGCTTTCAGAATTTCTCAATTCTGTTTTAATTCACCAAAAAAAATGAAAAGCTTTTTGTCACTTAAGTTGGTAACAAGCAATTGAACTGGATCAACTCAAGTAAATACTTTGAATAAATTAAAACAATGGTTCACAAAAAGGATTTATTTGAGTTTACAGAAGAAATTGAATGGATGTGTGACTCAAATATTGTGTTAATATTAGAGGTGTAACTGTACACAAAACTGTCACAGTTCATTATGAGTTAAAACATTAGTGCACCTCAAAAATCTGAATATTGTGAAAAACATTTTGGATCAGAATTTAATTCCAAAAGTTAAATTGTTTATTTTTTATGATTATTACATTAAATAAAAAACAAGTAACAAAACCTTTTTATTGTTGTTGTTGTTGTAATGTTGTTTCTGTTAATTAGTAATGTTCTAATAATTTGAGTTTATGGATTTCTGATATGTCACACTGACCAATAGGAAAGCAACAAATGGAATATTTCACTTTACTTTGACAGATTCCCGTTTTATTACTAGTAAGGCTAACTCAGGTTTCTTTTAATGGATTCTGAACTGCCATTGTGCAGGTTACATTCCCTGTCCATCATGAGCTGAAATAAGATGAAAAAGGTCAGAATGCTTCTGTAATTGATCATATATGACTCACTTTGTGCCCCAGTGAGAAGGGGAAACAAGAAGGGGGGAATGTGGAGGCAGGGAGCTTGTGAAATTACATATTTACCCTAACAGTGCATACTTTTCACTCTCTATTGTGCGTGCATGCACTGAACGGTGCCATCCGTACAATGATGAATACACCCCTTATTCATACCCTGTTAGAGAAAGAAGCCCAGTAATAACAGATCTTACCAGACCAGTGGTATCAGTGGTTGGTATCAGTATCAGTGGTTGTTGTAAAACAGTATAAGTGAACAGCTGGCATAACAGGGTTAATTCTGTGTCCTACTGCTGCTGAAATAACTACCAGCTGTAACCCCTGACTTCCCTTTCTGGAAGCCAACCATCTCTAACCATGTTTCCTTACATTAGAAAACCAGGAAAACATACACTACATGGAAAAAATAATGGGACTCATTGTTTTTTTCCAAAAACGAGTTTATTTTTATACTTCTTATAAAAAAGTGCATGCAACAGGGGCAGGGCTAATGACATCACTGACCCAGATATTGGTTTATAGAGGAAAATGAGGAGAGAATGGCTATTTGCTCTCTTTCTTTCTTTCAAATTTCAGAATAAAAGTCACGAGAAGTGATCATACTGATGCTTCTTCTTTCGGCTGCTCCCTTCATGGGTCGCCACAGTGGATCAACATATTTATGATCCGCATTATAGTTGTGGCATAAGTTTTACGCCGAATGCCTTTCCTGACGCAACCCTCACCGTTTATCCGGGCTTGGGACCGGCTCCAGAAATGCACAGACTACACCCCTAATGGCTGGTTTAATACTGATACATACATAAATCATAAAAATAATTAAAGAGAGTTGTTGGTTTAATTTATTTGGACCACTGTCAAGTAGTGAAGAACTTATAAATATCCTCATCAATCTAACCATTAGAACTAATTCTTCATTTTCAGCTCAAAGAACTGAATCCTAGATGATCAATTTCAGTAGCATTGGATCTCCTGTGCATTCATTAGAAAGGGTGTCCACAGACATTTGGACATAGGGTGGTTGCACTACATGTCCAAGACACCTGCTTAGTGAATGTTGTGAAATTGTGATTAATAATAGGGAGTTTTTCTCACATAACTGCAGTAACAGCTTTGACTCTGGGAAGGCTTTACTTTGGAAATTGGAACATTGCTGTGAGGATAATCCAGCCACAACAGCACCAAAAAGGCCAGAGGCAGGGGTCAAGTTAGAACTGTGATGCTGACTGTTTTTCATCTTTTATCACCCTTAAGATCCAATGTTCTCTCCACCATCAACACGACATATCTAAAGACATGCAGCTACAACAGGGACCACCACCCCTACTGCCCTATCTTCCGCGTTGGAGACATTGTACAGTGGACAGGTCATAACTTCCAAGAAATGGCTGTCAAGGCAAGTGCTCCTGCTGTCACTGTGCAGTCTTAATGTGTTTAGATGTCTTTTGATGTCATTGTGCTTTTGAGTTGAAGAGCAAATGAAGATGAAGCATCTCAACAGTGAATATCTCACCAATGCAGAGGATGGGAGAGGCTTTGAAGGAGGAAACTTGGCTCAATTAGTTTGTAATTGATTTCATTAGGAGTTTCTTCTGCTCATTTATTACTTGGCTCATGTTATGTCTACAGGAGACCTCTTGAGTAGTAAGCAGGCCATCACAGTCAATTTACATTAGGTTCGCTAATGCTGCTTCCATGAAATGGCTTTCTCTTTAAGTGTATGGCAAAGACGAAACAAAGGAACAAGTCAAACGAGTGTGTGCATAGAACCAGCAGTCAAACAATGGTAACAATAATCTATATTGCTCTTTTTTTCTTCTCCTTCTTTGTCTTACACGTCTAGGGTGGATCTATTGCAGTGGCGATTGACTGGAACTGTGACCTAGATAAAGACTTTTCTAGATGCAACCCTGAGTATAGCTTTACTCGTCTGGATGCATCAAAACAGTCAACAAATTCTGTCACCTCAGGATACAACTTTAGGTAACCTTTCTAGTACAAGAGCTATTATAGTTCCATTAATTGAATTCTTTAAAATGTGAATATTTTGAGCATTTAATGAAATATGATGTTACATTATAAAACAAACCATATTCATTTACACTATATGTCCAAATATTTGTGGACACCCCTTCTAATGAATGCATTCAGCTGCTTTAAGTTGCACCCGTTGATGATGGAGATGTGCAAATGCACACACAGCTTGTCTAGACCCTGTGGAGGTGTACTGCCAATAGAATGGGCCTCTGATGCTCTGGTACAGATAAACAAACATGTACCTGTTGGGACCATTCCTAATGTTAGGTGTGGAGGGGAAGAGGGGTATAAAGCTCTGATGGTGCTCCATTCCATGCGTTTGGGATGTGATATTCATTGTGAGGTAGACATGCTTGTGTGTTTGGGGTCATTGTCTTGTTACATGGCCCAACTGCGATTCAGCTTAGCTCATGAACAGATGACCTGGCATTCTCTTGAAGATTCTCTCCCACAGAGCAAAAATTGTAGTTCCTTTGATGATAGCAGGGTGTTCAGGTCCTGATGCAGCAAATAATCCCCAAACCTATCACATTACCACCACCAGGCCTCAGAATTGGGATCATAGTCACTCTTTGGAAAGCAGAGTCAGGTTTTCACCAGACATAATGGGGCCCACATCAGCTCAAAAAGCTCAACTTTAGATTCATCAGTCCACACTGTGTCCCAGAAATCTGATCCAAGATCATCAGTGTGTTCCTTGGCAAACATAAGACATTTATTCTTTTTAGATGGCAGTAGTTTGATGTGCTATTCTGCTATAGATCCCATTGTGGCCAATTTTTATGCTTTAGTTATGGACGCTGAACATTTCTTTGGATGTACTTGTCCCTTTGTAGATGTGTCTCATAGAAGACAATGTCAGGTCATCTGTTTGGGTGCAGATGCTGAAGCTGAGGTGCAGGTGGGTGTGGCAGTTCATTATCGACAGCCACAGTTCTGCATGGAGGAGTGGACATACATTCTTTCTCAGTGTATTAACAATTCACCAATACAGTTTAATTGTAATTGAACCAGCTACTGAAAGGAAGAAGGAAATCAATGGATGTTGAAACACACTTCCAGGGTTCATGTATTATTCATTATATAAGCAATATTTTAAAACGCACATAAACACCATATCATGTGTGAATAAGCTACTGCTGGAGGACCAGCCAGCATTTCTGATGTCCTAAACTAACCTGAACTATAATTTTGTAGGATCTGTTTTGACTGTTGTTCCAAATGCTACAGTCAGTCATTTTCTAAACTCAGCATCAGACAGAAAATTACTGCAGATTCCCAGATGGGAAAAAGGATGTTACCCTAGTATGAAATCTTCTTAGTCCAGATGCAGTACAACAGTCTGTGTGTGATGATTGTAAATTCCAGCATTGTGATCACAGCGGTTTATTTTTAATTTTGTTTTTTAGTATCAAATTTGCTTTTATAGTAAATATTGTCAGTCAGCAGAGTTAAATCAAGACAATGGTTGGTCATGTTAGGCCACTCAAAGATTTTCTTCATTCATTTAAAAAATATTGATAACATATTTAAAGTTTTTTTTTCTCTAATTACTGCCTAGTTTTCAGGAGTTTGTTAGTTTACGTTTATGTTGCAGTGGATACAGGATTTACTGTCGTTTGTTTGAAAAATTAAATTTTCTCTAGTTTTCATTTTTAATGGTTTGGTATAATAACACTGACAAGTATCAATTAGCCATAGAAGAACCACTTTTGGTTCTATAAGGAACCAGCTGAAGTCAAATGTTTTGAGACACCTTTGCTTCTTTTGAGATTTTCCAAATGAAGCAAAAACTGGAATATGGAAGTAAAAAATGTAGGCAGTGTGTGATTTTCATGGCTACTTTGCAAGAAAAAAAAACAAAAAAACAATAGTAGCAAATTAACCACAATAGCTGTTGAGCTTCATGTTCAGTCAAAGTGATGTACGCAAAGGTTTATGTGCTGGTGAGAGTAGACATCACACCAAGTGCAGATACTCTTGATTTGTTCTTGAGGTACAGAGAGAAGGAAAAGCTTTTCTCCTGGTCTGCCGGTTTCCTGCAAAACCAATTAAGACTTTTGATTGCCTGTGCGTGCTCATTAAAACCACTCTAAATTGAGTCTGAGTCTGTATTTTGACAATTCCGTTTCATCTTTTTCCTCAACTCTTGTAGATTTGCTCGATATTACAGAGATGCAGATGGACAGACGTTTCGCTCTCTGTATAAAGTCTATGGGATTAGATTTGACATCATGGTCAATGGGCAGGTAGGGCAGACTTCTGCTCTTTGTAAATTAAGACTAAATATAGTGTTTCTAACTGTTGCTTATCACTTACCTTGATTTCCAGGCTGGGAGGTTTAATATTATCCCTACAGTGGTGAACATTGGATCGGGATTTGCGTTAATGGGTGCTGTGAGTATGTCTTCATGCCTCATTCACTGACTGCTCCAGTACAAACAATGCAATTGTCTTATTTATACTCATTTACAGTGAGCCATTTTTGTTCCAACATATTTTAATTTTCATGAAAGTGATTGTTTAGTGGGTCATTTTCAAAATTGATGGTCTCAGAAATTGTAGAAGAAAGTGGTTAAAGAGCTTCAGGGGTGCAAGCAGCTACTGTATCTGAAATGAATAAGCAGGGAATTAGTTGTTAATCCAAAGTTTCTAGATTTAAGTTAAAAACTGATTATTAAATGTAATGTTTTGTAATATAACTATACAATTTCTATTCTCATTAAGATGTTTAATTTGCTACTTCACTTAACACATGAATTCAACTTTCAAGTACAAACTCTTCAGACATACAATAAGTATTACATTTGATTACTTTCTAGTTTGCATTAATTTTTACATCAAGCTTTCTGTTTTTACATAGGAAATATAATAAAACAGTTATTTAAACTATTTAAACTAACCAGTGATATTTCTATTCATAAATGTTAAAATGTAATTCAAAATAATAAAGCTTGTTCAGAGAAACATGAACTAATAAAGGTTATAAAAGTTTTAACATTTTTACTTCGAGTAATTGTTCAGATGAGTCTAAAACATGCCGCATGTGTGGGAGGCAAAAGCGAAAGCTTACGCATATGAAACTTTAGTCACAAGAGGGCACTACTGTATTATTATTCACCATCAGCAAGCACGCCAGCCAGTGCCACCTGCTTTTCTCCACTTGACTCAGCCAACTTTATGAACAAAGCTGATAAAATTAAGCTATGAATAAAGCTGACAAAATGCCCCATATAATGGAAAAAATGGAATTTCATTGTAAACATCTTAAATTCTCATTGTTGTGGTTGTCAGTTTAGTTTAGTGATTGGCAGCAGCAGTTTAATCCACATGTTCACCAGGATGGGGTGTGTTGGATTTGGGTCCAGTTGAATCCTGCAAGAAGGTCACTTTACGGAGTTTCATTTTGGACAAGACACAGTGAAGCACAGCCAATCAGAACAGCTCTCATTTGCATGCATCACTCTTAAAGTTAAGTAGAGCAGTGAGCAGCAATCATCTGGCTCCAAGCACATATTAGCCCAAACAGACCCAATCAGTCAGTATGTGACCCATTCCTGGAACAGGAGCTACATGATGTGTAGCTTTAACATGTGTACCTGCTGAAATGTGATTGGATGATATCGGCCTTGTTTCTTTCAACATAACATCAGACTCATAGACACCAGTCCAAATATCTCTGACCAGTACACCTTAATTGGTTTCACATGTTTAGCCAGTTATGATGCAGGAGTTGTGGGCGGAGCTATAAAGTTCTTCAAGGTGAAGAAATCTATTTTTGCTTATGTCTCATGGTTCAGGAGATATTGACAAAAATGCAAACCGATGTTCTATAGCGCCACCATTAGGGCAGTTGGTTTGATTTTTGTTGTATGATGAGAACTCTGTACATAATATTTCCCCTCCAAGTTTCATGTCTGGGTGGCGTACGGTGTCTCCACAACAGATTTTTCACCAAACATCGGAAAAAAGAAAGAAAGAAAGGGAAAAACATGAGCAGACACAAAAGAGATCCAACAGCTACGTTGCTTGGACCCGTAATAAACCAAAAAAGACAGTCATTGTTAAGACGTACAGAGAGTAGAAATATATCAAATATATTTAGCAGATCATCACCATCACACAAAGTATTCTTGGAATTCATTGAAAAAATGTTTTATTCCAGGTCATTTTGGAGTGTTTGTATTTGTCTATTGATCATGAAATTCAGAAACAATGAAAATCATTGCTACCAGATTCAGATTATGTAGAAGGTGAAACATGTTATGATGCTATGATGTGTAAGTGATCCTTAAGGAATTACATTATATGCTTGACTAATTGAGAAAAGGAACCCTTTAATTGGAATGATGTAGTCAAAGCCTTGTGATGTACTGCACTATTCTGCTCATTCCAAGTGTGCTGATTTGCTCTCTAGGGCGTCTTCATCTGTGATATGATCCTGCTCTACATGATGAGCACAAGCTCCTTCTACAGAGAGAGGAAATTTGAGCCAGTTGGAAGGTAAAACCCACTTTAAAAGATATTTCTGGAGGGAAGAGGGGGCATAAAGTGTCAACGGCGTCTGCGAGTAACATGTTGATTTCACCACAGAAAGACAGAGCGAAGGCCCAGAGATTCAAAGCATACCAGACACCACCGGCACACCCACAATGGACATCACAGGAAAGAGGAGAAAACAGCTGCTGAGGAACTACCCCTCACACCAATGTCGTCCCCCTCCACTCACAGTCCAGACAGGCAGCCGGGGACCTCAGATTCGTCACTGAAACACCGCAGTCCTGAAAGAGATAAACCAGAGGCATCGGCGTCCAAACTCCACCGCAGTCCAGACAGAAAGGGATTGTCCCCGGTGTCTTCTTCTACAAAACCACAGAATATAGAGACATTTACCTCCACCATCAGGACTGTGTTTTAACGTAAATGATGAAGGAGCTTGAATGAGCTCAGGCGTAGGTCCTTCCATCAGTAAGTAAGCCTTCAGAACAGAAGGGAAACCAACAGATCACCTGCAGCCATGCTCAAATGATCCTTCTAATGTTGTTCACAACCAAACACCAAATATGAAAACTCTCAGGACCATATTTTACATCAGGAATACAAACATAGAGAAAATGGTTCCTGGAAGTATAGATTCTGTCGTAAAATGTGAAAAATGAAGTATAGGTACTGTACCAAACTCAAATGAAGGACAAGTATTCAATGTACTTAAATATACCATAATTACGGGTACTGTACCCAAATTTGACCAAACTAAAAAATATATAGATATAGAGAACCAATTAAAAAAATGATACACAAATTTTTTTTATGGAAAATGAGCCAATATTAAATATCTGTGCATGGTAAAGGTATGTGAACCTTTGTTTTCAGTATCTGGTGTGACATCCTTGTGCAGTAATAACTATAACTAAACATTTCCAATAACTGTTGATCATTCCTACACTTCAGATTGGAGGAATTGCAGCCCATCCGTCCATACAAAACAGCTTCAACTCTATTCTGTTGGAGGTTTTTCTCCCATGAGTTGCTTTCTGCAGGTCCAGTTTTGTTGGAGTATGGTCAGGACTTTGACTAGGCCATTCCAAAACATTAACTCTGTGTTAGGGTCGTTGTCTTGCTGCATGACCCACAGGCTCTTGAGATTCAACTCAACATCTTGATATCTTGATATCCATTAAGCTATTCCATAAAGCTGTCACGGACCAGATGCAACAAAACAGACCCAAACCATGATACTACCATAACTACTGTGTTTTACAAATGGGATATGATTTTTATCCTTTTCTGTTTTCCTTTCTTTTCCTTTCTTACTTTATTTTGGTCTCATCTGCTCACAAGACAATTTTCCAATAGCCTTCTGGCTTGCCCATTTGATCTTTAGCAAACTGCAGATGGCAGCAATGTCCTTTGTAGTGAGCAGAGAATTCCAGGCAGTCCTGCCATGCACTCCCTTGAACCTTGTTCAGTATTCTCCTGATGGTGGACTTGTGGACATGAACATTAACCAATGTGAGAAAGGCCTTCAGTTGTTTAGAAGTTAACTTGGGTTCCTTTGTGACCTTGCGGACTATTACATGACTTGCACTTGGTGTGACCTTTGTTGATGGACCACATGAGTCCAATGTCTTCAGAGATGTTTTTGTAACCCTTTCCATTTCCAACAACTCTTCTTTTGAGCTCTTTGGAAATCTCCATTGTTTTTACCATGATACACTTCATGTGTTGTGAAGATCAGACTTTGATAGATCCCTGTTCTTTAAATAAAAGCAGGAACCCCATCTCACACCTGATTGTCTCCCGTTGATTGAAAACACCTGACTCTTAATTTCAGCTTGAAATCATCTGCTAATCCTAAAGATTCACGTTCTTTTGTCACGCAATATATTCCTTAATAAATAAATGACGCAGTGAAATGTATCTTCATTTCTTTGATTTGGTTCTCCATATCTGCTTTTAGAAAACCTGAAGTTTCTACAGAAATGTAGAGAATTCTATAGGGTTCACCAACCTTAAAGCACCAAAAGGTGCTCCAAGTAGTAGTACTTGGATTTTATTTAAGTATTTAAATACACTGGGTACTGTACCAACATCTGATCCAAGTAAAAGTACTTTGTGAAGGAATGGGTACTGCACCAGAGTTTGGGTTGTGGGTAATTATGCGTTTAATACCCAATTCTCCATTGATATCTGACTCTCTCCCACACCCAGACCCCCAACTCATAATGTGAAGTTTTTTTTTGTAAAATGTGATGTGAAACATATTAAGGACTTTAACAGACCTTCAGAAAACCTGATCCAAGGGTTTTGTACAAGAGAGAGAAAATGATAAAAAAAAGAAGCTTTGCCTAACATGCTCTCATACTAAACCATTCAGTAACCCATAATGATGGAATGTTCGAGGCTTTTTATCGACGGGAATCATCAAGTGACAGTTAAAGAACAAATCAGAGACTACATTAATAAAAATCATTATTAATAGAGACTCAAATCTCTTGCTTTTGACATGTGACTGTGACTGTGTGAAATATTAGAGGAAGGTAACTGTGAAGTTGTTAAACGTCACGTCACATGCGTTTGGTCGTCTCATATCGGCCATAGAAATGTCACGTGAATTTAGACTGCATTGAAACACATATTCAGCCTAAAGCCTGTAGTTTCATTCTCAAGCAAGGCCACAGTACAGCCTCCACACGGAGGGGTTAGTTTAACCCAAGGGAATGACTTAGTCTACCAACATCCCTCGTTTAAATTCTGAATACTGTGTATGTCTCGCAAATAAAATAGATCATTTTTATTGTTCTGATATTACCTCATTCATTTTGTGACTAAAATAAATGTGCCAGTGTTTCACAAGCCTTCTTTAATGAATGTTATTTATTTAGATTTTCAGGTTGGAAGTTCTATGTTTTCTAGTAGCCCAGTTTCTCTAATGTGTCTTGGTTTTTGTATCCTCTTACCTAAAATATGAGGCAATCTAGTTGCTCATCCATTTTTCTTCTGCTGCTCATGGGTGCTGTATCCCCTTTTGCTGCAGTACCTGCTACTTTTCAGGGAAGGGGTTTACACTAAATGTTGAAACACTGCTGTAAGTATTTGATTGCAATCAGTTGCAAGACATTTTGTGAGGTCAGACACTTATATTACATGATTAGTTCTGGGACTCCAGCTCATCCCAAAGGCACTGAATGATGTCATAGCACATCTCTTTAAATAATATCAATGCATAATCTTGCAATTATAAAATCGGGGGAAAACAAAAGTTTGCTAGAGAACAGCCAGACAAAGACCAGGACTTCTGGAACAATGTGCTTTGGATAGATGAATCTAAAGTAGAATCTTTTGGTCATAGTAACAGAAGACATGTTTGGTGTAAACCAAACACAGCATTTAAGCACAAGAACCTCATACAACTGTGTAGCATGGTGGTGGAAGTGTCATGGTCTGGGGCCTGCTTTGCTGCAGCTCTCCAGCATAAGGATAGGATAGAACTTTATTGATCCCTCAGGGTTCCCTCA
This sequence comes from Acestrorhynchus altus, assembly GCA_034509495.1. Lineage (NCBI taxonomy): Eukaryota > Metazoa > Chordata > Actinopteri > Characiformes > Acestrorhynchidae > Acestrorhynchus > Acestrorhynchus altus. The sequence continues at coordinate 8,035,789 of CM067511.1, read as the reverse complement.
GGGAAATTAAGATAAAAGCTAATATGAAATTTTTATGATATCAAACATATTATACAAAACGTAATACCATCTGTACAAATCTGACACTAAAACATCACACAGCGTCCGCATGTTGAAGTAGGAATATCTTTCTTTCAATGTGAGACACTGGGAAACAATCATAGGAAACATCTAATTAACATTTTTTCAGCCAAAGGAGCAAATTCCATCTATTAGGGCACAGGATGTCCTGTTTCCTAATGATAAATTTGCATTTCTAAGAATTATGTTTACATATTATTTCAGTTTTATTTATTTAATTAAATCACCTTTATATCTCAGTAGTTAAAATGGAGATCAAATTCAACCTTCCATTAACTAAATCATTATTCATAAAATAGGCAACAAATAAACATTTTAAACGTGTATTTGTTTAGAGAAAATTATCAGACATTTTAGGCATTATATTTAAAAAAAGCTCTGGTGTTTGGCAGGAATATGAAGAGAAAAGTGACCACTGTATGTTATATTAAAATTCCACCCATTCATCCAAACAATTACACCACTGCTTGTGAGGGATTCATTTATTTAGAAGATTTTTAAATACTCAGACACAATCTCTGCATTTCTATTGGTTAGGTGTTAGGATTCACGGTTTGTGTTTATAATTCCCCTCCACTGAAGAACATGACATTTGTTTCTCACCTTCAAGAGGAAATATAGTTTTGTCCATTTTCTACATCAGTAAACTCAACTCCAAACAGACCCAGAGAAACTGACCTTGAGTTCTCAAAGCCTTTAATGTGTAGATGGATAATAAAGGTAAGGAGAACTTGGTTGAGGGCTGCATTACCTTGGCCTTCAAACCCAAGTAGTGAGGAAGTTCAAGACTGGGCAGCATAAAAAAAAAAAAAAAAAAAGTTCAGTGCAATCAGATACCAACAGAGCGGGTCAGAATGGACTGCTCATCTCGAGATATGAAAAAACACTTCTACTGAGATTAATTTATGCCAAACGTTTGGTTCCTAAGACGTTCTTAGTGCTCCATTACACTGGTTCCCAACCCTGGACCAAGACTTTGTCTTCAAAACCCATAGTTATTTTCAAGGAAAATATCCAAAATGGCAACTTAATAACAGAAGGATGTAGTGGGATGCATTGTGTGTGAAACCGAGAAACTCTTCTTGAACAGTTTTAAAGAACACATGTTAAATATCCAAGATCACATTTTACATTTTTGTTATTTCAAAAAAATGCAGTATGAGGTTTTGGGACACAGTACTATTAGTTACTAAAATAGGGTCTAAATACAGGGCACCCTGATTTACCCTTGCCCTGCACATGTTGGGGTTGAGGTGCTGATCAGGGGGATGAGGGGTATTTGAGATCAAGGCAAATATTACAATGTGCATGGCAGAGGGACACCAGGGTACCCCATGACCAGGGTTGGGGGCCATTGTCCTACTTTTACTACTACATGGCTCAAGCCCAAGACTGCATGGACTGCACAGCCCGCTCCTGGTCAGTATACATGCACCATGCCATAGAGAAAAGTCCAGAACAAAACATAGGTGAAGAGCCCACCAACAAGGCCTCCAGTGAAAAGCAGCCGCCGCGACTTGAAGCACTTGTTCCACCGTCGACCAGCTTTGAGGATGAGAAGCACTGACAGGAGAAAGGAGGCGAGGAAATAGAAGATGAAGCCGTACAGGCCTGTGAGCCCCAGGATGCCCGCGGTGGCTCCGGACAGGGCGGACACTGAGGTGCGGCAGTACTCCAGCACCGCCGCATTGCCCCTTACTGCCACTTCGCTGATGAACTGAGGGCCCTCACGTTTAGCTGCCAGAGTGGCCATCCCCCTTCCTACAGAGCTGAGGAGACAAGAGACACCAGACACGTGAGACACGAAGACAAGACACAAGAGACACGTGAGACACGAAGACAAGACACAAGAGACACGTGAGACACGAAGACAAGACACAAGAGACACGAAGACAAGACACAAGAGACGAAGACAAGACACAAGAGACACGTGAGACACGAAGACAAGACACGTGAGACACGAAGACAAGACACATGAGACACAAGAGACACATGAGACACAAGAGACACAAGAGACACATGAGACACGAAGACAAGACACGAGACACATGAGACACGAAGACAAGACACAAGACACATGAGACACGAAGACGGGACACATGAGACACGAAGACGGGACACATGAGACACGAAGACGGGACACATGAGACACGAAGACGGGACACATGGGAGAAAGGCCAGATGAGGCTTTAATCCGCCAGTAAACACCTCCGGTCAAACACCGGATGCTATGGGTTAGTTGAGTCACTTACCGCTGTTTGGAAAAGACCACCAAAACCTCGATTCGCTCGAACTCACTGCCACCATCCCCGCCTCTAATCCTCCGGCTGAGGCAAAGGAAGGAGGAACAAAGCGTTTATGAAGAATATATTTCTCATACAAATCTCACACATCTAAACGCGCGTCATTGCTCGGCAACCATGTCTCCACACAATGTGGCTTTTGAAATAAAAAATATAAAGTCCCTACACAACAGCACGTTTTATTATTTCATTGTTCGATTCTGTCAGTTCGAGCATTTTTTGGTTTCGAAAATGTACATCACTTTTAATAATCATAATAATAGGAAAAATTAATATTAATAATAATAATAATACAATAAATAATAATACAATATAATATATAAGAAAATATTTGTAAATAAATTATAATAAAGTTTAATTTTATATATATATATATATATATATATATATATATATATATATATATATATATATATATACATATATATATATATATATATATAAATTATTCTTGTTATTGTGTATTATTGTGTGTTATTATTATTATTATTACTATTATTGTGTGTGTATTATTAATGTGTATATTATTATTATTATCGCTGCATTTTTTTTTCCGCGCACCTAAGGCACGTCACTACGGTGGCCATAAAGGCTCGAATTGGTTTGAACGCGGACTTTTACCTTTACAGACTAACCTCATCTCTGAGATTAAGAGCAAAGACACAATGTCAAACCGATGACAGATTTTTATTATTATTATTTAATCCCAAGTAGTTTGATAAGTTCGACAGGACTGAAGACCATGGCTGCTCGTTATGTTTTGGGAATGGATCTGGGGACCACCTCCATCAAGGTGGTCTTGTTTGACTCGCTGTCTAAGACCGTAACGGACAGCAGCTCCTTCCCCACCAACTCGGATCTCAGCAGCAGAACGACTGAACACGTAGGTTTCAGACTCGTCTGTGAACTTTTATTTTGAAATGTGAGTGAGACTGACCCTCACTGTCATGTTCAGGCTCAGGAGCAGGACCCTGGGAGAATCATCTCCACTCTGGACCGCTGCATGGCTGCCCTGCCCAGGGAGAAGCTGCATAGGGTCGTGTGTGTTGGGGTGTCAGGGCAGATGCATGGGGTCGTGTTCTGGAAATCTAAAACAGGTGCAAGTCAGAAAACACTTCCCATCCAAAAGTGTGTCATAAAACTTTTATTCTGGAATCTGACTTTATTCTGAGTTTGCATCCATAACAGCCTCTAGTCTAGTGTTTGGGGAAGGCTTTACGCTAGATAAGGCGTGAGTATTTGATTGCATCCAGCCACAGAAGAATTATTCAGTGTTTTGAAATTTTCCTTGTGCCACTGGCTGCAACACAAACCCACAGTATGATCAATCCACCTCTGGGCTTAACAATTGGCAAGGTGTTCTCTTCATGAAATTCCACACCTTTTTCTCTCCAAACATACCTTTGCTCACTGCAGCTAAAAACTTCTGTTTTAACTTTTCGATCAACAGGACTTCAGACTTGTTTAAACATTTGTTGAAAACATCTGATGCCAGGAATGCACTAGCCTTTTGGAGAACTGGGAAAAATTATGGTGGACCACTATGGATGTGGGCCAGTGAGAGGGTGATAGGACTGGTCGATCGAAAGGGACCACGGGTGACAAAATGAAACTGAGCAAACGTCTGCTGTAAGAGAGGCATAGGCATGTTTACAACAGATATATTGACTTCTGTTAGTCTGGAATGCCTCTGTAAAGTAACATTGAATTAATTAAAAAGTGTCTGGATACTCTTGGACATAGTGTACTAATAGTCATGTAATCATAGTCAAGTAATGAAACTGTTAGACAGTACATATGCACAATATTTCAAGACAAATGATCCTATTCTAGTGTTCTTCATATTGTTTCCTGTTGTCCCATTAGGTTGTGAATGGTCCAGTAGTGATGTGGGTCCCAGATTCAGACCCCAAGACGTGAGTAGCCTGATCACATGGCAGGATGGACGCTGCAGCAGGGATTTCCTCTCATCACTACCAAAACCAGAATCTCACCTGAGTGTGGCCACTGGCTTTGGCTGCGCCTCCATCTTCTGGTACACCAAGCACAGGTGAGATTGCCATTAAGATATGAGCTCCTTCATCTCGTTATCAGGACCAATCTGAATGGATAAAATTACTGTGATCATCCACTGACCTGTAACTGGGAGAGTATTGATGTTATGCTGCTCTGTGGTCAGCAAGCCATAAATGACACTGTGTAACTCAGGAAAGGGGGCAGGAAAGCACAGTTTGTTCTGTAATATTACACTACTGCCTCCAACCACATGCATCGTTCACTTTCAGTGACTGTTCTGTGTCCCTCAGCTTGTCCAGAAAGGCCTCCTTTATTGGTGGCTCAAAACACAAATTCCAGTTACTGACTGGAGGTGCAGCCCCAGGAGCAAAATGCCAGTTCTCAAATAATGTTGCTTTAAATTCATTTTAAAAATATTTGAAAAGTGATGTTTTGCGATGAATGAACAGAATATCAATTAATTAACTATTAATTAATGCATGCGTTCCTGAGAACACCATTTGGAAAAATGACAGCATAGACTTTCAGTTTGATGAATGCTGGGGTACACACAAATCAGACAGTTTAACTCAAGAAAGGACATGAGATCTGCTCTCTGGTTGCTCTTGTCCTGAAGCACTGTGCCACCATGCCTGTGTAGCAGTGTTATGGTTTCCACCCAGACGTGAAGAGTCCAATGTTAAGAGTGATTAGAGAGTGCTGTCTCTGAACACGCAGTGCTGCTAGTGCTGAGAGAGTGAAGCGCACATGTATAGTGTTCCTCTGCATGACACACAACAGTAAGCATACAGCTGAGAATGTATATCATCTCAATACAGGCCAGAGTTCCTTTCAGATTTCAACATGGCGGGAACCATCCAGGATTACGTGGTCTCCATGCTGTGCGGCTCAGAGGACTGTGTCATCACTGGGCAGAATGCAGCCAGCTGGGGCTTCTTCAGCACCACCAAAAACCAGTGGAACATGGATATGTGAGTACAGTTTTATTACAGACCAGGCATTGGAATTTGATGTTACAAGTATCCAAGGAAAGCTTTCTACTAGATATTGGAGCATTGCGGTGAGGATTTGATTGTATTAAGCAACAAGAGTATCGATGAGGTCAGAATGTTGAATAATCGCCACCACACCTCATTCCCCAACTCCCCAGCTCATCTCAAAAGTATTGGATGGAGCACCATTGTTCTCTCCACAGCTCAATGCTGGGGGCCTAATTATTGTTAAATAGCTTAATTTAACATATTTCAAAGAAAATGTTTAATTTGTTGCTTGTGCAAAAGTAATGGCACATTACATTTATTATGTTTATAGTAAGTAATGTAAATGTTTTTCAAGTTAAATTCAGAAAACATGTATGAATTGTATCTAAAATATACAGAAATGTACAGAAAAGTCTCTGTAGAGGACTTACTTACTTTGACTTAGTAATCATCAAAATGTGTGATTTGAACAGTATTGTCCTTTGCGTGATGTTAATCATAACATCACAGTTAAAATATATACATAACACTGATTTTGTCTCATCCCTACACATTTACTGTTTACTCTTGTATGAAATTCATTTACTTAGTGATAAAGACATTAAACAGAGTAGGTTTTATTGACCGTGTCGTTATGAACTCTGTATTAATTTGAGTATGAATTTGCTGACCTGTTTTTTTTTATTTTTTATTAGACTTAAAGGTGCCAACTTCCCTGTACATTTATTGCCTGTCCCTGTGGAGTCTGGGTCAATAGCTGGACGTACTTGCTTGGAATGGCATGGAATCCCTGCTAACACCCCTGTTGGTGCAGCACTGGGAGACTTCCAGTGCAGTGTTTACTCCTGTATGAAGGACAAGACAGACGCAGGTATAGTTGTGCCAAGCATTGGAAAGATGACCTGGATTATCTGTAACTTGTTTTGTTAATCCCATTCTAGAATTAAAAACCTCTGCATAAACGGTTGGGCTGAGAGTTTACCCGTACGACGCCCTCTAAGTAATTGTAGTTTGAAATGAACAGTAGTATGGTCCTGGAGTGACAGCTTCCTGGACAGTTTGCTGATTTTCTGCTCTAACAGACCGAGTAAACCACGTGAGTTGAAGCAGATGTGCTTCAGCAGGAGGAGCACAACACTGTGCATAAGTATGGCACTCCAGGACTGGAGTTACCTACCACTGCTGTAGATTATAGCCTTATGCTGCACAATTACTTACCTAAGGCTGTCAGAAGGATTGCACCTCTAAGGACTCCTGTCCTTCTGTATATCTAGCAACAGCTGAGGTTTGCAGCAGACTTGAATGTCTTGAGGTACAGTGCCTTGTGAAAGTGTTCACCCCCTTGGCATTTTTCATATTTTGGTACCTCACAACCTGGAACTAAAATGGATCATTTGTGGTTTTGTATCATTTCATTTACAGAACATGCCTACGACTTTTAACATTAGATTTTCTTTTATTTTGAAGCAAACACCATATAAGACAATATACAACTGACTCAAAGTCAGTACTTTTGTAGAGCCCACATTTGCAGCAAAAAAAACAACAACCTGGAAACCTTTTCCAGAAGATATGAAGAGTAATTTTGTCAACTTTGCACTTATGTATGACAGTTAATTAAAACTCCTAACATTTCTTTTGCAGTCCTAAACCTGAGCACTTCAGCTCAGCTGACGTTTGCCATGCCAGCAGACTTCACCCCATGTCCGACTTCAGATCCTGCTTCCCCTGTCGCGTACTTCCCTTACTTCAACAACACCTACCTGGCAGTTGCTGCAGCACTCAATGGAGGCAACGTTATGGCGACATTTGTGGGAATGCTGACTTCTTGGATGAAAGAATGCGGTAACCTCGTGTTCTTATTTAATGATTGAGCTGCTCTGATTGTAAATGTGTTCTATTTTCTGCTTAAATAAGAAAGTGGTTAAAAGTCTGTGGACAGCTGTTCATCCAATGTTCATTTTAAAATCAGGAATAGGATTGGTGAGTTGGATGGAGCACAATCACTCCAAGGAAATCAGTGCCGCCCCTCTACGCTCTTGTTGTCTACATTAGGCACTGGGCGTGGGGACCCTATGCTCATGAGCATCTAATACTATCTGTTGATAGCTGAGTTCACTCCATTAAAGGAGTGTACACAATCCATTCACTCTTAGATGAGTGGGGAAACAAAAACCCCAGTGTTGTGCCTTGGAGGACTAGACTTGTTTCTCAGAAGCAGTGTCATTGGAGTCTGCTTTTGATCCATGAAGATCCTTTATCTCTTAGAACACAAGACTTGCAAATTCCCGGCAGTTACATGCCATTTACCAGGAATTATTACTATTTCTCAGGATCAGAGTAACCTACAGACATGATACACATGTGACAAACTACAAGACGTACCCTGTCATTACCTCATTGTTGTGGAAATGAGTTGGGAAAACAGCTAAAATTCATTTTCAACTGAATTAAATTCCAGTTTAAATGTCAAAGGAGTCTTCCAGTGCATGTTCACTGCTCTGTCCATGTGTAAATGCTTAACCTGCATACAGACTCTGACTGATCAGCTAGAGGGGCTGGGGTTGATAATGTCACTGACCCAGATATTGGGTTATATATATGTTTGCTCTATTTTTTCTCACATGGTTTTAAAAATTTCAGAATAAAAGTCCTGAGAAGGAATTATACTGATACATACAGTGCATGCACGGCTAGGTGATGAGAAGTGCCTGGTTTTGTCCAGACATGACTTGAGATTTATGAGATATAAAGTGTTTTAAAGATGTAAAGTGTTATAAGCAAAAATGCACAAAATATTTTTTATCAAAATTTGGTCAAATTCATACAAATATTAGCGCAATGTGTTAATATTTACTCAAATTAAGACCTATGTAAGTAGTAGGGTGTCCTGAAACTAACAATATCTGGCATGTGTGACTGTAAATCCTATAAATACATAAAAATTTTTGGGGCAAATAAAAGTTTGTCAAACAAAAACATCCCGCAGAATTGGCCTATGGTTCTAAAGGTTAATGCATGGTTCTTTACAAAAAATTAGATTAGGAACCTAATCTAATTTATTCATCAATTATATTGTTCTTGTCAAATATTCTACTTTTTTATCTTCTTGTCCTGAATCTTTTAATTTCTTGTTGCAGGAGTTGAGGTGTGCGAGCCTGACATATACTCCACACTGGTCAAGTGTGCCCTGACCCAACCCACCACTGACCTGTGTGTTACCCCCACTCTACTGGGAGAGAGGCACGATCCAACCAGCCTCTGCCAAGTCTCCAACATCTCCCCCTCCAATCTCTCTCTGGGTCATGTGACGCGCGCCGTTTGCAGAGGGATCTTGGATAACCTGGCCACTATGATGCCCCCTCAGGTGCTGTTGGATGCGGGGGTGAAGAGGATTATGGGTAGTGGGAGTGCTCTTTCTCGTAACGAGGTCTTAAAACAGGAATTAGAGCGAGCGTTCCCTCTACCTGTGGTCTATGGAGAGGATGTGGACTCAGCAGTTGGGGTAGCAATGTATTTTAACAAGAAAAGACTGTGACAATACTGCACGTACCATTAGCCACAGCACGTAAACATGTGACCACAGTCTGCTAGATGATGAAATAATAAATTAATCAGTTACAGAGAAAACGAGCAGAAAATGTCATGAGTCTCATGCAAAACCTTGTATTTTCTAATGGCACAAGCAGAAAGAACTTTATGATGAGGGGAATATTGGAGGAAAAAAGAATCACTGGATGAACAGTGTTCATGTGGACAATCTGTGTTGAAAATAGATCATAAATTCAGTAATAATTGAAGTTGGTAATTATATGGTAAATATCAAACTGAACGTGTTTTCTAATAACTCATATCAATAACTTTATTGATTGAAATTATTGTCTAATGTACACTATACAGAGAAAGAAATGTGGAAACCTGCTCATTTATTCTTACTTCTGAAATCAAAGATATGAAAAAAGAGTTTATCCTGCGTTTGCTGGAGTGACTGCTTCTACTGTCCAATGAAGGATATTTACTATATTTTGGGACATTGCTGGGAGGCAATCCTGGGGGGCTTTATACTCTAAGCCCATTCCTGCCTCTAGCATAGTGCCTAGAGGTTCATGTTTATCTGCTCCAGAGAGTCCTATTCTATTAGTAGTACTACTCTACAGGGACTTACTGTGTGGGCATTTGCATATCAGTGTCACCAATGGGTGCACTTTAAAGTAGCTGATTGCATTCATTAGAAGGGGTTTCCACAAACATTTGGACGTGTAGTGTATGTACTCGTGCATTCCTCACACTTTTAGATGTGTGTCAGTAGCAGCGGTTGCTGAACTGTACTGTAATTATTCCAGTTGAATTTATATGTTAATTTATTACATCATTTTGGGATCTTTTACTTTCACATGTGAATTATATGGAACAAATTATTCCAGCACTGTTGTCTCTGTACCTAATATTGAAACATTTTTAATGCAAAAAACTATGATGTTTACATTAATTATTAAATCTTAATAAAATATCTCTTTAGAATGTAAGTAAAAGTTTGGCAAACATTTCTTGGTATGGAACTGTGTGTGTCTGTGTGTGTCTGTGTGTGTCTGTGTGTGTGTCTGTGTGTGTCTGTGTGTGTGTCTGTGTGTGTGTGTCTGTGTGTTTAGGCAGTCAGACAGAGTTAACCACATCTGCAATGAGGTCAAGACATTTAACTGCACCTGCACACTATGAGTCAGTGCAGCTGCTTATGTTGCATGCTCAAGCACTCAAGACCAGATGTCCACAAGACACTTATGATGCAGCAATAAACATTACTAAATGGTTTAATAATGTCTCAATTATTTATTGACACTATGTAAGACTTTTATTAAGCATGACTAAATACCTGAGTAATAACACACCTGAGAAGTTGCAGCCAGTTCCACACAGTGTCCTCTCCTCTCCTAGTACCTATAACTAACAACAGGGACAATAACTATCCTACACTACAAGGGCAAAAGTATTGGGACACCTTCTCATTCATTGTTTCTTCTAAAATCAAGGCGATTGGCTGCTGCTGTACAGAGAGCTGATGTTAAAGCATCCTTGTGCATTTTGAAAGGCACTGTGTAAGTGTAACTTCATTCAGAAGGCAAATATTTGCTTAATAATGTCTTAATTACTGTCAGTAAATAGTTGAGACATTATTAAATAATGTATTGGTGTTTATTACAGTCGTATGTGTTGTTAATCTACTTTTATTTTAAAGTGTTACAGAAGTGTTACATTTTAAAGGCATTGTTGCGTATACCGTTACTGTCCCATATGTGCTTTGTCCATTTAGTTGAATAACGTGTGTCGGAAGCAGGTAATCATCTAAATATGCAGGGCAGGGATGAAATTAGTTCTATGTAATTGGAAGGAGTGCAGCAAATTTGGAATAAATGGCATTGTGCTAGTATAGGTGAGTATTTGGATTTTTAAAATCTGCTACTTGTGCAAATCTGCTACACCATCTGATCCACATCACCACCATGTTTGTGTTGCTGCAGGCCTGAAAATAACCCACCACCAACTTAACCCCTGCTCTGTGATGGTCCTGTAGGGTCCTGACCTTTGACGAAAAGGGTGAAAGGAGACTAACAAAGTATGCAGGAAAACGGATGGACTACAGTCTCTAATTCTAGAACTACAAAGTGCTCCTGAATAGTCAGTGGAGCTCATAAAGTGGACAGTAAATGTAGAAACAAGGAGGTGGTCATAATGTTGTGGTTGATCGGTGTAGTTCTCTTTTTAATCACCGTATTTGTTATCAAATGATGAAACCCATGTTTACACCCAACGTTAAAGGTTTAGACTGACATACATCATCAGTGTGATTTATCTGGAATGGTGAAAGTGCTCATGCATTATTGCAGACTGAGCTGATCATATGCCTTCTTCAGCACATCATGAAAATCAATACCACCATCATTTAGGCTCTTAGTTATCCATTTACCAAAGTAGCTGTCCTATCAGCATATCATTACTAGAACATAAAGGTTTCCTTATTGGTTCTTGGCTATGATGTGATGTTCTAGGAAACTGGATTCAAGCACAAGCATATTAGTGAGATCAGGTACTGATGTTGGATCATTAGTTCTGGAACTCCTACTCACCCTAAAGGTACTGGATGGAGCTCCATCACTCCAGAGTATGCAACTCCACTGCTTTATATATTGGCATTGGACCTGGTGACCTAAGGCTCATGTGCAGCTTCTCCAGAATGTCCAGTTCTATTGGAGATGCATTTCTGTGCTATTTTCTAAGTGATAAGAAAGGGTGTGTCTACAAACATTCAGACATGATGTACAAGTAAATACACATGAGTTAGATTTACTGGTAAGAGAAAATGGGAAACATCTCTTGACCCTCTGAAGAACGATCAATTGGAAGGTCCTTTAGAGAAACAACATGGCTTATTCTGTCTCATTGCTCATTCATTGGCCCCTTCCCTTCTAAGAGAGTGGCAAGGGAACATACTATTGCTATGGGATGGGCCTGAAACACCCAGGCGAGAGAGAGAGAGAGAGAGAGAGAGAGAGAGAGAGAGAGAGAGAGAGAGAGAGAGAGAGAGAGAGAGAGATCTGTCTTACAGCTCATGATGAGGAGCAGTGTCTGAATAGTGATCGCTTCCTCTTCCTCGTGCTATATTTCTAGCGAATGCTGAATTTCAGTTTCAGAACTAAGACAAATCAACTGCAAGATGCTTTAAATAGAAACTGCATTTCGTCTCAGTACAGGTCGGATGATTCTCTGAACAGTTGGTAAGTACATTTCATGAGATATATATGCCTTTTATCACATACATGATCATTCTTAAAGTTAGTGATGTAATCATTGTTATTATTTTTCATGTGGTTGACTGGTCTACCAATTAGATCAGTGAGCAAGAACCCTTTTTTTTGGGTGCATGCTTACACTTTACATCTTTAAATAAAATAATGAGCTTCTTTAGACAGACATATCTTTCATTTATAGGTTATGTTATTTGGGTTCATTTAAGTTCCCTCAGATGTTCTTCTTGTTTTCTTATATGTCAAACAGATGCTGTTCTGGGTTTGACAGCCTGAGAAGGCAGGGCGTCCTGTTATGTTGAAGCAACACTAGTCCAAGTTTAGTGAGACCAGTGAGACCAGTGAGCCACTTTGTGTCACTGTTATTGATAATGTGATAAACTGATCGGGTTAGCATGCCTGCATGTTAGTCTCAGCCTTCAGCTTCACTTACTCTAATGGAGCCACTATGATTTACAGGCATCTTAAAGCACTGAATAAGCATCACAACGATGCTAAAATAGTAAAGAATTGATCATGATGTCATTCAAAAAGGTATACTGTCATATTCCATATGTATTACATTACATCATTTACACACTCTAAGCTTAGTAACAGGGAGCATGGAATCATATCCTACCCTATCACATTCCCAGTCCTCAGTAAAATGGGTTGTAATGCAATTGTTATATTGCATAAATATAATTCTTGGGTATTAGTTACATGTTGCATCTGTGGAGGATAAAATCCTCAAACTAGCACATATGTCTGGCACTGATTACACAGAATGACGCCAAGATCTAATGCTAATTTGTTTTGTGTAGTGGCTTTGATTTGCCCTTGGAAAGGCTAGTTTTCACTACAAAGAGATACAATATCCAGGACTGACCCATGAGACGAAGTATGGATTCTGCCTGAGGGCAGACTCATGTAACACCAGCATAAAGAAACATTAATAATGCAGTTTACAAAGTTCTGCTAGTGCCTCATCATCTGCCTGACCACTCTGACCACAGCTGTAACACATTAGTAAGCCCTCTTAAAAATAAAGGTTCCTAAATCTTTGGCTTTAGACATACAGATCTGCACAGGATTTATATCATTACAACTTATGATATTATTACTACAACTTTATATTACTACAACTCAAACGTACAGTTCAGTGCTTATGCAAAGTTAATCAGATCTCCAAAAATGATTGGGTCCTACATCCTTAAAGAAGGGCTTTGTTCAGTAATGAATAACTCAATAAACCATCTGAGTGTTAAAATCACTTCTTAGTTAAAACCTGATATATATGGTTCTAAACAGTACCTCTACTGTCCAAAACATCAAAACATTGCTTTTAATCAATGGTTCCTCCTTATCACAAAGACACTGCTGTTTACAGAAAGGTTAAATAACATCTTTGTGTACAACATAGAACACCTTTGCCAAGTTTTTAGAATATTTAAGATTGCTAAGAGTATAGACCCCTTTTTTGTACTGTATAGAACACACCTTAATACTGTATAGGACCTGTCTTTTTTGCTATGTGTGTAGAACTCTTTTAGAGAATAGAACCCATTTTCAAGTTTTTCAGCACTACTTGGAACCATTTTCAAAAGCGTATAGAACCCTATATAGGTTTCAGCACTATATAGCTAAGTGTGTAGAAATGTTTTTTTGAGTATAGAATTTTTACCTAAGATTATAGACCCCTTTCCAGTACTGTATAGAACCCTCTTTCTGTATTATGTTAAATCATTTTTGCTGAAAGAGTACAACCCTTTTTACATAGAACCTTTGCTGTGAGTATAGAAAATGTTTGTGTTTTGAGAAATTAGAGCCCATTTTTCAGGGCTTTCCCGGTACTAGAACAGAAATTTTCAATAGTGTGCAAATGCCCTTTTGTATAGTACTGTATAGAACCATTTTTCCTAAGGGATTAGAACTCTTTTTTTGCTGTAAATACAGAACCTTTTAGCTAAGAAAATAGAACCCCTTTTCAGTATTATTTAAACACTTTTGAGCAGAACTCCTTTTTCTTGGAAATCATTGCTTCCTAGAACCCACCTTGTTCCTGTTCATTCATTCATTCTTGTCAGCTAGTCAACCTCTTCATTCGCTTCATTCATTCATGGACTCCTCTAAAGACCCTTTACAAGAGCCATCCACTAAGAAGTTCCATAGTGAACCAAAAGGTTGTCCTGCAGTATTACTCTGAAGCACCATATTGGATGAACCATCATGGGTTATTTTATATCATGTCATACAAATGTTTTTCAGAGTCAACAGATATTTTTAAAATAGGCGAGAGACTTCTGTTTTTCTCCTCTCTTTCCACATCAAATTTCCTAATAGAGACGATTCTTCCTCTTTCGCTGGCATTTATCATACCAGTGAATTGAATGAAGCTGTCTTATCAAATGTCTCCCTCAGAGCATCTTACACACTGACGATCAATAGTCTAATCCAATTTGTGGACCAGAGAAAAGCCTTTGGCCAGATGAAATCACTCTGTGCTGTTGGATGAGGAATGTCTGTATTTCTTCTTGAGAACATTCTGTCACGTGTTGAGGGCAAACTCTGTGGTTTGAAGCTGTGAATGGGAACTAGCTGGCTTTGTGGCTGGGCTGAGAAAAAAATCACAAGACTGAGCACATTTAAGCCCAGAGGTGAATTGAGATCTCATGGTTGATTACCCAATGAGTAATAAGGCTGTTATCAGGTCTTGTTTTTCTCGGCCCGCTTCTAACTGAGGAGCCTATGATCGTGACTTTGTGGTCTTTTAGCTCTTGCTGATTGCTCCTCAGATCTAAATAGCTCTTTTTGTTATTTTCTCAGACAGGATTTGAAAGTTGGCTCAATCAGACATATCACAAGGGAGTGATGCCTATATTCAATGCCCCCCCCATACACATAATAGGTCTCACACCACACTATCATGCCACCATCACTGTTCCACTGTAAAAAGTACAAGATCCTTAAGGAACATTTGGAGGGTCTTCAAAATGAATCTGGAATCTTCCCAAGAGGTTCCAGCACAATTTTAACCTGAAGAACCCTTCAAAAGTTACCATGGTTGTGGAAATAAAATCCTTGAACTAAATCCTCCTGCAACCTGATCAAGTTTTAAAAATCAGGGTTATAAAAAATCCTGCTTTTTTGTTGGAGTAGCTGTCTCACAGGAGCATTGCTGTGAGGATTTGATTCAATGCTAAGAGCTTTAGTAAGGGCACCTCATCACTACCTCGTCCCAACTCTGGAGAACACAGCTCCACTGCCCCACAGTTCAGTGTTGTGGTGGTCATATCCCTCTAGTTCACATCTGGCATTAGGCGTGGTGCCAGTAGGTTCATGTTTATCTGCCCCAGAGTGTCGCATTGCTGTTGGCAGCACTTCTCTCTGAGGGACTAGACAAACTGTATGTGCATTTGCACATCTGTGTTGCTGGTGCTTTCCTCAAAGTAGGCCTTTAGCCCTCTAATCTTCACAATGCTTGTATAAACATTAATATACTCTTTTCTGGTTGGTGTGTGACACAGACCACGAAAGACAATGAGCAAACCATTCTCTTTGGAGATGGATGACAGGACCGATGAGGAGAGGGCAAAGGCCAAAGCCAGAAAGAAGACATTTTGGAAAGAGTGTTTAGAAGAAGACCAGAGGGCCAATGGACTTTAGACTTCCTAGATGACCCATACGATCCCAGATCAAATCCGAATTAATTCGGGCTTCAGTCGTAAGTATTAAAGCAATAGTAATCTGAATAATGATCATTTAGGCTCTCATGCATCCATCCACATGGAGTGTGAAGCCCTGGAGTCACTGTGATGGAAAGTAGTGGGATTTATATATGACTCCCATCAACATATCAGTGTTCTGCCTCTGTACTGTGCTTTCTTCCATTCCTTTATGGACAAAAGTAAATTGTCCTCTGCCATTAAAGTCTATCAGCGAGCATTCAAATGATATTTTCTTTGAATACAGCCTACATGAAAGGGATCTGATTTTCAACTTGATTTTTTTGCTTGATGAGTGATATTGCAGGTAGAAGGTCCTTATACAGGAGATTACTGTGGTTCTCCATCCTGGTCCGGGAATATTGCTGCCCTGCCTGGTTTAAAATTTACATGTAATTATTAAGCTCACGTTCCAAAATAGTTGCACAAATAGTTTTTCAGAAGGAAGTGTGGGATTGCAGTAGGTATAATGCAACACGCCAGACATCTCGGAATGGAGTTGTTGAAATTTTAACATCCTAGGACCTGGCGTCCACATGTGTGGCATCAACATGTGTGGGGTCCACACAAAGACCTGACTCTATGTGGCATGCCATAGAGAAAGAACATCATGCAGTTCATGAATTTCTAAAATGGATCTTCTTGGTCCTGCATGCCAGCCAACAGCTCTAGGAAAAAAATGCTGCTATGTTCAGCCACAAAATAAATGTTTACTCATCACTAATTGCGACTTCACTGTGTTCTATGATATATATATATATATATATCAGGGCCAGTGGTTACAGAACCTTATTAATGTAATGTTGGGCTGTCAAAGTGCCTGTAATGAAAGAACAGGGAAACCAGCTGTCAGCCACTGGAACCTTGATATGTCCAGTGATGTTGGAAAATGAAAACTAAACTCTAAGGAGCAGACATGACCTTCAGTGTAGGAGCGTGAACTGGTTAGATGAGTATTGAATATAGGTCACATTAAAAAGATTTAGGCCACTTTGCCTGCTTTGCAAACATAACATGAGTTCATTAATTTGCTATGATATTGCAAATTTGAAGAAACTGATCGCCAAGTGAAAGCCAAATCTTAACAGAACCCTTAATGATCAGCTGAAACTCATTTGGTCATATGGAAATCTGTAATTAAAATTAACAGCTGTTTTAAATCCTTTATTTCATGCAGGAAAATACAACCAATTAATCCAGATCCAGTCCAGAGGGAGAAGAACCGATTTGACATTAAGAGGCTGTTTGAGCCGTGTCTCCTGGTGATCTCTGTCTAAGCTAGAGGGCCTGCAGGAATATCTGCACAAGTCAAATAAAAGGCTCACAGACACTGCATGTAAGACAAACATTTCTCTTAGACTGTCTACCACAGGGATGCTGCTTGAGCAGGAGGTCAGTCTCAGGAAAATTTATCCAGTTTCCCAATTCATGATTCTGGTGATACTTATGATTCAACTCATCGGTTAGTACCAGTCAACTTCAGAAATCAATAGTTAGTTTCCTCCAGGAGTGAAATTGTGCTCCCCATGTCTACCATGTCTACACACCAGTCACTACTTCTAAAAGCAACAAACATTATCATTTATTTACATACATATACACTACTGGTCAAAATTTTTACACCCAATATAGGTTTGACCTTTTTGACCAATGAGTATACTGCTACTAATTGTATATTGCTAATCAGAGATCACATCACAGCACGATGACTGTCTGACATTGATTTGTTTTACTTGTACAATCAACCACATCATCATGACCACCACCTTGTTTCTACGCTCATTGTACACTGACATGGTGGTGGTGGTTGTGGTCGGAGTTGATGCTGGGTCTGTGTGGTCCTGAACATTAGAATAGAGAATGAAAGGGAGGCTAACAAGATGCAGAGGAAACAAATTGACAGCAGTTTAATTGTAGAAGTACAAAGAGCTCCTGTGTGGTAGTGAAGGTAAAAATGAACAGTGAGTGTACATACTGGGTGTTCTAAAACTTTTGACTTTCATTAAAACCTTTAGATGTATTGAGATTATTGAGATAGTCTCCTAAAATATGATGTGATTAAGTTGTCATGATTAAAAAAACAATGCAGTTCTACACTGAAAAACTTTGTTTTGAATTTAAATTATTTTAATGCCTCAAATGGAATAAATTTTAATGCACCTCCAAATACATCATCAATGGTTTCTTTCACCCAGAACAATAAAAGCACATCTGGAAGTTCATGGCATTTCCAGCACTATTGTAGTGCGAGTATCTCAGTCTTTATTAGACAAGCGATGTGATCGATCTACCTTAAGGTGTTGAGGCCAAAGTGCATGTTGCATAACCATTAAGCTAACAGAATGCTGTACACTTCCGCTGACTGGGCGTCTTAACTCTTAACCCAACCAATTACATCACATTGTTAAAGACTGTGATTCTCCAGTTGAAGATTTAATTCATTTCAAATATGTCACCCTCAGATCTACACAATGGTAAGACAGTTCTGCTGAAGGCTCTGTTAAACCTGAAGAATGGAGTGAGCGACACGGTGGAACACTTGCTGGACATTGCAGAAAACAAATAATCTGGAGAGTTAGTGAATGCTCCGTATACAGTGTAGCTACTATAAGGCCAAAATCGTTCATAGGGATGGTTGATATGATAAACATATATCACAATATTTAAAACATTTTATACTGTATATATACTTATTTATTTTCTGACACTCATTCTAATGAACTGTGCACTTGATCTTCTTTGAGAACTGATTATCTCCAAAGTTTGCTCAGGGAAGTATATTTTACATCATAACAAATTGCATCACAATATGATAAAGTATAAAAAATGTATATTTCAGTATTATTCGACCTTACTGTATCTCTGTGTGCTGCATCTTTAGCATGCAGTCAGTTATAATTGAGATGATTATGATTAAAGTGCATTTCACTTCTTTGTATTTTTGTTCACAATTCAGGATAATATAAAATAATAGGAAAACCACCAGGAACCTCAGGGTGGAATCCGCTGTGATCCTTTATAAGCCTTTAAAACAGTGTTAATGTGCCTGAGGTGCGGGGCAGACACCTCTACAAACTGCCATTGAGGAGAGGAGAGTAGGCTTTAGCAGGCTGCTGATTCAAGAAAAGGAGCTAATATCCATGCAAAGGCATGTGGGGAGCTTCTTCAGCATCACAGTGGAACATGCTTCTGCCGGTAGAGTCCAGTCATTTTGTCAACAATCGATCCAGAAAAATGTCTTTTGACATGGATCAAGGTGTGTGAAAAAGATCCACACAACTTTGGAAATGAATGTCATCATCACTACCATTCCATTTGTAGAACTTTACCCTGGCCCGTGTTCCTTATACAGATGTGAGCATTCCCCAATATCCTGAAGCAATGCCACTTCATTAATAAATCACATATATTACATGACTTTTGTCATCAGCTATAAGTGCAGCTTTTGTTTTGCTATAATGTTAAATGACGCAAATGTAAACCTTAACATATTAAAATAAGTAAAACTTTTATCTCCTAATTTTGGTGTCCTGAATTGAGATGCCACCTTACAAATGACTAAAATTATTACTAAAGTTATATTTTTACAGGCTTTATACAAGTTGTTTTTTGTTGTTGTTGTTGTTGTTGTTTGTTTACAAATCCAAATACAAATCGTCACTTTGCTAAACTATGACCTTCAGTCGTCTTAAACAAAACCTGTCAGACTATCCAAATAAAATGAAAAGGTCAGGAGAAGCTTCGAAAATATTCTAGCGTCTTGCAGAAAGAGAAGGCTGTCATAAACTCCTCTCTGAGATAATTTGTTCTTTACAACTTTAACATTGATGGCAACGAGCATAAACCCTTCATTCACAGGAGAGCTTCCTCTGTCTCCACCGCTGCTTCCAATCAGAAGGAGATAGTGGATCTGCTGATGGATAATCACTTACAGCAAAAGCAGGCCCCATTGAGGCAAAAGGACTCTCCAGGGGAAACCACGGTTCTCCATGCTCTCGTGGTGTTGTCGATAACAGCCCTGAGACACAGACTTTGTCACCTCTATATGCGTATATCATACCAAAGATGCCGCGCCAGATCACAAGAGAAGGATAAGCTGGGCGTGGGGAAAAACAATAGTCTTACTCTATGAACTGGCAGCAAAGACTGGGAAGATTGGTGTAAATATGATGATACTGTACAGTTGCCAGAGTGTTAATAAAGGTGCCTCTGATCATTGCCTCTGAGATATATCTGCAACATCTGCATCCTTTTCATTATTATTATGTCATTATTAATAAGCAGCTTAAAGTGAGCCAGGGAATCTAGCACTGAGGCCACTGAGGTTGGTCAGTCATATTCTGTTTTTATTTTGGTGATTTCTGAGATGAATCATTCAGGTCATGTGATTTTTTTTTTTTTTGTACAAAATACAGTGGAAAATATAAATTTTAACAACTGTGGCAGAATTGGTGTTTCCATTTCCTCTTCTCATTGATCGCTATATAGTTAGCGTTTGTGGACACTGAGCCATCACACCTATAGGTATATTCAATTTACAAAATCAGTGGCATTAATATGGAGTTGACCTAAACTGTAAAGTTCTGTCCAGCTTTCCAGCCTGACCTAACACATGAAACACAGGGCCGAGTGCTTTGGTAAGAACACCTTCTTAAAAACTAACCCTGCAGTGTGGAGGCTGTACCTCAGCTCTGACAATGAGCCGTACATACTTTAAAATGATGCTACCTTACAGACACCAAGTAACTGATAACTATACAGGAGTGATTTCTGTGACTGAAAAAAAATAAAAGAAATATCAGTCCAATTATTGTCACAATTTGCAGAGGATGATGCTGTGGAAATACAACAAGGTGCCAAAACTGTGACAAACGTTTTAGTGTAAACCACCTTTAGTTAAAATATGAGCTTTGGTGTATGCAACTTTGGTTGGGGTACAAATGCTCAGTTGTGGTTTTACGTACCAATAATACTACTCTGTTACTTTGTCTCAGAATGCACAGAATGCATTTGAAACAATTTTTGTTATTGCATTCAACCATATAAATCACATAATATAGCATAGATGTTTGTCCATAATTATTTCTTTAATTCGTAGGGTCTGTCCGCTTATTATCTCTTAGAGTGTAGAGACTCTAACGGGATTAGTTTATCTTTGCACCCCCGCCTTTCTTTCCTCTCCTGATGTGTGATTACATCTCGTTTGTTTCAGGGAGCAGAAGTGTGCTGAGGGAGCTGGTAGAGATTTAATTTTGTTGCATGACAAATTTCAGTTTGTTCCCTTCTGTAGACTGGGGCTCTTGTTTGTATAACACCTTATTCCCTAGTAGAGTCTGAAGAATCACTCAACATATATTCTCCTGAAATCACTAAGTGTTTTTACCATTCACTAACTTTGAATAGGGTTTCACTTGTGAGGAATGGGTTTATGTAAGCACAGCATTGATTATACACCAATCTATTAAACTAGAAAAGGACACTTGCTGGAAAGGAAACATAATGGGAGTGTTCCCAAAATTGGTTGCTAAGTGTTGATGGTATGATTGTGATGTAGTGGTACTAGATCTAACCAATTGTAATATTTATTACCTATCAAATAAGATAGACAAATCAAATTGACTTTATATGTATTAATCTCAGTTCTCATTCTTTCTCCAGCTGTTTGAACACATTCTGCATCATGAGTTCAGCAGAAGTGTAGGCATCTGTCTCGAGTTCACAGAGTGGGCATAGCATTAATTATTTCTACTCTACATATTTTTAGCACTCTTTGGACACCTCTGAGGAAAACTCTGTCCTGGAGATAGTGGTGTATGGCTGCAGATGCAGTAGGCATTATATCTAGAAATGAATATTAGCTGATGCAACCTACGGGTTCTGTAGACATTGTTGACCAGGTATTATTTGGATGTGGACCACATTCTATCAGCAACAGTGATGCTGACATAGTAGGCCTTGTGACAGCAATGTGGCAGTTTCTGCACATATTAGTGTCCTTTCTGTTAGGCTGATAGTGGTCCTGCTATCAGAGCTGATGACTTACAGTGGGAAAATAAGTATTTGAGTCAGTCTGGTGTGCCAAGTTCTCCCACTTAAAAAAGATAGAGGGCAGTTAATTGACATCACCATTGGAGCCCTCGCGTGAGGAGACAAAATGTGAAAAAAATTGAAAATAATTTTATGCAGCTTTTAAGAATTTATTTGCAAATAATGGTGTGGAAAATAAGTATTTGGTCAATAACAAAAGTTCATCTAAAATACTTTGTTGTATATCTCATTGTAAGCAGAGGTCAAGCGTTTACTATATGTAAGTCTTCACAAGGTTAGCACACACTGTTGCTGGTATATTTGGCCCATTCACTCCCGCCACAGATCTCCTCTAGAGCAGTGATGTTTTTGGGGCTGTCGGCGAACAGCTACGGACTTTTAACTCCCTCAAAAAAGGTTTTCGATGGGGTTGAGATCGGGAGACTGGCTGAAGCCACTCCAGGACTTTGAAATGTTTCTTCTGAAGCCCTCCTTTGTTGCCCTGGCAGTAATGGCAGGATCGTGTCATGCTGAAAGACCCAGCCACGTTTCATCTTCATTGCCCTTGCTGATGGAAGAGGTTTGCACAAATCTCACAATACGCCCGGCCCCATTCATTTCTTTTCCATATACGGACCAGTCGTCCTGGTCCTTTACGAAAACAGCCCCCAAAGCATGATGTTGCCCACCCCATGCTTCACAGTTGAGTATGGTGTTCTTTGGATGCAGCTCCGCATTCACTGTCCTCCAAACCGGGCCCGAGTTGTGTTTTTTACCAAATAGTTCTACTTTGGTTTCATCTGACCATATGACATTCTCCACAATACTCTTCCTGGAACATCCAAATGCTCTCTAGCAAACTTCCAGGCGATGCCTGGATATGGACTGGCTTAAGCAGGGGACATCTGGCACTAAGAATCTGAGTCCCTGGTGTCGTAGTGTGTTGTTGATGAGCATGCAGCAGTTGGTCCCAGCTTTCTGCAGGTCATTCACTAGATCCCCTTGTGGTTCTGGGATTTTCCTCCGTTCTTGTGATCATTTTGACCCCCACAGGCTGAGATCTTGCATGGAGCCCAGATGGGGAAATTAGTAGTGGTCTTATGGGTCTTCCATTTCTAATTATTGCTCCACAGTAGATTTCTTCACACCAAGCTGCTTGCCTGTGCAGATTCAGTCTTCCCAGCCTGGTGCAGGTCTACAATTCGGTTTCTGGTGTCCTCCGACAGCTCTTTCATCTTCACCATAGTGGAGTTTGAAGTGTGACTGTTTGAGGTTGTGGGCAGGTGTCTTTTATACTGTTAACGACTTCAAACAGGTGGCATTAATACAGGTAATGAGTGGGGGAAAGAGGAGCCTCTTAAAAAAGAAGTTACAGGTCTGTGACAGCCAGAAAGTCACCTTGTTTGTAGGTGACCAAATACTTATTTTCTGCCATTGTTACAAATAAATTCTTTAAAAGTCAGACAAAATTATTTTTTACTCAATTTGTTTTTCACATTTGTCTCTCATAGTTGAGAGTCTACCTATGATGTCAATTACAGGCCTCTCTCCTCTTTTTAAGTGGGAGAACTTGCACAATTGGTGACTGACTAAATACTTATTTTCCCCACTGTATGTGACGTGATAGCCTCTAGTTGCAAGTAAGGTGTTTCAGATAAATTGGCCAGTGATGCTATGCTGTGTTTCAGAATCGGCTAGAGATGCTCCAGATTGAACCACTTAATAAGCTGCTGGAGGACAAATGGAACAGATGTGCCCGTTGGATATTTTTATTTAATTTTATTTGTTATTTCATGTACCTCTCATCTTTACAGCCCACTTGTAATTACCATACAAGAAGGAAGTGAGCTCAATATCCATCTTCTCTCCTAGTGAAACCTTGACAATCAAGTGTCTGTTCTGATGATGTCATACAAGAACTTCATCAACTTTACAGTAGAAGGGGAAAAAAGCCCTTCTCAAATATAGTAATCAAGCTTATTGTCACATCACATTACAGGTGTAAGGATGCATAAATAGTCCTTGCAGAAGGAAGAACAGATGTATAAAATTACAAAAAAAAATTATATATATACGCTATATATATGTATTGTGAGAGTGCTCACTTGTCACTTTGAAAAACAGACCAGAAAAGTTCTGTAACTTGTTATAAATACATATACTCGTACTCATACATATTTATTTACACATTCTGTTGTTACTGTATCTTCCTTTGTGAATATAGGCATTGTTACCTGTGAACACCACCAGGAACACCAGCGATTATCAATGAAATACGTTTTGCTGGTTTTCTTCATCACATATTACGCCTCAATTTATTTCTTTATTAAAGGGGTATGCATTGCAGTTTTCTGGGCTTAAACAAACAAACAAACAAACAAACAAACAAACAAATAAATATGATTCTACCATCCTGGCTTTAGCGTCTGTTCTTGTAGCTCATGGACATGAAGAGAAAACCACCAAGGCTGAAAACACTGCTCATAGATGGTTATTCTGACCTGCTTTTGTAGTGATCACTTTATCAACTGGCTGCAGAAAAACAGACCAGAAAAGTTTTGTTATAAATCAATATTTGTATACGAAATGAAACAATTTCTGAAAAAAGTTATTTAATGCCATATGTGGAAGGTTCTCCATTATGGAAGACACAGAAGTGTAAGTAATATAGTGTTAGTGTAATCCAGGCTGATCTATGAGTGTAGATAGAAGTCTTTCACTTATAATAGTAACTCAATGTGTTGGTGTGCTGGTGTAGTTTCTTTCAGGCGGTGTGCTTCCTGATCTGCGTTGTGCTGTATGTTTTTGGGCACAAGACGTATCTGGCTTTCCTGGTTGTATGTCTGGCTGTCAGCTGGATCAATCTGCTGTACTTCTCCAGAGGATCTCAGCACATGGCATCTATAGCGTTACCAGAGGGTAACTACCATTTTTCTCCACTGATGATAAAACATTTTTACCCTCAGGACTAAAGGCCTTATTGAGGACACAAAAGTAAACAGTCCTTTGTACAGACCAAGTTACACACAGTCGTTTAACCAAATGAAGCTCTTTCCATCAGACAACATTAGATTCTAAGTTACATCAGCAGATTGACATTTTGGTCCTTAGTGACATTCTGCATTTCCTCTTTGTTTACATCGTCTACCTCATTGGATTTGCAGCAGGTAATTATCAATAGAACTGCTAGAGTTAAATAGGACCCAGGATTGGTGAAGTAATGGGAAGTAATGGGAATATATTACATATCCATTCTCGCCCATACACAGCATGCTCCCTCTTACACTATACTTCCTCATTATTTTACTCCTTTCTGTGCCTTATATCTGTTGTCAAGCAAACAAATGAATATACAATACATGAATATAGGATATGATAATAATAGGCTGACATAATGAACACATATCTCTCAGCTTATCCAGAAATCCACGTGTAGAGCATGTCGTTTACATATTTAAGAAGCCAAAGGCCTTCCATAAAGATATCATGTTATGTGACGTTCTTGTGTAATTACTGTGTAATTACAGAAAAAAGAGGCAAAGACAAACACACAAACACAAACACAAAAAAACTTGTGTAGCTAGGGCTCTAAGGGTTAACCATCTCTGTGCAGAGGTTGTTTGATCTAACAAGTTCAACAACTGTACTGCATGAGATACCAAAAGAGTGAGTGGTGTGTATGCCACAATGTCTCGTGAGGCCAACACAGACTTTTCAGCTGCTGCCACTGCTCTCAAGCACAATGGCAGGCCTTGGGCCACAATATGTAGCTTACTAGAACAGTAGGTCACAGGATGCAGTTGGTCTCCGTGTGTTTGACACAGAACAGAGGTCATGTTTCCCCCTTTATCATCTACCATCTGCATGTATGGTTTACCAGTGTTAGTTATACCAAGTGCAAGTGTTTGCTGTAATTGGAGTTTTAGCTGCTCAAAAGCAGTAAACACTTCTGTCCATTTTAATGGGGTTTGTGAACCCAGTTTGGTGGGTATAATTGCTCGTAGTGGCCCATTTCTGCATAATTTCACAGGAAGCTGCGACAATAGGAGCAAATACCCAAAAATGACAATAATTGTTTTTTGGTAACACCTGGCTTTTTAACCAGGAAAATTTCAAGCTGGAGAATCTGGGCATGGTACTATTACCCCCGCAGCCAACGATGAGTTGAATAATGAAGTAATTCCTTCCAATGCCTCTGGTTTTAGCGGGTATTGTGCCTGACAAGGCTGATGCTTGACGAGAAGAGACAAAACTAACCTTGCAAGTGGAGTCAGCGAGCCCGAAGCAGAGAGCACATGATTGCACTAACTTTTATCCCTTCATCCCTACATTAAGAATCATTATAATAAGATTTACACCACAACATGCATTGAGTAGAGGACTGTGCTGACATTTTAATACATTTCATTTCAATTATTAATTTTTTATTCATATACACCTTCATTCCTTTCACCTTTGATACAGTCCACATTACAGAAAGGACAGTGTACCACACGCTTCAAAGTGGTCTTTTTATGTGTGGCTGTGCTGCCCCCTTGTGGTACTAGGCAGGAACTGTGTGGCACCTTGGCATCACCAATGGACGTGTTTTTCACCTATAATCCCTTCACAAAATAGAAAGATGCTCTCATGAAATCTATCCTGGTCTTAAACGTATTGACAGATGAAATAAACATTGCTGTTGGACTCTCAATGTAAATTTTCCAAAAATATCCTCATTTATTGACTTTTTAAAAGGTTTCTTTCCCCCAGATGACTGGCTGAAGGGGCACAGATCAACAGCTGGCTTTGGGTCAATCTTGGACAGGTGAATGTGCATCAGGGACGAGAGGCGAAAGTCAACTTCGTCTTCCATTCCTCCCCTAAACCACAAGCCTGGAAGAGTTGCAGAAGCCCGTCCACTTTGTCCTGTGCTGTTCGTTTCAACCCCAGATTAATTATTCCAAGGAAATCTGAGGTAAACTGTTGTTTGACAGACACAAGGTACACAATTTCCTGCTCAGCTTTTGTTATGTCTTCTGAACCATCCAAGGGCACTCTGCAAAATTCGGCTGCCTTTAGGTTTTCACTCAGTTCTGACCTGACTGTGCAGTGAACTCAGTGGAGCAGGTCCCTCCTCGTCAATGATACGCATTGCCGACATCCACTCCAAGCCTTTTGGAAAGCGGGATGTCCTCCTCGTGTGAACGCACGGGACGTGCATGCTTCACTTTGTGAAAGGACAACAGAACAATGTCACACAGTGCTGGCCGCCGTTCCTCGTTCAGTTTGTCCTGCCACCTGTCCATGGGGTGATTGGACTTATGACCAGTGCTGTGCCTGTCAGCTATAGCTTGCTAGTTCTGGTGCTCTTTGCTCTTCTCGTGCTTTTCAGAGGCTGGGGGACTGAAATGTTTTGTTCCTTTATAAAAAAAAAAGCACTGCTTTTATCCGCGAGGCCGGGAGCCACGCTACCTCCTGGAGCCATTTTCCAGAAAATGCTCGTTTTCTACCTTCAGGTTCTGTCTGGCGTTTCTTCGAAGGTGGTGGAACCACGCATGCGCACCTGCGCACCACATATGCGCAAGTTTACTGTCCTAAATTAAGGTTAAACTACAGCCTCAGTTACATGTTAGACCGGAATGTTTATAGCTACCTGCCTCTCTACACTGCTATGGTTATAGTGCACAATGAGGCTTCATATTTAAAGAGTCATACAGATATACCTGTGAAGGAGAACCATATGCAAGTCTGTCCATCAAAGAAACGGGAGATATTATAATGTGCAGTGAGTATCCAGGTTCTGTTTATTCCAAACTCTGAGTGATCTCACAATAACATGGAGATCATGTTTGATAGGGGATGCAGAACCTTGTTTTCTTTCTTTCCATGCAGCTTGAAGTAAAGCGTCTGAAGAGCCGTATCACATCAATACACATCCATCCATCTGTTCTCACCTGAAGTATTACTTATAATAACAACCTGTGTAAAGATGTCACACATCACAATTAAGCGCAGTTATGAAGTGAGATGATGCTGTGCTGGACGGTTCATTTAAGAACCCGTCTTAGAGTTCAGTCAAAGGTCAGGTTTGACTGGGCAGCCTGACGTCCCGCTGTGGCCTCTTTATATAACTCACATTTCCATTCGAGACAGACGGTCTAAATCCACACCAACCTGTCCCTGTCCCTCTCTTTCTCTCATCTGCTGTGTGTGTGTGTGTGTGTGTGTGTGTGTGTGTGTGTGTGTGTGTGTGTGTGTGTGTGTGTGTGGAGAGAGAGAGAGAGAGAGAGAGAGAGAGAGAGAGAGAGAGAGAGAGAGAGACCCTGCTGTAATTAAACAATAAGTCCCAATGTTTGTGGACCCCTCTTCTAATGACTGCAGTCAGCTACTTTAAATTGCACCCATTGCTGACACAGGTGTGCAACTGCACACACAGTTTGTCTATTCCCTGTTGAGAAGAATAGAATATGACTCTATGGAGCACAGGAACTCTTTGAAGACATTCATTTTGGGATATTAGTCTTTGTGTCAGTTGGGAAATCAAAACTACTGCTATTACCCATCCCTAGAATAAAGCAAAGCGGCCTACTTCAGCTAGAAGGGACAAAAAGAAGCAGGTGATCGTGTTCAGTACCACTGCAGTCCCTAGAGAGTAGAGTACCCGTGAGGATTAGTGGTGGCACCACGGTTCTTCATCATTACAGATGGCTAATTAGTCCTCATTAATGTTAACTAGCTATTCCCGGCCAAGAGCAGCGTAATACGACGCCGATAAAAAACAGCAACTTCCAGGAAAAACAGCCTTTCTCCAGGTCCTGTTGCCATGCTGGAGCTATGAAGGGAGCTGAGCTACCTGTTTTTGTAGCACTAATTTACTCATGCAGCCTGCAGGCTGTAGTCCTGAGACACTTTGTTCTCTTTTCAGGGCTGTTTTTTAACCCCTTGTTGACTTGCCCTTGATATGTTCCCTCAGGAGCATCACTGACACCATCGTAAAGGCCATTCCATTAGCCTACTTTTATCAGCTTGTCAAGTCATTAAACGACCCTTTGGAGGTGGTTGAGTCAATGGCTGCAATCTGGAGAGGTCTACTTGTGTCTACCTATATATGTTAGCTAGTACATAGAACTCTGGCCTTCAGTGATAGATCTCCAGAGTAGGTAGAGCAAAAGTAGAGGTAACCCTGCCTCATGTTTGTCTCAGTGTAGGTATACAGGCAGACACTATATACATGAGGCAGACGTACCTAAAAGGATAAGTACTGTTAATGTTGTTGCATAATATTATTGTGTTGCTCCAGTGTTGCAATAATACACAGTGCACTTCAAGACAGTAGCAATGCTCTCTGCACAATAACTAAAGATACATGTGCAGTATTAGAAACTTAGGAAATTGTTGCTAATAGATTAGGACGCTCTGGAGCAGAGCATGCCTAACACCAGACATGGGCTAGAGGGGTATAAAGACCCCAGTCACAAGCTGTGGAGAAGTGGAGCTTTGTTCTGTGGATTGGTGGAGCTCCATCCAGTACTTTTGAGTCCTGATGCTGAGCTCAACACTCTTTTTCTTAAATGCCATCAAATACTCACATCTATGCTGTATATTATTGGGATACTTCCCCATCTTTGAACAAACGCACGTATCTCAGTAGGTGCTCTGGCAAAAATGATTGTGCTTTTATAGCAATCATGTCAAGATTAGTGGCAGTGGAGCCGCAATAAATATGTAGTGTGTCTGTATAGTGAGTATGCAGTGTAGCTCCATGATCTGTGTGCCTGTGTGTGTGTGTGTGTGTGTGTGTGTGAGTGTGTGTGAGTTGCCAGAGTTCACTCAGTTAGTAAGAGGCAGTGTAATGGGCAAGTCTGATGGCTTGTGGGTAGAATCTGTGAGTCTGGTTGTCCTGGACTAGACGCCTCCATAGCATCGGCCTGGTGGTAGGAGTGTGAAAAGACTGTGTTGGAGTGTGTGCTGCGTACTGAGTGCCCTTCTAGTGGTGTGGTAGATGTCCTGCAGTGAGGGAAAGGTTGCTCCTGAGATGGTATTTTCTGAGTTTGGTATCTTTGCTATCTTCACCAGGATAGGAGAGCAGCTCTATCATCCCACCCTTCCCCTCCAGGAAAGATGGGGTGATTCTTGCTCATTCTTGATAATCATATTATTCAGAAAAGAACATTTTATTTTTCTTAAAAATAAGAACAAAATAAGATATAGAGATTAAGAGATTTGCTTTTATTCACATGATGTGGGGGCTCTCAAAGTATATGTTTGGATGAAAATTCCAAGAAGTGTCCATGTTAAAATCACTAGGAAAGATGTTGCCCCATCCCCAGATGGTACAGTGGACTGCTTTCTGAACCTTGACTTCTTATGTCTGGATTGGGTGTGTGCAGGTATAGTTAAACGGACCACTTGTACGGAATCTGATTTACAGAATTTAAATAATTCCTCCCTCATTTCCCTGTTTACTTTAACCTAAATAGGGGAAAGCACTGTAAGCACGATTTCGGCTCAAAATAGCCCTCACACTGAGCAGCAACCTCATACGTATGACACGTCGTGTGAGTGACTGAGCTTCCCCACACATTTCTAATGGTTCTTTCCACCATGTGTTCAGCACGGTGAAAGAATTAGGATTTCATGGATCAGCAGCCACCAGTCAGATCATGTTATATGAGGAAAGCGAATCCACTTCAAAGCAGCATTCAGAGCTCACAGCTGCATATAATCATAGGCAGGTGCTGCTGAAGATGTCCACCAAACAAGAGAAAGAGATTTAAGCTGGAAGAGCTCCACTGAAAGGTCAAAAGGTCACTTTGCTTGCAGATCTAATTTGAATCGGAAATGGTGGACAAGGCCAAATGGGGCAAGAAGCTGCTATAAACGTGCATTAGTCAAGATTCAAGAACCATGACCTCTAGTGGATAAAAGGCGGTGAACACAACACTGGAACCATTTGGAACCACCTGTAGATCCAACTTCTGATCTCAGAAATGAACACAGAATATGCCTCCAAAATCTTTTTCCATAGAGACTTATTGTCTGATGCTCCCTAATAACTGATCTTAGTAGAACAGTGACTTTTAGCCAGATCAGGTATCAAACTCCTGTTTCTCACTATGAAATATTGCTTCCTGAACCCATAAACCTATAGTATCTTCACACAGAATTCAGCTCATAGGGATTTGCTGCAGTGAAAATGGTTGAGTGTATTTACTGTTTTTTGTGAGGAGCTCTCGTGCATGTGTTAGCTAGTTCAGCTGCGGCTGACCAGTATTATTGTTAGTGCTGTAAAGGTGGCAATAGGACATTGAGATGGGGTGGAGTAATGGGGAGTTTAGGCAATGGAGGTGGGGTAATGTGGAGTTTTGGTGGGGAATAATGGGACACTGAGCTGGGGTAGTGTAATGAAGAGATGGAGGTGGAATAATGAGGAATTTAGGAGATGGAAGTAGAGTAATAAGACTGTGATGGTGTACAATAATGGGGCATTGAGGAGAGTGGGTGGGGTAATGAGACATTGAAAATATGGAGTGGAATAATGTGGCTTAGAGCAGATGAGGATGGATTATGGGGTGGAGTATGGGGTGGAGTAATGGGGCATTAAGGAGACAGGATGGAGTAATGAGGCTTTGAGCAGATGGGGTGAAGTAATGGGGCTCTTAGCAAATGGGGTGGAGTAATGGGGCTTTGAAAACGTGGAGATGGAGTAATTGAGCGTGTTCAATAGGTGTGGTGGAATAATGGGGAGTTGAGGAGTTCGGGTGGAGTAAAGTGTTGAGAAAATCAATTAATGCTGCTTTAATAAATCAGAGGCCAGTTTTAAAGCATAAATTAGAACTTTATTTTATTATTACAATATTACAAAAAGAGTAGCACAACTCTCACACTCTCTGTAGGTTCTCGCGCATTCATTCATTCAACAGCCACAGAGTGACAGATATGAGAAAGGCTTTCTAGAGCCGTCCTCCATTTCACAGCTATAGCAAAAAAAAAAACAAAAAAACAAAAAAAACAAAGGAAAAAAAGATTTAAATAACAAGAAAAACAAAATCAAGTTCATAATTATAAATAGTCACAAATTGCAAAACTGAAGCTTTGAAACTTGGAATAAAAAGATTTTTTGTTACAGCCCAGAACTACACATAGCTATAAAACATAATTACGATAAAATATTATTCTTTTTTTCTTCATTTTTCATTTGTAAAGTCATTCTAAGGAATTGCTTTTCTAGTTCAACAAAAGCTTTAGTTAATAAAAATAAATGAGGAAAAAAATTGCTGTTCCATTATAGTCTATTTCTCGTCGTTTTATAATTATCATTATTATAGGTTCCGTAATAACCATGCTTGTTTTCAAAGGAAAGTCCAAGGACCAAATACTTAAGGCTTTATAAGGGCTGTTCCAGAGGGAGGCAAGCAGAGAGTGGGTGTGGGCGAATCCCCCACCACAAACACACACGTACACACTCTTATGCACACACTCATACAAAACCAAGCCATTCACACACACACTCTCTCTCACACACACACACACACACACACACACACACACACACACACACACACACACACACTATTTCATCCACAAAAAGTCCTTGGTAATCATATCCATGGGTATCCATCATTCACACAGTCATTACACTTCTTAGAGTTACAGTAGTATAGCAGATTAGCCAGTGTGTACAATAAAATAAACAATTCATCTGCTGTTTCATCTTTGACATAAAAAAAAGAAAGAAACAAAGAAAACATCCTCCTTGATTTACCCACAAGAGATCTTGCAAGTGATCAATTTGGTCTTTTCAAGCACATATCCTTACGAGTATCAGTAGCATTTCCTAAGTATGATGGTCTCTCCACGGATATGTGAGGAAACAACGTAGGACCAGATGTAACCTTAATCTCAATTTGGTTCATTGTTAGTCGCTAAACGATATTAGTCACAATACACAACACACAATCTTCTCCAGTAGTAAGTTTAGTCCTGCTAACTTCATTGCAAACCATCCAACAAGAAAAAAGTCCACCCCTGTGATTCAAGTAATAGGTTTTTCGTATCTTAAGATAACCAAGCAGAAGAATGACGGCACCCCTTGAAGCTCAGCATCTTTTTTCCCCGCTTCAGCCCACAGTAACTTCCTAAGATCATTCAGATTCACAATCATGCTGCTGACTTCATCCATCAAGACGTGACTCTCCACTCCAGACGTGCACAGACACCTGATTTGGTGCAGCACTTGGGGCTGTAAAGCTGTCGGTAGACCTCCAAATGACGAAAGAACTGACAGCTACGCTCTTACATAAATAAAAAATGTGCCATCAATGGTTTCTGGAGTGATGAACCAGAACCAGAACCATGTTTGTAATACAAATGTAAGTGAGAAGAACCTTTAAATTGGCAAGGAACCTTTATATGAAGTGATGGATCTTCAGATGCGCACTCATCTGCACTACAAACAATTCTATATGGAGGCAAGCGTCATGTGATGCGCCTTCAAAAGTGTAAGGGAGAGCAGGGCACAACACATTTTAGCTTTTGAGTAAGTTACTTTTCATACAAGCAGTTGGCACATTTGTGCAGCAAAGACAATGCAGATGTAATTTCCAGAACCTACCGTTCTGAACAATTGAGCTGAACATGAAGTGTGCAACCATCATAACGTACCACCAGCTGTCAAGAACGTCTTGCGATATGATGCAAAACAATTCTGCTCCATGTTGTTTCTTTCAACCGACATAAGAAATATCTGCATCTAAAGATTAACGAAAAGAATCAAACATCAAAAACCTTCAAACTGAACTGATGATAGAACTCCACCACGTGGAAAATGTAGAATAGCGTGGCGAGTTCTGCGACTCATGAGTTCGATCCCCAGTGATGCCAAAGCCATTAGTGGTCTTAGAATAATTAGCCTGGGTGGGTAGGATTGTCCAACCTCGCCCAATCACTCAGTTTGATGCCAGCCACTATAAACATCCCTTAGCTGACGTTACAGAACTGCCAGTTAGTGTTCTACTCCAAGTGTGTTGAGCTGTCCAGTGATGCTGCATTAGTTGCAGTCTGAAAAGATGCAATGATATTTTTATGTCTTGGAGCAAGTCTTGCTTAGCTGGTGATCATTGGACGTTACTAATCTGGGGACAAGAAAATGACTGCAAGTGTATTTAACTCTAAAACATTCCAGTGACATTTACCCCACATTAATTTGTGCCCCAACCCCCCCTTACACTTAACTACAACGTAGTGTACATCTTTTGCCCTCAGCGCCACTGGAGGCAAAGAAAGGACCAGTGTACCTACTGCACTCTAGTGTCCAACACGGCAATATTTTTTAAAAAATAAATATGTTTATTTCAGCAGGAGAGGAACAAGACAAAAAATTAGATGATGAAGAGGCGCTCTCTGAACAGTGGCTACATCATGCGTCTTTGTCTGCAAGGAATCTTGAGAGACAAACCAGATTTATTCTTGTGCAGCTCAGATCCTGCAATAAAAACGAGAAAGAGAAGACAAAGGAAAGGAAAAGAAAACATCCTGATGGATTACTGAGCCTGTCGGACTGAACTGCAAATGGCCAGTGTCAGCTGTTTGCAGGAAAAAGAGCTTAATCTGCCCTGATCAGAATCTGACCCGCTCAGACGTTTGGAGGAGGACATTAGTCCTGTATTTGTGTTTCCTCCAGGAGATACCATGGAGCAAAGCAAAGAAAAACAAATGTGGGAATGAGGCCATATTGAACTCCATTCCTAAAGGTACCTAATTAAAGCACTCCTTTAAAAAATTGATCACTTGCAAGAATGAAGATTAAAAGGGAAGAAAACAATCAAGAAAACACTGCTCTTTGTTAGATGAGTGTGTCCGAGTCCTTCATTTTGAACATCAGCGATCATTTTCTGGTTTTAAACGGAATCTTTGATGCAAATGCGTATAAATGCTTTTTTCCTCACGGTAAGTAGTATGTGTTTCAAGAGAGACTGAGAGTAGAGTGTAGAGTATGTGTGGCTATCTGCAGTGGACAGAGATAGAGGAGTAGAGCCTGTTTTTTTTTCCATTTTTAATTGGAGCTTATCTGTACCCTGGGTGCTGGCCATGGGCCTCGGAAGGGGGGGCCACTACCCTGCCCATAGGGGGCGGCCTGTGCATCTTCCTCATCAGGCTCAGATTTTGATCTCGGAAGCAGGGCGTCTGGAAGTCCCCTCCCATGTAATCCGCTGTTTGCATCAGATTAGTCTGCCCCGTGACCACAGCCACCCCTGCTGGTGGCCGGTAATGGGCCGTTCCTCCCGTGGGGGTGCAGTCCACTCCCCCCGGGGCAGGGTTGGTGCTGCCCGTGCCATTGCCTGCAGTGCCGAGGAATGGCATGGGCATCTCTTGTGATCCCGAGCTGTCGCTATTGGGCGTGGGCAGAATGCTGCCCCACACCAGTGGCTGGTGGTAGTACTGCCCATTGGCATAGTGTGCCATGCCATTGTTGTTGTTGTTGTTGTTTACAACTGGTGGTGAGGGTGTGGGTTTATCCATGGGGGGCTTGAGAGTGTAAGGCTGTCCCATGCAAAGCTCAGGAGGATAGTTCATGCCCTTGCATGGGAAGCCAGTAGAATCCCGTTGAGGGGGCTTGCAAGGGTGCCCAACCCCATCTGAAATGTGCTGCAGGTGGGCTAGCTGATGTGGATTCCATGACCTCATCTGCTGCTGCTGCTGCTGCTGCTGCTGTTGTTGTTGTTGTTGTTGTTGTTGTTGTTGTTGTTGTTGTTGCTGTTGCTGCTGCTGTTGGTGGTGGTGATGGTGGCGGCTTGGGTGGTGATGGTGGTTCTGATGCTGCTGTTGGTGCTGTGAAGGTTGTGGATGCTGCTGCTGTTTCATATCATTGTGATACATAGGCATCCGGTTCATGGAGCCCATGTTTTGTGGGGGTATGGCACCCACAGGGGCCGGTGCAGCAGCTTTGTCCAGGGGTCCCACATTGCACGAAGGGTGCATGAGGGCACCAGGATGCCCACTATGCATAGACACCCGGGAGCTAGCGTTGATTAGCAAGTTTCGACTGATGGGGCTAGGGTTGGCGATCTGGCCTTCGCACACAGATGTGGCACTGGCACCCTGAGCCCGCGCCTGGCAGAACTGGTTGATCTGATGCACAATGCTGCTCAGGTCAGCCTGCCGGCCCTGGTGCAGGGCCCCAGCCATGGACAGCGGAATGGTTGAGGTAGACACGGTCACGTTGGGTGGGGCATCAGCGTCTGGAAGCTTCCTGGCGCCACCCTGCAGGCCCGGAGGAGGCTGCTGGAGGTGCTGTTGCTGCTGTTGCTGGAGCAGGACTGCAGGAGCGGGTTGTGGACCTGGGTGTGCCAGGGCAGGAGGGTGTGAAAGAGGCTGTGTCCTGCCCATGCCCTGGGGGTGCTGGGGCATAGCAGAAGAGGGGTGATGCCTGAGATAAATAGATACATTGAAACTTTATTAATCCCCAAGGTTAGAACAGCAATTAATCAAGGACTGTGCAAATGACATACATGCATTATCAGCTATAAAAATGTACATAATTTACAAGACATTATATTTGTGCTCGTAAGTGAAGGTCAATGAAAAACCCTTGTTTTTGTATTTTATAAATGGAGCCAGACATAAGAAGAAATCTGTTGGTGATTCTCTCCAAGTCACACCAAACCATTCTGAATGACTTTGTTTAAAACCAAATTATTATACAAATCTCTGTTATGCAAAAACCTTGTATCTCCAAACGGCAACTTTACAGGCTAAGGAAAATGCCTTCTTAACCTTCCATGGAGGTCAATGTAAAAATAATTAATTGCAAGTAGTGTTGAAATTCTACTGCTCCACCATAATAAAATTTTGACAATATGCAAAGAACAACCGCCAGATTCAAATTATATCAAAAAGCCAAACACAACAAAAATGGCAATACAAGGCTTTTGTGCAACAGTGGCAGTATGTATGTGTTATACCAGCTGATATAGTGGGCAACATCACACTGTCTTTCACGAAAAAAACACCGATATAACTGCCCACCCCTGGTGTGCTCCAGACTGCTGCTGCTGAGGCTGCTGGAGGGGCTGGAGAGTCTGTGAGTGCTGGGGAAGCCCCTGCTGATGCTGTGCGGGCACTCTGGGGAGTGGCTGTGGCCCATGATGGAGGGTTAAAGTGCTGGCACCCACAGGAGCGTACGGGCCTCCAGGGGCACTCATAATGGCCTCAGGGTGCAGGCGTGCCCGTGTACCGGCGAAGTCCTTGACAACACCCTTGGTGATGGGTGCCTTAACGATGGCCAAGAGGCCGGCCTTTGCCGTGGGCTGGGAGGGGGGATAGGGACTGTAACGAGGGCCACCCGTGTCCAGGCCGTTGACGGTGCGGCGCACGTGGTTGCGCTGTGGAACCTTGACGCTGTTTGGGAAGATCTTGATAGTGAGTGGGCTGTTGGCAACCTTCTTAGCATAAGCATCCAGCTCCGCGGGGGTCGGATACTGAGCTGATCTCATCCTCTGTGCAGTGTCCCCTGGAGACAGACAGAGTTAAGAGAAAGATGGTTAGTCTTGCAACAAAGGTATGGTATGATATTGAAACTCAAACATGTTAAAGCAAATACCGCTTGCCAGGCACAGACCATCTCTGCACGTGATAAACACTTGTGTAAACCTGGTGTTTTGGTTTTGTTATACAGTTGTTTAAAAATGTAGATATAGCTCAAGCAAATGCAGAATGCTACAACAGCTTAAGTGATTCCTGCTTCAAGGCAATTGCTTGGTTTTTACTAATTGGTCAGTAGGGTGAAATGCTTTTGGCCAGGTGGTTGCAATGGTGTTGCAAAGTGGTTGCTAGGGGGCTGCTCTAATATCTCAGTGGTTGCTAGGTGGATTATCTAGAATCTCAGGTTGCTGCAATGGTGTTGTTAAATGGTTGCTTGTTGCCAGACAACCACAGCGGATACCCTACCAACCATCTAATATCATAGCAACCACCTAGTAACAAAAAAAAAAAAAAGAATCAAATGCAAGACACAGACATGGTACAGTAAGAAACAGTGTTTAATCAGAGGGCAAATAAACTCAGACTCAGAAACCAGAGTGGACAAAGGGAACCAGAGAGGAGCGAAACCTGACTGGCCTGATATTCTCACGTTCCCTGTTTCAGAGTCACCACAAAAAGGCTCATGACATTCAGGAGATAAAGAAAATCGGAAGGGACAGTGGAGGAGGGAAGAGAGAGACAGAGAGAATGAGCTCATCTTTGAAGAACAGGTAGAAAGGTCAGAGAGACTGGAACAGTCCCTTCTCATCTGGAGAGGAAATCTCTTCTCAGTGAAAAAAAAGAGACTAGTGGGACTCGCGGGAAAAGTGGGAAAAGCACTACCCTTCTTTACAACACATTGGTGCAATTGTTGAAATTTGCAAAACCATTGTCCAGCGTTCTTCTGAAATTATGGGTATTAACAGGGGGGCTGTGTACCATTCCAAAAGTACAGATGGAGCTCCATCATTTCAGAGATGGTTCATGGCTAAGAACATTATTAAAGTCAAGTGCTGATGTTGGATTATCAGTTCTGAATGGAGATCGATCATTCCAAAGGACCCAGCTCCACTGGTCCACAAACCAAATCTGGGAGGCTTAATAACCCCGCTAACTGTCATTGCTTCTGGTGCCTTTAGGCTCCCATGTAGAGCATATATAACAGCTAAATCATATAAAGATGATGTTTAATTCGTTAAAGTAGCCAAACCCTGTGATGGTTAAAACACAAAAGGACTGCTTTGTGGCACTACTGGAACAGAATGCTGCTCTCCAGCATACAGATTTGGTTTTCAGCATGCAGGGCAAGACCGCCTCCTCCTAATGTCTGAATAATGCAGTGTTAAGGCATTTAAAAGAGCGAATATCTGCTATTGACGCAAGTGAAATGCAAGGTGTGTATGTATGTGACAAACTGCACAGACACCAGAAGCAGGTGAATGTTCACCAGCACGCTTCCTCACCAACACCACAGGTGACATTTTCTGCACAGGCACAGAGGGATCACACACAGGCACACACTGCCAAAGCTCTTTGAGCACCAATCAGCACTCTCCCAGCCACATTAATGCCTGACAAGTTCATCTGTTACACAGTTTTTAAAACTCCTTGTGTCAATCATCTCCGTGTGCGCATGTGTGTGTTTGTGTGTGCGAGTGTCACAGAGAGAATATCAAAGTGTGTGAAGTCTCGACAAGTCCCAGCAGTCATGAATTCTGCATGGGCGTCTGGATTGGGGACGAGTACGCTGTGGAACGGAAGAGGGACAAATACTGATCGGTTTGTAAGGAAAGAAACGAAGCAGGAAAAGCCCTGCTTATCAGAACCATTCGACTGGTTAGAAACTGGTTCTATATCTGAAACGTGCTCTCATTGGCTTAATGCATGGCTGTATCTTCTAGGCCACTGTTTCTCAGCCCTGCTTGTTGAGCAGCTCTTGCACTGCACATTTTAGTGGATTCACTGCTTTCACACACCCCTTGCAACTCTGAAATCAGAATCAGAATCACTTTATCAATCCTAGAGGGAAATTGCAAATCCCAGAAGGAAAGGCCTGTTACGGAGCTGGTTAGCTAGATCAGGGGTGTCAGGAGCAGGGAAAGCACTACAATGTGCATATAAGGTATGCCTCCAGGACCTGGGTTGAGAAACACTGATTTAGGTCACATCTGTCACAGGAATATAAACAGTATAATGTGCTACTTTACACAAAACCATATTGAAGCTCCTGAGTGGCCCAGTTGTCTAAACGTTTGCTGTATCTTTGAGAGATAAGCATAATTGCCTTTGCTGGCTCCCTCTCGCTGCAAGAACATCTATGCATACCACAAAACAGGACCGTATCAAATCAAGCGGCCGCCTGGTTTTTTATGAAAATATAAAATATAGTCGTTTAAAAATCTGTTAAAGGTCAGACACCTTCATACATTTGGGTGATTATGTTCCAGATTGTGTCTTACGACCATCTACTTGTAGCTTCAACCAGATCACTTGAATGAAACTTGAAAAGAAAGGAGAAGCAGCTTTTCGGTTTCCAAAAATGTGGAACAAAATACCAACATATTTGTCTAAAAACAAACAAAAAAACAACAACTTTGAGCTGCTTTTTAAACGTATGAAAGTCTGCATCATCTGTATAATGAGACACATAAAGGTGGTTGTGAAATGGATCTTGTGTGCATATATGGATCTATAATTTCTTATACTTCAAAAATAATGGAAAGTTGTTTGAATTTTAACTCCAAAAGTTAAAATTCTGGCAGCTCCATATAAATGTTACAACAGGTTCTAAATAATGATTATGAAATATTTGTGAAATCACATTTTGGACCCAAATTTGCTATTAATACAAGAACAATTAAGGGGTTCTTTGGAACAATGCCTTAAATCAGATTTGTAGTTGTGAAGATGTTGAAGAACCTTTATAATCATAAAAGTTCTATATACACCTCGAACCATGTGTCCAAGCCAAGAAGCATTTTGCAATCTTCCATTTTTAAGAGTGCAACTGAAAGGCTGTGGTGCTGACGTTGCAATACAGTGATAAAATGTGTAGGCTTTGGCAGTTTTCTCAAGGACAGTGCTTTTATCAGCCATTCCTTCAGTTCTGCAGTTCTATGCCAAGAAACAGTGATAGATTTACACAGTTCTCACCGGAAAGTTATTGCAAACTGACAAAGGAAACAGGCGCACTTGTAGGAATGGACAAAAATCCTGGAAACATCATATCGAGAGGGGATCGTTGCATGAAAACCTTCCTCACACTTGTATCTCCTTGCAAATGGCATCACTCAAATGACCTCCGCAGCACCTTTATTTTGTAAAAGTGCAGGGAAAGACTTGCACAGCTCTCAGTTTCATGCTGCTGCATTTATTTGTAGGAATGTGCAACAATACTGGATACACACTGTATCACCATTTGCTCACTTGGTTGAAAAAACGGTTCTTCTATGGCATCACCAATAAAAACAAAGATTTTGCTGCCCCATACTGATAATGATATTACGTCCATGACCTCAGATATCGGCAACTTCCCACAATTCACTTACTGGCACGTCCCTTCTGTGCAACACTCATTCTTACATAAACACAACAACACACACACACACACACACACACACACACACACACACACACACCCTCGGCTGAACTCGTATAAGTGAAAGACCTGGCCTGACTACTAAGGCCTCCAAACCTCAGCAGTATTTCTAAACAGACAGCAGCAGAAGCTTTACTGTAATAAGTGCGGCCTTGGCTCTAAATGAGCTGATTAATTAGAGAGCTTTCTCCCTTTGCCCTACTCGCTACATCTTGCTGAGTGCAGGGAACAGCAGGCTTAAGGCCAAAAAGGAAAGCAAATGAGAATTTTCAGATTCTTTGGAGTTCATTTAAGGGGGTAAGGTTATATCTCTGAGGGAGAAATAAATCTTTTGCTCAAGCTGAGCATCTTTGTGGTGTAGAACGTTTAATTAGGATGTGCTTTTATAAAGGAGAAAATGAGCCCAGACTGTATGAGTGTAAAAAAGTGGAGATATAATTAATGCTGGTAGTGTAAGGCTGTTATTCTTCATCAGATATAATTAGACAGAGAGGATAATACATGGATTCATAAGGCAAAGATTGTAGGAACTGGGCCATCTTCATTCTTGACTGAGCAGCCCGAAGAACACGCTCACTCAACTTGTTTGTTCAATATGTTTGTATTGTTTGGTGCTACCCTTATTATTATATAGCAGAGGTGGCCGCTTTAGGCCTAGCGAGTCAAAATTCGCCCCAGGATGTTGACTGTAACCGTAGAACCAATATCATTTCTTCCTCACAATATTACTTATAAAATTGAGCTGATAAGATTCTAAGATTTCAGTGTTCAGAGGCTTGAGTAATGGGGAAAGGTAAATGTTTACACTTAGCATGTGTCCCCTGTATGTCTCAGACCTCCTTCTGAAGTGGTCTGAGGGACAAAAGACCAATGCTTCTTTACAGCACTGGCCACCTCTTAATTGGACAGCTATGTAAACGGTCAGAAATGTATGGAATGTATAGAATTGTATAGAAGTGTCACTGTGTTACCAGACTCTGACAAACCTGACTATACATACACATACACTACAAGACAAAGGTCAGAAGTACTGGGAAATTCATTGTTTCTATGGAAATCAAAGGTATTGTTGTTATTATTGTTAAACTAAATGCCTTTACAGTCCAGGGAAGCCTTTCTAATACATTCTGATACAGGGATTTGATTGCATTCAGCAACAAGAGCATTAGTTAGGTCAGAATGTTGGATGATCACCATCCCACCTCTTATCTACAACTGGCCAACTCGTCCCAAAAGTACTGGATAACCCCATCCTCATTCCAGTCAAACAATGCTGGAGGGCTTTGTACCCCTCCAGACCATGCCTGGCATCAGAGTACCATTTTCCATTTAAAGGCACTCGTACTTGAGTTCACTTGTAATTGTCTATTTTTTTTTACCTATGAATCATGTATTCAGTGCGTCCGGAAAGTATTCCCAGTGCTTCACTTTTTGGAAATTTTGTTACGTTACAGCCAAACAGGATTCAATTCATCCTCCCTCAAAAATCTACACACAATACCCCACGATGACAAAAACATAACATGTACATGTACTTCAGACATGATGCTTGGCATTCAGCCCAAAAAATTCCAAGAGTCCTGAGGTGCCTTCTGGCAAACTCCAGATGGGCTGTCATGTGCCTTTTACTGGGGAGTGGCTTCTGTCTTGTCACTCCAGGCCTGATGGGTGGAGTGCTGAAGAAATGGTTGTCCTTCTGGTAGATTCTTGTCTCTCCACAGAGCAACAATGGAGCTCTGTCAGAATGACCATTGGGTTCTTGGTCATCTCCTTGACTAAGGCCCTTCTACCATGATCACTCAGTTTGGACAGGATGCTAGCTGTAGGTAGGGTCCTGGTGGTTCCAAACTTCTTCCATTTATGGACGATGGAGGCCACTGTGCTCATTGGGACCTTCAATGCAGCAGAGATGTTTCCGTACTCTTCCCCAGATCTGTGTCTCAATACAATTTCAAACAAACTTCTCACCTGGTCACAATTGGATATTGTGTGTATAATTTTGAGGGGAAAAAATTGATCCATTTTGGAATCAGGCTGTAACATAATGTGGAAAAAGTAAAGGGCTGTGAATACTGTCCGGATGCATCCTATACTGTATATAAGTGATAATTAAAGAGTAGGGCTGGGTGATATATCGATATTTATATTGGGATATGAACACATACGATATTGTTTATATCAAAGGTTTGTTTCATTCTTGTGGGAAAATCTGTTCCCTTGGTTTGTCTCCGCCCACAATTTTGAGGTTGAAAGACTCCAAATGTTGAGGGTATAAGACTTGTGATCATATTTCAGTGATTAAATATAGTAAAAAAAGAAGAAGGATTTCATGGGGTGAAAATATAAAATATATCGGGATATGATTTTTTTTGCCTAGTAATGAAATCAAGTGTACTTCAGCATTTAAGTCAATTATAAGAAGATATGACTGAAAGTGTGTAGCTTCCTAGTGTGTGTTACAAAGACAATGTGTGAATATATACAGTAGCAGAAAGTACTCTGAAAGTACTTTTGATTTATTTTCGTTTGTCAGATGAGTTACAGGAATATAGACAAGCCAGTACATTTACTCTAAATAATTACTGGGTAATTTCACATTGAACAACTTGGAAATTTACTTTCTCAAGTAACAGGCATTACAATGCTCAATGCTCTTACTTCCATAAATGTTTCCAGAGTCTTTATATTTACAGTGGTGGTAAATGAAAGCAGACATCTAGGAAGAGTTTACTGATCATCTAGCTGATGTCTGAGACATGGTATTTTGATATTTTGATATTTTTGAGAGAATCAGGGCCTAAACCTTTATTATGTTTAATCCATTTAGAGTGAAGGGGTACAGGAAGCACACTCTGAGGCAAAAGAGTCCCCAAAGGGATCTCATTTTTATTTATTTTTTTATTTCTAAATGTAATTAATTTTGCCAGCATCAACATAACAAACAAAACCCTACAGATGTTCAGGTTCACCTGCTGTTCTGGATGTGAAAAAATAATGATATTAACACTGTAGACATGGTGACCCCCATTCATCGACACTAAAGAAATCAGAGTTGGCAGATTGGTCTAGAACAGAGCATGTCATATCAAACCACCCTGAATGACTTTGTTTACATCTCAACCTCTAAATTATGCAGTAATTTTGAGAATTTGGTAGACTTTCATTTTAAGTAGGGATTTTCAGTAGTCTTTCTACTCCTGCCTGCCACTACTTACAGGAAGAAAAAAAATTAAAAAGCTTTGCTTTGTCAAGCTGGTATGACACGTTTGATGCTTCTACAGGAGAGGAAAGGAAAGGCTGTTGAAAGGAAAGATGGCAAAGACGACAGAGAGAGACAGGGGGAGAGAGAGAGGGAGAATGTGACGATGATAAGCGTTCTCTGTGAAACTGCTGTCTGGTTGCTGAAAGGGAGCCTTTGTATAAGACGAGCTTTCATCACTTGAGAGAGAGAGAGAGAGAGAGAGAGAGAGAGAGAGAGAGAGAG
Source organism: Acestrorhynchus altus (assembly GCA_034509495.1). Lineage (NCBI taxonomy): Eukaryota > Metazoa > Chordata > Actinopteri > Characiformes > Acestrorhynchidae > Acestrorhynchus > Acestrorhynchus altus. The sequence goes on along the minus strand of CM067511.1, from coordinate 7,991,292 downwards.
AGAGAGA
>CM067511.1:7822072-7991220 GCA_034509495.1 Acestrorhynchus altus | reverse complement strand
GGAAAAGAAAGAGTGGAAGGCTTGATTCAGCCCTGATTGAAACCTGATTTCATCTGATTCTTCTGATTCACTGTTCAGGCCTGATTTGACTCAGTCCTGATTCAGATGTGTCTGTGTCATCTACTGTGATCAGAGCACTGGAGCAGTTTACAGTCTGTCAGGAGAGAGAGACAGAGAGATAAACATAGTGTGAGACAGGGATAGGGATAGGTGGGGGGTTAGAGAGACAGAGGGAGAGAGAGAGAAGACAGTGAGGGGATGGGGGGGGTGGTCTGGAGTGGCCCCTTCACTTCAGTCTCTATAATTGCTGCTCGTGGAGGCTCCCCTTAGGGTGTCATGCTGCTCATCAGTCTCCAGGCCAGCAGCCCTCACACACACACACACACACACACACACACACACACACACACACACACATTTACATGCATTTCCATCCGCCCCTGGCTCCCTCATCTCCAGACTCGCCACTGTGACCAAGGCCGCTCAACACAGGGCGATTCACAGCGAGGTCACTCCATTCTATCGCTCCAGTACTCATTCTGCACACTAAAATAACTCTTTTCCTCTCCGGGTCGCACTCTGTGCTTCACAGAGAGAACCGTCCTGAAAAGGGTCAAAGCAAATCACGAAGGCTCCCGAACAAAAAAAAAAACAAGAGGTCAAGCAAAGGTTCAAGCCTTGCATTCTCTGCGGTGATCTGATTATGAAAACTGTTCATCGTGGCTGTAATTTAGATGTGCAGTGCTCTGGAACTCTGAATTGATAAGTGCCGTTCACACTGTGGGTGGATGAGTGGGGGTGGTGTCAGGGGCAAATGGCAGCGTTAAGGACACGTCTGTGTTTGTGGCCTGTGTGTGTTTGTAACGGCAGTAGACTTGATGGCATTGAAAGCAGTGTGACAGTTTACTGTTGAAGTATGGTCCTGAAGATGGATGGTGGGTGTTTAAGAGATGAATGACAGCTGAATAAAGGTGTAGCTAATGCAGTTAACAAGTAATGGAAGCTTAGAAAACGCAGACATATGAGGCTCTCACTCGAAGACATACAAGAGAGTGGAGCAAAAAGTAATACAAGGTAAAGTGGAGTGGTGGAAGGGATCACAAAACTCACAGTTCAGATTGGTTCATGGCTTTGGAGTCAAGGATTGGATCAATTTTTGGATTAAAGTAGTATTAGCTTTCAGTTTGAAAGTTATTAGAGTTCCTGCTTTGTTTAAGTGACATTTATTTTGACATGGTCTGTTTGTTCGTTTGTATTAGTACAAGGGTAGGCAATCCTGGTCCTGGAATGCCAGATTGCTGGACACTTTGCAGATTTCCTTCGGGAAACAGACCTACTAAATCTGAGAACGGAGTTAAAGCAGGTGTGCTTAAGCAGAAAGAGCCTAAAACTAGGCAGGAAACCAAAATTGCCCCATATTAGTGACTAAGGGTTGTATTAGGGTGGGGTACTGAAGGGTATGGACTGAATTACACTGATCAATGCCAAATCTCAGCACAAGCAGTTCAGTTCAGACAATGCAGAAAATGCTTGCTGCAGACAGATGGCCATGGCAACACTTCTAACCTGAGTAAACACCTGGTCAAACCTTGTTGCATCACATGGTGCAAGCAGTCATGTGCATCGCTTCTGATCTCACACTCGAATGCGTGCATTCTGACAGAAAATATGTCATCAAATCTATTTTTTATTAGATCATACTTAAAGTCAACCAAATCTACTGTAAAATGTAGAGCAAAATCTTAATCCTAGATACAGCAAAAAAAAAAAAAAAAAACCCAAACCATGATACTAGTCCCACCATGTTTCAAAAATGGGACAGGTATTTTTATGTTGGAATGCAGTGTTTTTTATTATTATGTTTGGAGAAAGGACATATTAGGGGAATATAATATAAGGAATATTATATTATGCTTCTCATTAGAGATTTCTGTAGATAATAAATGAACAAATGTAATATTTTTGTTTTTTGATTTAGCTCTCCTGATCTACTTTTAGGACTTTAAACTAAATCTGATAGTTTAATCTGAAGTTTTAGATCAAATTTATGCAGAAAATATGAAACTTTCTACCTTTCAAAGCTTTTGTGTCTGAAGGAACCAATATAATAATCCATATGTGAGAAAATGTACAATTTACCAAATGCTATTTGGTAGGTGGAGTTCATTCATTTTGTAAATATGATATTTCTAGCATTACTGGAATAAGCATAAGATTATGAGGGTTAGAACTTTAGATATTTCTCCTCACTGGAGCTGGAACGTAGTGCCGACATAGTGATGGTAAAGCTGAAGTCGTATGAAGGAGTTAAAGACCTTTAACTGCATTGCTGTTACGGGATCTATTCTGCCTGCAGCCACAGTGAGGAGAGTCCAGCCTGGCCAGCTTGCAACTGCTCAGCTAATGACCAATCAACCATAAGCCTCTCCCTCACTGCACATTCAGCACTAATTATTTACCACTCAGGCTAGTGCTACTGGGCCTACACACACTCGAGTGCACAGCAGGCATGACGGAGTACACTCACTTCTAGGGATGCACAATAGTGTCATTTTTACCTTTAAAAAAGGTCATCAGATAGGTGTTCTTTTATTAATTTTACGGTATTACTAAAGTATCAGGACACCTGCTCATCGATTATTTCCTCTGAAATCAGGGGTTATTAAAAAAAAAAAGAAAAAAAGAAAAAGAAAAGACTGTATTCAGTGACAAGTGTGTTAGTGAGGCCAGGTTGCAGGATGATCAGCACCCCACCTCATCCAAAAAGTCTTGGATGGAGCTAAATCATTCCAGAGAACACAATCCCACTCCTCCCCAGTTCAATGCTGGGGGGCTTTCCACCCCTCTAGCCCGTTCCTGGCATTAGGTATGGTGCCAATAGGTTCTCCCAATGTGCCCCTGAGAGCCCTGTTCTGTTGGTGATGCTTCTCTACAGGGACTAGACAAACTGTGTGTGTATTGGCGCGTATTGACAGTCATTAGAAGAGGTGTCCACAAACATTTGGACATTAAATGCACATACACATACACGCGTTCAATGATGTACCATGAGCGGTACCATTTTGATCAAACTGAAAAGTGGAAGTGTTTAGAGGTAGATCATGTTAGATCACGCTCTGCTGACTCAATGACTGCAGAGCTCAAAACCTGCTGTTAGAGCTGCACAGGGAGACCAACTCCATATGAATGCCTAAAGAGGGTGAGCGCGTGTGAGTAAGTGAGAGCAAGAGAGAGCAGTTGTAGGTTAGGTCATGTCTCCAGGCTGTGTGTGCTGGTCAGTGCTGGTTGCTGATGACTGTCAGAGGAAGGGGTGTATTGTGTGTGAGAGCCGGAGTGTGAGCAGAGGGAGCACTGCTGCTGGATTACAGCAAAACACATGCAATCACTCTCCTCCACTCTGACGCACACATTACACCAATTCACCCAGCCTGTCTTCACCTACTCAGCAGCCCAACCCATTTACACCGACACCTACAGCCCAGCAGCCTCGCCGCGCACGGAGAACAAAACTTCTTATGTTTTAATATTACCATTTTAAATGGCTTTGTGTTAAATGTGTGATCTGACAAACCAACTGTAACTTTCATAGCAATAAAACAAATTGAACTGAATTAAAAGAGAGAGAGAGAGAGAGAGAGAGAGAGAAAGCAAGAGAAGCAGAGTGATTGAGGGGACAGAGGGGGGAGAGGGAGAGAACAAAGAATTGAGAGAAACCAAGCGAGACCGGGAGTGAGTGAATAAGCAGAGACTGAGCAAGAGAGTGAGATGAAGAGAGAGAGAGAGGGAGAGATCGCTACCAAAGACTGAGCGAGTGAGGGCGATGGAGTGAGTGATGGGTAAAGAGACACACTGTGTGTGTGAGAGAGAGAGTGAGAGTGAGTGAGCGAGCAAGAGAGAGAGAGAGAGAGAGAGAGAGAGAGAGAGAGAGAGAGAAAGAAAGAGAGAGAGAGACAGAGAGAGCAAAAGTGAGTGATTTAGGAAGAAGGAGGGCAAATATGAGTGAGAGATGATTAAGAGAGAAATGAGCAAGAGAAAGAGATTGGGAAAGGGACAGGTGGGGAGTAGAGATAGACAGAGAGAGGAAGCAAAAAGTAGTGAGAAAGAGCAAGAGACAGTGAGCGAGAGAGACAGAACGTGTGATTGAGGGAGAGAGCTGAAGTGAGCATGAGAGAGAGAAAGAGAGAGAGTGTGAGCGAGAGACGAGAGGAGAAAAAATTGGTCTGGATCAGAAAATCCACCACATCTCTCCGTGGGCAGACGCCCTGTCAGATTAGCTCTCTGTCAGGGTGACAAATCACGCCCTGGAGATGCAGCGTGTGTGTGTGTGTGTGTGTGTGTGTGTGTGTGTGTGTGTGTGTGTGTGTGTGTGAGGGCTGCTGGCCTGGAGACTGATGAGCAGCATGACACCCTAAGGGGAGCCTCCACGAGCAGCAATTATAGAGACTGAAGTGAAGGGGCCACTCCAGACCACCCCCCCCATCCCCTCACTGTCTTCTCTCTCTCTCCCTCTGTCTCTCTAACCCCCCACCTATCCCTATCCCTGTCTCACACTATGTTTATCTCTCTGTCTCTCTCTCCTGACAGACTGTAAACTGCTCCAGTGCTCTGATCACAGTAGATGACACAGACACATCTGAATCAGGACTGAGTCAAATCAGGCCTGAACAGTGAATCAGAAGAATCAGATGAAATCAGGTTTCAATCAGGGCTGAATCAAGCCTTCCACTCTTTCTTTTCCGAACAAATTCTCACCCATGTGCCCATCTGCCGGCTCGCCTCTCGTGCATACTGTCTTTCTTCATACGTCTCTCTCCGACGACCTGCCTTTGTCTTTCTCTCACATGAGTGCGCTCCGATTTTACTGAAAGAACGGTATTGGCATCAATCAGCAGTTGTTGCCAAAGCAAATAATGGAAGGTCTTTCTTTCACACATCCTCAGTCTGTCTCAATCATTGCAGCCTGTCTCCCTATTTGTCTCTCTCAGGTCTGCACCGTCTCAATCCCTATTTTTCTGCCTGTCTCTCTATCTCTCACACACAATATCACTCTCTGTCTCCCTTTGCATTTTTTCATGTGGGTTCTCTCCCTCTATAATCTGTGTTCACTGACATTTTCTACTCTCTGAATGCAACCAAATTCTCACAGCAATTCTCCACTTTACACTCACTCTACTGTCCAATTTATACTCTGTTCATTTACTGGTTATTGATCTCAGTCTCTGCAATGATGATTGATACCGACCAAGTTATTGATGCTGACTAAGAAGGACACACCAGTGCTTCCCTACTGATGATAGATCTACAATACTCACACACTCACACACACTCACACTCACACACACACACACACACACACACACACACACACACACACACACACACACACACAGAGTAATGCTTTGGTCCAGATGCTGGCAGAGCACATCTGGCACAGACACAAGTCTCTTGGGAGAAATCAGACGCAGGAAGCATCAGACTGAGCAAGAGAGTGCGACACAGAGAGCAAGAAAGAGAGAGAGAGTGTGTCGCATTAAGGAAGGAGACAGAGGTAGAATGGGAGACAGTGACACTGGAGAAAGAGTGATACAGAAGAGATAAGAGTGTATCAGAGCAAATAGATAAGATTAAAAGACAGATTATAGAGAACTACAGATAATTCTGGGAAAGGGGCCTGAGAGACAGCGGCTCACACCTACCTCACCGTTTACTGTAACTCTTACTGTACTGTACTTACATGCCACAGTGCCAGAGAGACAGAAGAGAAACAGAAGGAAAAGAGAGAGATTAGCACATCTATCTTTACTTTGGTAATAGTTGTTAATTGACGTTCATGTCAATAAAGCTGTGACTGACAGGATGTGAAAGAGCATGAGAGAAAGTGAGTTTCTCGTACTTCGATCAATATAAATGGTCCATTATAGAAGGTAAAGGGAGTGAATCACGACTATAATACCACACCTTTGTCAGTAGCCACATCTCTCTGATGGCTCATTTGGAACGGAACCTGCCCACGAATACACGGATTGTAAAGGCAGGTCTGATTGAGGCCATTCTGAACACAATTACAATCTGAAAAAGGTGGGAAATTACAATAGACAAACAATTACAGCCCTGTAAACATCTGTGTTCGATTACTCAGTACAAGTGACCAGCTGGTACAAGGCAAGTGCAGTGCCCATTTTTACTGGAATACGGGTTCTTAGAATAGGTTCTGCAAGGCAAAGACCATCTTAATCAAGCTTCAGAAAACCATGAATGACTACAATGTCAAACAGAAAATTCTGCTTAAAAGATCTGTGAATTCCATGATTACATCTCTTTTCTTTACTGCTCGTCATGTCTTTGAGCTCATGTGCCTCAGAGACCTTTCCTCTTCTCTAATACCCTGATCAGCCTTAACATCAGAACCACCTCCTTGCTTGGACCCTCACTGTCCATTTATCAGCTCCACTGACCTTACAGGAGAACTTTGTAGTTCTATAATTACAGACTTGTAGTTCTTCAACGGCCACTCCAGGACCACCACAGAGTAGGTATTATTTGGGTGGTGGTGCGATGCAGAGAGACTGATATTGTGTTTTGTGTGTGTTGTGTTGGTATGAGTGGATCAGACACAGCAGTGCTGCCGAAGTTTTTAAACCCCGCAGTGTAACTGCTGGATTGAGAAAAGCCCACCAATCAGAAAAACCCAGCCAACAGCGTCCTGTGAGCACTGATGAAGGACTAGAGGATGACCAACACAAACTATGTAGAAACAGGTGAGCTTCTATTGCTAACTTGTGGGCTACAATGTGAGCAATGTGCTTAAAAACTCCAGCAGCACTACCGTGTCTGATCCACTCATACCAGAGCAACAAACACTAACACACCACTACCATGTCTAAACAGAAATGTAAACACCCCAGGCTTATTCTATGGTCAGAAAGAAGTCGAATTGGAGCAAAACTTAGACAGACAGAGCCAGTAATATAAATATTTAACAGACTCTTCCTCAAACGACACAAATTCTGAGTCCTTTAATAAACAACCGTGACATTATTGCCCTTCATGAGCTACTGAAACCAGACCACCCTCTCTCCCTCCCTCATTCCCTCTCGTTTGATCACTTGTGCTCCTGTTTGTTGTTCAGAGCAGTGGGAGCACGGGAAGCTGGTGATGGAAAAAAACAGAAAGGAAGGGGTCCGGCCTCTCTCCCTGGAGAAAGACACTTGTATAAACGCAGTGAAATCTCCCCCGAGTCAGACAGAAGCGGCTGAGAGAGGAGACTTCGACCAGGCAGGAGAAGCAGAGATAAGAGCGGCAGGGTGACGTGATTTGTTTGGTGGGCGATCGGGAGACAGAGAGGAAAATGGGGAGGGAGTGAGAGAGAAAAAGAGAGACAGAGAAATGGAAAGACGGCGGGGGGAGTGACAATGGGGAACGGCCCCATGTGTCAGTAATGGGGGCTCCTGGGGCTAGACTGATTACTGCTATTCTCAAAATCACACTGCTGATGAAGGGTGAGAGAGAGAGAGAGACAGAGAGGGTGAGCGGGAGGGGGGGAGCACAACATGGACAAAGTGAGAGAGAGAGAGAGAAAGAAAAAGTAATGGAAAGGGCAGGAGAAGAAAAACTTGGGGAGATACAGATCAAGAAAGTGACAGTGAAAGAGAGAGTAAAACAAGGTAATAGAAAGCAAAACAGAAAACAGAAAGATAGAAAAACTGAAGGGAGCGACAGACCAATAGAAAGAAAGGGAAGATAAAAGAAAAAATCTAAATGTATAGAGAGAATAAAATAGACAAATACAGACAGAATCAGATGGTAATATCCACTAATGGAGCTCTTTAATGAGAAGTCTGTACCACTATCATTCATGCAATTATCTAATCAGTCATGTGCAATCCATAATCATGCAGACATCAACCATCAGAGTGGGGCAAAAAAGTGATCTCTGTGAGAAAGGTGTATTTGTCTGTGTCAGACGTTTGAGTATTTTCAACACAACACTGAAACAAACACTCGCAAACAAAGGTCCTAATCCAGCCAGCCAATATGGAATCTATACTCTCAAAGGCAACCATTACATGGATTCCAGCCACTTATCAACAGAAATCCAACCCTAAATTATGTTGATATGGACCAAGAGGCACATAGAGTCAAACCCTACAGCATAACCAATCACAGTCTTCATTTCAGCTGGTGGTGGGTTTAGAGTCAAACACCAAAGTCGTTGCAACACTACCAGTTTTTTTTTCAATCACACAAGACAAGACTCATAGCTCTATAAATTGGGAGAGAATGAACATCAAATTACTGGTTTCATAAAGCAGTGATGGGCGGCATTATGGTGCTGCGTGTAGTGCATGTTTCCCACAGCTTCAGTGACCCAGAGTTGTGGGTTAAATCCCATTTGGGTCGCTGTCTTTGAAGAGTTTGTGTTCTCCCCATGTCCACTTGGGTTTCCTACAGGTACTCTGGTTACCTCCCGCCTCCCAAATATGCACATGGTAGGTAAACTGGCCATGTGTGTGGTACCCTGTGATGGACTGGGACCCTGTTCAGGGGTATCCTTGCCCGCAATGATTCCAGAATGCACAACACCAGAAGCACAATAGCAGAAGACCACATCAGGTTCCCCTTCTGTCAGCCAAGAACAGAAAGTTGAGGCTGCGGTGGACAATGGTTTACAAAAACTGGACCGTTAAAGAATGGAGAAACATAGGCTGGCCTAATTAATCTTGACTTCAGCTGAGGCTAACAGATAGTAGTGTCTGGATTTGGCAACAGTATGACTCAACCTACCTTCTGTCAACAGTCCAGGCTTGTGGAGGGGGTGTCAGGGAGTGGGGAATGTTTTCTATGTGCCTGTTAATGAAATCCAATCATTGTTTGAATGCCACAGCCTTCTTGAGCACTGCTGCTGACCATGTTTATCCCTTCATGGCCACAATTTACTTATCTTCTAACAGCTACTTCCAGCATGATGATGCACCACGTCTCAAAGCAAAAGTCTCTTAAACTGGTGTCATGAATTCGAGTTCTTTAGTGGTCTTCCCAGTCACCAGATACGAATCCTGTACGACACTTTTGGGATGTGTGAGAATGGAAGATTCAGGGCATGAAAGTACGCATGAAACATCGGTAGGAATTGCGTGATGCAATAATGTCAACACAGACCAGAATCTCAAAGGAATGATTCCAACATCTTGTGCAGTCCATGCCAATAGGAGAGCAAAGGGAAGCTCAACCCAGTATTAGTACAGTGTTCCTAAATGAAGTGCTAGACAAGTGTACACATGCATTTCATATAGAGAGATACAGATAGAAAGATGGAGCGAGAGAGAAAGAGAGACAGTATGAGTGATAAATAAGGCTCAGAAGTGGGTCAGGCTCAGGCTGGATAGTGGTAAGAGTGAAGGCTCTGGAGATCACTCAGCCTCAGTGGGAGATGCAAGAGCTGAAGGTGTTTTCCCTCCACACACACACACACACACACACACACACACACACACACACACACACACACACACACTCTGAATCAGTTTCAAAATTCATCAATGATGATTCTGATGGTGCATGATTGTCATTTAGTGCCTTTCAGCTCTCCATCAAAAGAGCTGGTACTGCAACATGGGCAGCTATTTTCACAACTGAAATCCAGATCAAAGTTTAGATTCATGTTTCAAGGGTCATGTGTTTGTTACACAGGTTTCACATTTCAATTTAGGCCATGACTGGTGTAAACGGGACACAATGGGTCTTAAGGAGGCATTGTAATCGGATTACTCAAACCACGTTTAGAGGTGGTCAGAGACACACATCAGACACACGTCAGTCCTTCACAGCAAGGCACCATTCACATACGTCACTGCTCCAGCCACAAAATTCTACACTTGATCTTTAATAAATGCTACAATAACAAACATTGATGGCAGGTGTTGAAAGGGCTTTAGTGAACACACTAAAGAGTATCTCAAGATATACACTATATAGACAAAAGTACTGGGACACCTACACATTACATTTACAGGGGCATTCATGACATCCTTTTCTAATTCATAGGAATTACTATAGAGCTGGCCAGTCAAGTTCTTCCACATTAAACTCACCCAACCATACCATAGATTTTGTTTTGTGCACTGGGGAGCAGTCATGCTGGAACCGAAAATATCTTCCTCACAAAGTTGGAAGCATACATTTGCCAAAAGAATGTTTGAAAAACCTTGATGTAAAGGTTCTTACTGATCTATTACAAACGGGAAAAGTGTGAGTAAAAATGTAGGCAAGAATGGGGAGAAAGTGGGTAAAATATTGCCAAAACAGAATAAAAAGTGGCTAAAAATAACTTAAAAAGTGGCGAAAGTGGCCAAAAAGTGAGCTTTGTAAAGGGGATAAATTTGTTAAAAAGTGGGTAAAACATGGTTAACAAATGAGTAACAAAGTCTGTACAAAGGGGTCAAAAAGGGTAAAAAATGGTTTAGTAAAATTTAGTCAAATGAAAAAAAGTGGATAAAATATGAATAAAGTGTCCAAAAATTGGGTAAAAATGAGTTTTAAAAATATGTGAAAGATTTGTTAAAAAGTAGGATAAAAGTGGGTAAGAAATTAGTAATGTGGGTAAAAATGGGTAAAGTTTTATATTTTAAACCTAATTCAGACTGGATTTTATGGCTTTGCATAAAGAAGCATTTGATGGGGTGATCTAGAGAAGAGATGGTTTTGAATAAGACTAAAATTGGAGACAAAATTGAAAAATATGAAAATGACCTTTGGTTAGGTCATTGACCTTAGGGCCATTAAATCAGACGTTTAACTGTTAGATCATATCATATGTGTTTATCTGTCATCAATCAGGGCGTGGCTGTGTGATCTGAAAGCAGGTCATGTTCTGTTCAAAATGTCACATCGCTTTGTTTTATTTGCTCTTGTTTGCTACAGATGGCTGTGGCACCACTGCTCAGGTAGACCACATTTAATACAGCCAACACAAATGATTAGCACATGCAAATCAGACTACAGCGTACTAGATAACTAAATAAGGGTTATGCACAAAAACAGAAGAACATCAAAATGAGTGACATGAAAATAAAGAGCTATTTGAATCTTTTGAATCCTGTAGTTTTAATGCTTCATGCTCGTGCTACCTGAACACCTGCTGAGTGCCTTGCTCCCATTCTTTGAGTTGCCATGCTTTTCTTTTCCCCTTTTCCTGCTGTGTTCCACCCCCTGTCTCCTCCTCTGCGCTCCCCCGTGAGAGGATACTGATATCTCTGCCGCTGTTGATGGCCGGCCCCCATCGCTCTGTCTGTCTAACCGGGTTTTTGTCATCTTAACGAGATTGAGTCCTCATTATCACCAGCCAACCTCCCCCGAGAGCACACTCCACAGGGGCATGGCGAGGGAGAGAGTAAGAGAAAGAAGGGGGGAGCAGAAAGAGAGAGAGAGAGATACAGAGAGATAATGGGAGGGGAACACGTCTGCTGTGTTCGAGCTGAGCTGTACTGTAGGTCAGCAGTATCGGTGTGAGTGAACGGTGGCGCTCAACACAACAGGAGCTCAAACCGTGAAGTGGAAGTAGGTCTCATCTCTGTCCTGATGAACAGCAGTACAGATTCTCATTCCTTTATCCAGCCCATCTCTCTCTCTCTCTCTCTCTCTCTCTCTCTCTCTTTCTCTCATTCTCTTTCTCTCTCTCTCTCACTGTCTCGCCAATTTCGTGGTACATCTGGCACCACACCAACCACGCACATCTGTCCTCACTGAGAGTGAGAGAAGGAGAGAAAGAGATGGGGAAGAAAGAAGGGGAGACAAATAGCAAAACTGAAAGAGAACTCATAAAAGGACAGAAAAGACAAAAGCATAAGAGAATGAGATACAGATTGAGAAATATGAATGTAGAAAGGGTGAGCAACAAAGAAATATCTGAACAGTAGAGAGCGAGAGAGCGAGAGAGAGAGAGAGAGAGAGAGAGAGAGAGAGAGAGAGAGAGAAAGAGAGAGAAAGAAAATGAGAAATGTAAAGAAAATAGAAAGACAGAGAGAAACAGTAAGAGAGAAATAAAGTGTGAGAAAGAGTGAGAGAAACAAAGACAGTAAAAGAAAGAGAAAGTGAGACAAATATAAAAAACAAAAGGAGAGGAAAAGAAAGTGCGGAAGACAGATATAAAGACACAAAGGGCGGGAGAGAGTGAGAGAAAATGTGAGATAGGGAGACAAATATAAAGAAAGAGTAAGAAACAGACAGAATGGAAAGGGAGAGCGCGAGCAAGTGAACGAGAAGTGTGAGAGAGTGAGGCAAACAAATGGTAACAGAAAATGAGAAGTATAAAGTGGGGAGAGAAAGAGAGTAAGAAAGAGAAAGAGTGAGAGAGAAAATGAGAGGGTGAGACAACTATAAAGACAGAGGGTGACAGAGAGAGAAAGGCTCAGTAAGCAGGCTGAATGGCAGTACAGGAGCAGCAGGTGCTTGCTCTGTGTGTGTGTGTGTGTGTGTGTGTGTGTGTGTGTGTGTGTGTGTGTGTGTGTGTGTGTGGGTGATGGAGGTTGGAGTTGATGGTTGTTGCTCTCCTGCTGTGCCTCCAAACAACAGCGCCTAATTTCACCGAGCGCTCTACATCATTGAAAAGGACAGGCAGGATGGGCAGCAGGGTTTCACATGAGTGTGCGTGCGTGCGTGTGCGTGTGTGGGTGTGTGTGTGTGTGTGTGTGGGTGTGAGGCTGACAGGTGCGTGGTGAAAAGCAGTGCTTATTGGGCACTGGCTGTCACTCAGGGGTGTCATTCACACTGGCACAGATAAACCTGAGGCTTTTTTGTCAGGGCAGCTACGGTCACACAGGTGCAGAAGGAAGGCCACTGTCCTTAATTTACTCTTTCCACTCTCATCCGGCTGCGTGTCGCCCCGGCATGACCGACATGCCATATCTGCACTGACATTAGAGTGCAGAGAGCCACAAATTAGCCTCGTACCGGGAGACGTCTCCATTCAGCCGGAACGAACAGACCCCAACGTATACAGAGAGCACACTAACACACCAGTCATTAGAACAGTGCAGTCAGCGACGAACAGCACTGATATCAGCATTGCAGCAATCTGATGATTACAATGCATACATGCATTTTCACCGTCCAATCAAAAACATGCATCTCCAAAGGGGCAGCTTTACATTGTTTTGGTCTATTCATCCAGAGATGTTTACACAGTGTAAAGAGCATCATACGGAAAACTAGAATGGACAAAAACAGACATAAATGGTTTTCATTGGACAGCAGTGAGATATACTACATGTCCAATGATAACGAACGTGTTCTTGGTCGTCGATGATCCTTCGAACATAACTTGACTAATGGCAGTTTACACAACAAGCAAATGGGAACCTTGCAGGGACGGAGGGGGCTTCATTTTCACACAGAAGGATATGATGGTTTTCAGCCGCATTTAGCAGATTGGTTCATCCAGGTTTGCCTGGTCTCTTTTATATGGATTGACTCAAGCAGAACTTGACTAGCAATGGGCTGTTTGGTGGTGTAACTCTGTAAACTGGTGTTTCAGTGGGCTCCCACATGTACTAGATAGACACGGAAAAGAAATAAGTCATACATGTTGTGATTTTAAAACACGGCCCCCATTTGAGTACCGTCATCATTTTTAAATACTGCAGCCCCGGGGCATCGGAAGGGAGGGCAGATCTGTGTCCCCGGGTGTAAAGTAATGACTGTAAACAACCAACCCTCTAGTAGAACAATGACAAGGGAGGCCCAAGGCAAATGGCCATATACAGGGCCCAAAATATGCTGTTACGTCCCTTTAGACCTAGCAAGACCCATTGCTGTCACAGCAATGCTGTCCTTTCCTTTAAACCACAAATATTCTATATCAGGGGTTCTTAACCTGGGGATCGCAACCCCCCAGGGGGTCACGATGTACTTCTAGGGGGGTCGTGAATGTGACACTAATTAAGACGTTTTGTCAGCTAAATGTGCGATGAATCAGATTTAGGCACTAAACTTTTTCACACTATCATTCTCAGTCTTGATGGAGTGTCTCCATGAAGGACATGGCTTGGCAAACCCACTGTTTCTTAAAATAGAGCATTTTTAGAACGTTTTTTTTTCACAGACTCAAACTGACTCACTCGCCGTTCTGCTCGACTCTTCGATCTGAATCTTGATTCAGGTTCATGCACATTGTGGCTCGGCACGTCATCCAGGCTGGATTAAAATGGAGTGTTTTTTAGAAGGTGTAATTGGAAGTGGAGATGCAAAACGGCCGCTTCCAGGAACATCAGAACAGGAAAAAAAACAAAGAAAGTGAGAAAATATGATGAAGGGGGGCAGGGGGGCGGGTCGCGAAATTTCCTGGAGCCTAAAAGGGGGTCACACAGTGAAAAAGGTTAAGAACCTCTGTTCTATATAGTACTGAAAAAGGTGCTACACAGGTCCTTGTGCATAAAACAATCTAGAAAATGTTATACAGCGGCTCTTTGTGCCAGTGGACCACAGTCTCACCACATTAAGTAGTTTACAAATGATGTTCACTAGTGGGAAGGAATAGCTGTAACGCTCTGCTGCGTTTGGCTTGAAAGTTCATGAGTTCTCTCTGAGGAGAACTGCTGAGCAACCTTGGCCTACACAGAGCCAGAGCTCCCCTGATGCCTGTAGGTAGTGAATATATTGTTTTCAAAGGATTTTCTATAAACGAGCAAGGTGAGGGTTCACGAGACACTGTGAAACGACACTGTATATATACTGTCTGAAATCTGATAACATGTGTCTAAATCTGCTGTCACACAGTAGTGTTGTTTATGACCCTCTAGGGATAGATGTTCTCCACTTTTCATAACCGTATTTCCAGGGTACATGGTATCACCAGGGACAGGGAGTAGTGCAAGTAGCACAGATGGTTCTACGCTCATGCGGTGTCCGTGCAGCCTCAGGCGGCATTAATTCCACACAAAAAGGTTCAAATACAACCAACTACATAAGCACTGTGTAAAATATTATATCAATCATTCAATAAGACGTCGGCCTGCCAACCACTGCAAATATGAAACTGCTACTCATCAAAAGAGAATCTGGTGAACATAAGCTGAGTAAACACAAGAACCTTCTGCTCACCAAAGAACACAATCAGGTCTGGCTGACCGAAACCCCAATGACTCAGACGGAGTGGCCGGTTTTGGAAGGAGTTCCCCTGTTTGGCGAAAGCTCTTCCGAGTACCACACAGCACAGTGCAGCTGCTATTCTGCACTAACGAGAACTGATGGTAGAAACTTGTGTCTAAGAGAGCGGAGACGAGCACCTGGTGACCGAGTGACAGAAAGCCATACTTGGACTTGTAACAAGTTCACTAGCCGGCTACAGACCACAACGTAGAACACATTCCAGCAAACTGAGGCTCAAATCACAGATTTTAAGAGGATACAGAATGAACTTATTAGATCATGTACTAGATATGACAAATTATATAAATGATAAAATGATAAAATATGATAAATCATACATATTGAAATTTTAATTTTAATTTTAAAAATATTGTCCTGATTTGGAAATACTGTCATTATTTTTTACATTTTTATTTTTATTATTTTTTTATATTCTATGGCAAGGGGGACCCAAACTGCCCTAATCATGGCCCACAATTTGCTGCTATTCCCCTGCTGATCCAGAAAAGTGATTATTGATGCAGAAAAGTGATTATTCAGCTTCATCCCAGCCATGCTGTTATTTCACACATATTAGGGCCGGGTGATATATCAATATTTATATCTATACTGGGATGTAAACAGAATGCAGGCAAATAAAACAGTAATACAATCAAACTTAAATGCCCTCCAAATAAAAACGCAATCATTCGTTGACTGTTGGGGCAAAAAGGCTTTGAGAATTTATCTGAAGTGATATCGTGCTTTGTAACCGTAGCCCTAAACTGCAGCTTTGTAATTGTTTTTTCTTAAACAATTACATGTAGGCCATTTAATTTATGCAATGGTGAAAAAAAAGGTGTGTGTGCGTGTGTGTGTGTGTGTGTGTGTGTGTGTGTGTGGGTGCATGGTGCGTGTGTGTACTAGTACTCACATTTCTGAAGTCCAGTGTTCATCTGCGAGTGGGGAAGAAGCTGGAGGGAGAGGTCACCTGGCCCTGGCAAACAGGCCAGCATCTCACACACACACACCCACACACACACCCACACACACACCCCCACACACACCCACACCCCCACACACACACTCCTAGTGCAACATGGGACACACACTCCTCCTCACACTGTAGAGAGACAAAGAGAGAGAAAGAGACAAATTAGCCAAACATGTACATCCACTGGTGCTCTGGGGGACAGCTATAAAAAGTCCCATACATACACAAACACCTGCTGAACATGGTGCCCAATTATTACTCTATTATCACTCTCGCACTCACTCCCACACACACACACCCCTTCATATACACTGCCCTTTATAATTGTTGTCTATTTACGTTCCTCTGTACTCGGGAGGGTTTTACAGCCATACAGTGTGATTTATACTTAAACTATCTGCATGTGGTTAAAGTGCACTTGTTCAGGTGTTAATCAAGGGAACTTTTACACGTCTCCGTTTTAGTTTGTAGAACTACAGCCCCTTTTATACACACACTCCTCCCTCATTTCAAGGCACGGCAGTGTTTGGGCCGTAAGGCCTCGCAGGTGTTGGTGATTACTCATGGGTGTTTAATTGCTTCATTAGTGCAGGTATAAGAGAGTTTTCAGCATCCAGTCTCAATTAGAAGTTTTTGTTCGTCTTTGCCGGCTGCTTTTGGACCAGAATTGTGCCAACAGAGGTCAAGGAAACCATTAAAAAGCTGAGAAAGAAAAATAAAGCAGTGAGCAACATCAGCGCAACCTTACGCTTACCAGTCCACCATCTGGAACGTTATTAAGGAGGAGACTGGTGAGCTTTATGGGAACCATAAAATAACTGTATCAAATGAAGAGTAAGAAAGGTCCTTTGGCCCACACATTATGGAGAGCACTGTAACTTAAACATAAAGGTGGTTCCAATGGTCCAACGCCACAGAAAAAAACACTTATACTTCCACAAAATAGGTAGGTCCCCTTGTGCCCCTTGTGATTTTTAGTCAAGGACTCCACAAGACATCCTGTGTTATCTGGCACCAAGATTAACAGCAGATCCAGTATGTACTGTAGGTTGTAGGGTGGGGTCTCCATGAAGCACATCAAGCCTTAGGTGACTCTCATTAGGTGACTGGTTCACTGGTTGTACTTTCTTGGACCACTCTTGTAGGTGCTGGACACAGCATACCAGAAAAGCCTCACAAGACCTGTCTGATGTTTTGGAGATGCTCTGACTCTAGCCATCACAATCTGGCTCATCAAAGTGTCTCAGATCCTTATGTTTGCCATTTTTCCTTTTAACACTTTTAGGAACTGACTGATCATTTTCTGCCTAGTATGTCCTCCTTGACAGATGCCACCGTAGATGAAAATAATCAATGTTTTTCTTTATCTGTTATAGGCCTTTTGCAGCAAAAACTCCAATTCTTGAACTGTTTCCATTGGTGTTTTTAGCGAACCACCCCAAGTTCACACCAGTTTCTGTCACAGAATACGTCAACAGAGGACATTATCCAGCATCAATAGGAGGGAGTGACAAGATGGAATGAACAGACCATCTGCAAGCATTTGTGTTGTTACAGAAGTGGTTGTCTTTTCCAAAAAGCAAACATGGATCAACTTTTCGTGATAAAAAGACATTGAAGACTACACTGGGCAAAACAAATGGTATGTCATTGCTTCTTACTCCCATAGAACTAGACATTCCCATAGTGCATTGTGCTTTAAACTAGTAATCTTTGGTTCCCACTGCAAACAAACTTTTCAGGTTTGGCAACTTATTTCTGTTGAAATACTTTTAAACCCATGATTAACAAACTAATAAGTGAAGTAGACTCAAATAATGCCTCCGTCACCTCTCTAAAATTTATCCTCATTGCTGCATTTCAATAAGGTTTAAGCAAGACCAAACATAATTGGGCACTGGGTACACCTGACCTTGCTTAAGCCTGTTACTGAACGCAATTAAATCCTCACAGCTCAAAATCAAGCAGAAAGTCCAGACATTAGAGACAGTTACTCCAATAAAAGCAGGATAAACTCCTTTTAAAATCCTGGATTTCAAAAGAAACCCAATACTTTTGCCCAAAAAGTAAAGGTCCAATTAATAATTACTTCAATTAATGATAAAAGCAGTGCGTCTGCCAGACAAGGACAGAGCTGAGAAATGGTGTGTGTAAAAATACAAGATGACAACCTGCTCTAACTTAACACATTCATATACACACACACACACACACACGCACGGCTTCAATCACCTCGCCGTCTGCTCGCTCTGGGGCCAGTGGTTTGGTCCATGCAGATAGAGCCTAATCCTGCCTGCTCTGCCCATGGATCAGAGACAGGTCACTCTCTCACCTTTCAATCCCGAAGCCTGCTCACCCACCTGCGGCAGGTCAGGCCACGTTTGATACCTAATCTGAACTTTAATTAAACATCAAACGCACCAGACAGCGTGGAGAGCCGAGGCCCAGGGGCCAGCAGGGGAGAGTAATTCCACCTCTTTGCTCACCACTCTTTTCCTCATCCTCCTTGCAGTACATCACTCTCTCCAAATCTCTTTCGCTGCACATCCTTCTGCACACTTTTACCCATCTGTCCAGGTCAAATATTTGGAAGCTGACTGGATGGGTGAAAATCCTGGAATTCTGTTCCAGGATAAATGTAAACAGTGAGGTAGGTAAGTGTGAAAATTAGTGACTGTGCACTAATGTGAAGTGCATCAATACCGTACTGTAGTATTTGAACCGCAATACTTTGAGAAAGAATTTTCACCCACTTGGACAGGCCACAGTTTGGACGTGCCAACAAGTAGTGAGCATATGTAGAGCTTCTTCAGTCCCTTTAGAAAACCATTCCTGAACCTCAGAAGTGTGTAAAGTGGACTTTTTTGTTTGGGCCACTTTTACAGGGTTAGATTTTAGAATTTTACAGAATTTCTGGTTTTGTGTTTCAGTGGGAAACAAAATTTTAGAATTAAAAAAAATATTTTGCAAAACAATTTTCCGATGTTGGTCAAACAAAGTAACAGACCTTAAACTTTAAGGTCTTTGGATGAATATATTTCAATTAATCAAGCAATCAATACACTGGCACTTTTCATATACCAGTTTTCAGAAAAACTGAGAACGTGCTTCAAAAGTGAATGACAACAAAATAATTCCAACTAAAATAGTTAAAGAATTAGACAAATAATCAAGAAGAAGATCATCCCTCCATTATTCCATAATCAACTGTGATCTGTATTGATGGACGTGCAAAAACATCAGAAAACCCATCCAGACATAATCTCTGCATGATAACACTGTAGAATGCACCCAATAGAAATGCAGAGACGACTGATAACCTTTAAGTAGACGTTACTTGAGTTGGAGTAAATGTGACAATCAGTCAGTGAAGCACTGTTAAGCCTAAAGTCCTGAAGCAGAAAACTAAAATGTAGAAGCAGATAGCAGTTATTGGAATTTTTAAGCCTCCTAAACGTGATATTGTCGAGGTTTTCAGGCCTGCACTGGGCTTTACGTTCCTCTAAAATACCTAAAACTAGAAAAGATGTATCCACATCCTGCAGCAAATCCCGATCACTAAAAACCTAAATCCATCACATCAGCATTCACAGTTTTCTCACACCTCCAGAGGAAAACAGAGGCAGAATAGACCTACACACCCATGTGTGCTGATTCTTATTCTGCGTTATGAACACAATGCATTGGAAAACTACTGGAAGTGAGCAACTGTAATGCTGATTCCCAGTGACCCCTGTGTTTAAAAGGAAAGCTGCGTGTCTTCAAGCAGTTCCCTGTTCAACTGGTTAGCAGAGAAGGGCACTCGCATCACGGCCTCAGGTTCTGTTTAAGGTCAACAGATCTTTACTTGAGTCATGTGTCATTTTCCAGCCCACTGATTGGAAACCACACACACACACACACACACACACACACACTTTTATTTCGAATCTGCAAGCAATTCTTTAGAGGTGACAGAGTGAAGTAGGCAACAAAAACAATACAAGGCCGACTGGCCTTGTGCGACATTGGCTTGGAACGACTTTGGCAAAAAACATCCACGACTGAGCACATAACTGTACAATGGGCACTTCAGCAATTAGTGAAGGTGAACTCTCTCAGGGGTGTGTGTGTGTGTGTGTGTGTGTGTGTGTGTGTGTGTGTGTGTGTGTGTGTGTGTGGTGTACATAATTTGTTTTGTGTTTAGTAGGCCTGTTACCATCTAAGGACTCTCTTAGTTGACAAGAAGCCACATTTTCAACCAAACCTAAACTTGCAAGCTTACACTAGAAAAGTGTGACGGCACAGTTGTCCAGGTGGTTGCTAGGGTGTTGCTAAATAGTTACATGTAATAGTGTCCCAAGTATTTGTTAGGGTGATGCTCGGTGCTAGGTTGATCTGTCTGCTATCTATTTGCTGTGCCATAACTGAGGCTGCTAGGATGCTGCCAGGTGGTCGTATTGCCAGGTTCTTGTCGATACTGCGCTAATAGATCATCGCTGTCCGATAAAAAATGTTTATTAATGAAGTTAGCTACCAAACTATCATTTTATAGCATGTTTAATATCTTTTAATCCAGTCCGACCAATATCCATATTCAAAAACGGCTGTTCGTCAACCCCTAACAATACACTGGCCCACTTAGTATGAGTATCCTCCTCCTCTTATCCTCTGGATAAGAGCAACCACCGTAAATGCAAATGTCCTATTCCCTAATTGGAGAAATGCAGGCGGCTATAGTCACTTGCATGTTCACTTTGCTGCACTGCGAGGTTCCTCTTGACGCAACCAGTCATTCGCTACATGCATGCACCCGTCAGATCTCTCCACTAAAAAGAACAGAATGTGGCAAGGCGAAGTGGCAAGTGGGCGTGTTCCATAATGCCAGGCATGGGCTAGATGGGTTTAAAGCCCTCCAGCGCTGAGCTGTGGAGTAGTGGAACTGCTTCCTGGAATGATGGTGCTCAATCCAATACGTTTGGGAGGAGTTTGGAAGTTGGGCATGAGGTGGGGTGGTGGATCATTCAACATCCTGACCTCATTAATGCTTTTGTCACTGAATGCAATCAAAGCAATGCTTTTCCTGGACAGCGGAGACAGAATGCCCTTGATTTCGGAAACAAAACAATGAAAGATAAGATGTCCCAATACTTTTGCTCATGTGGTGTAGCTGATACCCCATCCAATAAGATGCACCTCTGGATCAAACGGAAGTCTTTCAGTCTCTATCATTAAAAGTATTGAACACGAGCCCTATTGACAAGCCAGTCTAAAGGACAGCGCTGCTGGTGGGGACTCGTACAGACTCGGACCTGTGCACTTTCCAGGCTTTTAATGGCGAGGAAGGCGGCAGCTCCAGTCAATTCAATTACAGTATTCACAGCGGCAGACATGCTTCGCCTGAGGAACAAAAGCAGCAGTGGCACGCTAATGGCTGGTCATTTGTGTCTAGCAGACACATTCTCTCGCTTTATAGCGCCAACTCCCCCACCACACACATACACACTCCCACCACCCCTTGTTTTTTGTTGGGTTTTTTTTTTGTTTTTTTTTTTAAAAAAGGCCATGTGCTCCATCACCTCTCGCATGGAAATTAAATAAATAAGTCTTGGAATAAATAAAAGGAGACAAACAGCTCACACGAGAGGCAATTATCCAACAAACAGCCTTGACAGGGCCGTACCCCCGCCGTCAGAGGGCTTAGCCGAGCAGACCTGGACGAGAGAGGGAGGGAGAGAGCAGAGAGAGAGGGAGAGAGAGTGATGTCTAAAGGTCAGAGCGATGGCTCATTTAAATCCTCCTGGTGAGGGTGAAAACAAGCACTAATGAAGCACACACACTCACACACCCCTCCGAGAGCGCAGCGAGAACCACACACACTTTTTCGAGAGAGTGAGAGAGCAGGCGAGAAATTGGGGGGGGGGAGAGAGAGAGAGAGAGAGAGAGAGAGAGAGAGAGAGACACACACACACACACACACACACACAGAGTGAGAGACCTAAGACACCCGAGGAGAGTATAAGGAAAAGAGGCTAAAAACAATGTGCCAAGTTCAGCATCTCGCTCACCCCCTCTTTGATGCTCTCTCCTTTCTATATTCTCCCTCGCTCTCTTTATCTCTCCATCTCTGCAGTTTAATTCAATCCAGGCTGCTTTATTGGCAGGAAAGATAACGCTGCTACATTTGCTTTGCGAAAGCTCAGGCTACAATCTGACGATATTAAAAAGCTGGACATTATCTCGGAGTCGGAGAGAAAAAGTAAAGAATGAGAAAGAAATACTGAGACTGCAGAGGCGTAAAAAGAGGATAAACGCACGCACACTCTATATACACATCTGTCTGTAGTGGTGATGAATGTCCCTCGTCCAGCTCTCCCTCCTCACACTGCCAACGTTCCGCTGAGACCACAGCACACCGAGATAAGCCTGAGGCTTTTAAGCGCTCTCGTCCATCCCTCTCTGGACTCATTTCCCTCTACTCTTTACCATCTCTCGACCTTTATCACTCCCTCTCTCTAGGTCCTCCCAGTGCTTTTCCCCATCTCAATCTCTCCATCCCTCTTCTGCTCCCATTTCCCCTTTCTTCCTATCCGTATCCTTCTTTCTCTCTCCATACTTCTTTCTCTTCATCTTCATGTCTCTCTCCCACTACATCCCTCCCATCCCTTTTCTCTCCATTTGCCTCTTCCATCTCTTTATATCACTTCCATCCCCTCTCCACCCTTCTCTCTCTCCCCATCCCTCTTCCCCTTGTCCTTTCCCATCCCTCTTTATATCCCTCTCTCACCCCGTTGAGTTCAATTAGTCTTTCCATTCCTTTAGTCTCCCATCCTTCTTTCTCTATTCATATCTGCTCATCTCGCACTCTCTCACACAATCCTTCCTCCTCTTGTACCTCTCTCCATCTCCCTTTGCATCCCTCTCTCCCAATCGGTATCGCTTCCCATTCCTCTTTCTCCCATCCCTCTTTCTTTCTTCCCAGCCTTCTTTATATTGCTCCCATTCCCTTCTCCCACTTCCTGTCTTCAACCCTTTGACTCTTTATATCCCTTTCTCCCTCTTTCTCCAACCCTCATCCTCTTTCCCATCCCACTTTCGCTATTCTTATGCCTCTTGATATCCCTCTTTTCTTCTCATTAATTTGACTTCCTCAATTCCTCATTCTCTTCCCTTTCTCCCTTTCCATTCCTTTCTTCATATCCTTCTCTCTCTCTTCCGTCACTCTGTCTCCTTTCTCTCTACATCCATCCATCCCTTTCACTCCATTACTCTTTCCTTCCCTCCTTTCCGCTTTCTTCCCATTCCTCCATCTTTTTTTCTCACATCTGTATTTCTCTTCTCATCTTTCTTACTCACTTCTCATTCCTTTCTTTCTCCATCTCTCTTCCCATCTTTCTTGATTTCTTATTCCACCTCTTCAACTGCCTCCACATCGCTCCATGTTCTCCCATTCTCTCCACTTGTCTTCATCTCCTGTTCACTTCTTTTCTTGTCCATCCCTTTTTCTCTTCCTTTGCAACTCTCATCACTTTTCTCCTATCCCTCTTCTCCCATTCTTTCCTTCTATTCCTCTTAGTCCCCTTTACCTGTGCACCCCATTTCTTCCCTTTCTCTCTACACTCATTGCATTCTTTCCATACTCTTTCTCTCTTCTCATCCTTATCTGTTACACTTTTTCTCTATCCTTCTTTTCCATTTCTCCCATTACTCTTTTTCCCTGTCCATCCCATTTCCTCTCCCCTGCATCTCTCCTCGTAGCTCTCTACTCTGCTGACTCTGTATCACTCACCTATTCCCCTGTCCTCACCCATCACTCCCCTCCAGCTCTGCCTGCTTCTTGATTTGAAGCTTGCTCTGCCATATGGCACCAATCTCTTGCCCTCGATTCACCGCGTCACCACGCATTAGCTCTAATTGGCCTGACGTGTTCCTTCTCCATCCTGAAGGATTTGGAGGTGCGTGCATGGCTCTATTTCAAGCTTCTTCTTTTTTTTTTTTTACCTTTTTCTCCCTCTCTCTTTCGAGGCTTGTTTAATCTATGAAAGTGCCAACGCTTCTCCTGAACAAGTATGACAAGGATTAAGAGAGGCGAAGGGGGAGGGAAGGAAAAGAGAGGAGTTTGCGATTACAGGAATAGAGCTGCTGAAAGAGGACGGATGCTTCTCCAGCACGATAATGAGAAATAAAGACACCCTATTAAAGCTGCCAGGTTTTCCAATAAGACATAATATCTCTTTCTTTCTCTCTCGCTTGCCGTCGCCGCGCTCTCTTTCACACAGACTTTAGCAGAAAGAGAGCAGCCAGGATGGCAATAAATGAAACGCTCGCAGAGGAAGATAAAGTGTAATAGCCAAGCCGGCGGTATCTACACACAATCACATAAACAGACAGGAAGTCTGCATATGATAGATGTAATCTGGAGGAGACTGCGTAAAGGTCACGCTGCGGTAATAATGCTGTTACTGATGGGGCATGTCGGTTTTAAAGACTAGACAATATAGGGATAGGAGAGAGAGACACATGGAGATGGGGAGGAAGATGTTTTGAGGGTAAACAGGAATACAAAGATTGTGAAACCTAAGATCCTGGAAACTGCTCTTGTTCTACCCCTGTAAAAGTGTGGTTAAGCCACTAATCAATACGCACCACTTGTGTTCAATCACAAGGCAGCAAAACACTGGCGAACAAAAAGCTGGAGCTCCCAGACAACCACTGTCCATTCATACAAGTCACATGTAAAAGAGTGGAAATCTGGAAGCTGTTCAATGGTTACTGTGAAATTCAGATGATTTGACGACACTCGTTCTATTCTGATCCGAACACTGACAGCTTGACAAGTACTGGAAGATACCAAGAATGAATTTTCTTTATTAATCCCAAATTAAATGCAGAATTCCACTCGTTTTCCAAGTTTCAGCACAGTGAAACAGTTAATCAAGTCATTCAGAGTAGCTTGGTGTGAAACAGTTCAGTGAAGAGCACGATTTGTTCGCAGCGGGGGGTCACGGGAACCAGAGCATCACCAGAGTTGCTACTGACTGTAGTTTTGAGAGCTGTTATCTCAACGTCACATCCTGTTTTCTCAATAAAGTTCTCTCAATGCAGTTGTGTGAGAGTTTACGAATGCATGTTCATGTCAGACCAACTTCTTTCTAACAGCATGATGCTATAAATCACAGGGCTTGCAGTGCGAGTTATCACCAAAGAACCAGACTTCCAAACTCCCACACTTCTGGCTTAACAGCTCCCTGACTGAAAGACATTACGCTAATTGGTGGTAGAAGTGGGTGACAGTATTACAATAGTTCTGAGAAGGTATTGGACTAAAATATGTTTTTTTTGGTTTGTTTGTTTTTTAATGCACACATGGTGGAGGGAAAATAGTTCCTAGAGAAATCTTTTCGGGTTTACCACAGTTTCCATTATGATCAACTAGGACGACTCGGCTTTAATATTCTCACTATTTGCTGACTGGCTGTTGCTTGTTCTCTATAATTCATAACCACAATTCTTGTTTGTGCATTGTGTTATCAATGTAATACCATCAAAGTATTGCAATATTACATTTTGTAACACTAACTTGTTCTGTAACCAATTCTTTAAAGCACAGTATAGATTTTTCATTAATCGATTACATGTAAAGACTGATGGTAGACAATGGTTTGTTTTGTATTGTGCAATTTTAGTATAATATTTAGTTTATGGTTTGCTATGGTAGTTTCAATGTCAAAGGCTTTTAGTGTTTTTCCTGCTCAAACACACCATTCAGTCCCCGAAGGTCTTGTTAATGAGCTATGCTGGGTTTTCCCAAAAGCACAAAAGATCAGCGTTCAAAGGTAGAGCGAGCATCACCCTGAACAGTAACTCTACCCATAAAAATATCAATTCTGCCAAGCTTCTGGAAAACTTGAAGCAGGTAAAGGAGGGGGAGCAGCAAAACAACAAAAGGCACTAAACAATACAGGGGGAATCATTTCAATTAAATGTGTCATAAAAAGGAAAACCTCTCACGAAAAAGAAAATTCAACATAACAGAGCTGTAATACAATTCCAAAACCCTAACATCTGTTACACAACTCCATACTCCAACTCCAGTTCTGCAGGTCAAAACTGGTGAAGCAGTAAAACACAGCATGCAACTAAATTTTGCTCCTTGCAGCAAAATTTATAATATATATAAATATATAATATAATATAAATATTATATATTTATTATATAAATATATAATAAATATAAATTATATAATATATATATTATAATATATAATAGATAATCTTTGCTGGTTTTCAGAATCTACTAGGTATTGAGAAAATGGGTTGCAATACAAACTAGGCCTGATCCCAGAAAATTTACCCCAACCCATCAGAGCAGAGCTCATCAAATTATTCTATAATTTATGTTTCATTTAGAGGGAAAATAACAGGATGGTAAATTGTCCTGTAAAACTGCACTCTGATCCTGCGGTCGCTGGTTTGAATCCAGGTTCATGCCGATCACCATCGGCAGCCGGGTTACAGAGGGAGAGAAATTGGCTTGCTCTCCCTCGGGGGGGAGGGTAGATGGGTGCTCTTCCCACATCTCACAAGTGTGCTCTGGTCGACGCAGGCGTCCGTTGTCCATTGCCGATCCAGGATTCATGCTCTCCTCCAAGCACGATGGTGCCTGGCAACAAACCAAATGGCGGCAGTTCGAAAAGAGGCGGAGGCTATCGCCACATGACTCGAGGAAACATGTGGATCTACCCTCCTCTCTAAAGGCCAAGAGCAGGGCATGTAATGTACAGGCTACTTAGGGATGGGTAATTGGCATGTCTAAATTAGAAGGGCCATTATAAAATGGCAAAAATTATATAAAAAAAAACGGCATTTTCACCCCAGTCATAATCTCATATTTAAAAACGCAATAAATGTCAAACTGTTGGAATTTTTAATAGTTGACATCAGTTTTTGCAGCTCCAAATCTAAATACACTTTATTAAAAACCCTGCAATGGTTTGCAATTCCAAGACTGATAAGAACAATTGCCATAAGCACTGGAAAACTCCTAACACACACAAATTTGTGAATACCCTCCCTTATTGTTAAAACCCCATCCCAGCTCAGCCACAGAACCCAGAGAGACTTAGCCACTGGAACCCAACCCTCAATTTCCAGGCAACAGTATCACCTTGACACTGCTCCACTGAACTGGAATCACACTTCCCATTTGGTGGTCTGGGGGTGGGTTTCAACTACAGGTCGGTCATTTTCTTCTAGAAATGGAATAACCACAGAGGCATGATGAGGTGAAACGCATTTTACTGCCTGATGAGATGCTTCTTCTTTTTTTTTTTTTTTTGCACAGTTCATGGTGGGCACCACCAATCGGATTTACTCCACTTAATTCCAGTGAATTTACACCAGATCCAGGCATCCGAGCGACCCTCAGGCAGCTAGCAATGATACCGCCACAAGCGCCAGCCAGAACTGTTCAAAAATTTACCACTAATCGAAGAGACTCAAGCAATCCGCTGGCCAATTTGCATCAGAGTGGAACAAACGGAGACACGATCTGTCCTTTCCTGTTTAGGGCAGAGCGAATGCTGCCGACGCAATGAATTGGATAGGTGGTGAGGAGGCGGTTTGGGTCATATTAGCTCTGATAAAAAGGCTGACCCTCACTTTATCTGTCCACTGTTACGGATGGGAGGATGAAAGGGGTGAGTGTTATCTTAGGCGTGAAGCAGAGAGAGGAAGGGAGCGTTATTCAGCAGGATTTTCTGCCGCTTCAGCCTTGGGGACAACCAGACAGTACAGACTTTTGTTCTACAGAGCTCCTACGAGTGTTCCACATGTGCTCTTGTGTATTCGTATGTTCTCCGCTCATCCTTCCCTGTCCTAATTTCATTCCGCTTCAAAGCCGCTCACAATTACAACAAATCCAACTGATTGCAAATTGATATGTAAAAAAATGTAAATTAAATCAGGAATGGCTGGCATGGAAACCAACAAAAGTTCTCATTTCAGTGGAACTGGGAACTGTGTAGTGATTGAGCTCCATTCCAGTACCTTTCAGATGAGCTGGCACATCCAGGGCTGGCGCCAGTATCAGTATTTAATCTCACTAATGCTCTCATGGCAGAAAAGGACTGTGAAACTGGGTTCTCTGGAATGATTGAACTTGAAAATCCGGTACCCTTGGGATGAGTTGCTGTAATCCAGAACTGATCATCCTACATCAGCTCTTCCCCATGTTTAAATGCAAACTGCTCACAGCAATGTAGCAGACAGTTCACACAGAAAAGTCAGGTCCCTGAAACCAACAGGAACACAAAATCCAACATCCCAGGGTTTGACTGGGGAGTGTTTCCAGAAGAGTGTGGTTTCAACCTTTAAGCAAGCAAAGAAGTCGAGATATTTATGTGGTTCCTCACCAAGGTTTCCAACCTTGCTCAAGTGGAAAAGCAGTTAAACCATGATAATCAGGCTTGCCCCAAGCTTCTCACAGTCGAGGAGTATATCGCTATCACTCCACTGCCACAAATGCAAGTTGTACTCTGAACTCCCCATAGTTATTATAACATGCATTTGTGGACAAGCTGAAAGACAGTGAAGTGAAAAAGCATGTGCACAGAGGGTTTAGAGTGATATTACAGTATTTTACATAAATGTGACTTTGGTTACGTAGTGTGTTACAGTTCAGAGAAGGTCTCACAGAAGCAGTGTTTCAGCCAGGAATGTTATAGCCAGAGCACCAACTTGATTCTGAAGCTGCTATTTTCTATATAATGCTGCTTTAACATTTTACATTAAGCACTAATTAGGAACTCCATCCTCACACAAAGTGGTTGTGTTAGATCAGGGAAAACACCACCAGGGCTTCCTCTAAGAACCAGGCTTGGAAACCCCTGCTTCAGATGAACACACTGAGGGATAATCAGGCTGTGAAGGGAGCAGTGAGCACTAGCTGTGACAGCCTGGTAAGAGTCGCTCAGCATATGGGCCCCAGGCAGACAGACATGTATAAGCTAATTACACACAAACATGCACACATTTCAGAGGAAAGGTCACAAGAGTGAAGCAGCCAGCAAGCGAGGGAAGAGAGAGAGAGAGAGAGAGCAAGAGGTCCAAGGCTGTTTCTGAAATAATAAGGCAGAATTCATTAAACCCCCCCATTCCTAGGTGTTCTTCTGCCGAGGAGAGCAAAAAATGCAGGCGCAGAGTCAATAGGCCTGTTCTTTTCTGAGTATTAGTGTCAGGCTCTTAGCAGACCAATTAAGAGCAGTGGTAATTAATACAGGCCAAGCCTGCATGTTGAGATGTACATGTTAGAGAGATAGAGAGAAAGAGAGAGGTGCTAAGGATGTTGGGGTGGGAAGGGGGCACAAAGAGAGAGAGAGAGAGAGAGAGAGAGAGAGAGAGAGAGAGAGAGAGAGAGAGAGAAGAGAGAGAGAGAGAGAGAGGAGCTAAAAGAAGGGAAAGAGAGAGAAAAAGATAGAATCTAACAGCAGAGAGAGGGGAAGGACCTAAGAGGAGAGAGAGTGCGAGAAAAGAGCTAAGAGAAGAGAGAAGGAACAAGAGATAGAGTGAGGCTAAGAGGAAAGGAAGAGTGTACACGAGAGAAATGAGAGTCAGAAAGAGAGTGGAGCCAAGTGATGAAAGTGTGAAAAACTAAGAAGAGAGGAAGAAAGAATGAGAGTGCAAGAGAGAGGCCATGTTGGGTGAGAGGGTGTAAGACAGAGGACAGAGAGAGAGGAGAGAGAGAGGAGAGAGAGACAGACAGAGAGAACAGCAAGCTGTTCTTATTTAATTGCATATTTAGCCTCGGGATATGGGGTACACAATGGAACTATGTATGTGGGAATGAGAGTGTGAGACAGAGAGAGAGAGAGAGAGAGTAGAGAGAAAGAAATTCACTGTAATCCCAATCAGTAGTTTATCAAAGGAGCATAACAGCACAGATCTAATTATTTTTTCTTTTAGGTGGAGCAGAAAAAGAAGGACTCTGGTGTTTTTAAGGAGAAGGATGCATAAGAGGTAAAAGAAAGAGGGGGAAAGAATGAATGAATAGAGTTGTCTTGAATACAACAACACCAGGCCATACCCCTTCATTCAGGAAGAAAGTACGAGTAGAGCAGAAATGAGCGAGAGCTAAAGAGAGAGAGAGAGAGAGAGAGAGAGAGAGAGAGAGAGAGAAAGAAAGAGAGAGAGAAAGAGAGAGAGAGGAGAGAGAGAGAGAGAGAGAGAGCGAGAGAGAGAGAGAGCGAGAGAGAGAGGAGAGAGAGAGAGAGAGAGAGCTAGAGAGAGAGCGAGAGAGAGAGAGAGAGAGAGAGAGAGAGCGAGAGAGAAGGGCTTGAGCAAATGTTACTTGTAAATAAATGTCAGCATCAATTCAGGCTCGGGTTATGCATAAATCTGTAAAGGGGCAACAGAGCCGAATTGGATTTGCTGAGGCTGTGAATGCTAACCCAAAAGCTGCCGCCATGTATCTGTCACTCATCTGTGTGTGTGTGTGTGTGTGTGTGTGTGTGTGTGTGTGTGTGTGTGTGTGTGTGTGTGTGTGTACTTCACACAACATACACATGGGACTGTGACTAGAGCACACACTGCATCACTTTGAGCAATACAGAGCACACCCTGTGGCTGCTATTTTAAAACCTTTGATCAAAATCACAAACACTTTATCACCGACTCCAGACGTCAGTCAGCTGAAACATGTCTAATGAATGTTTGATTCTTTAGTTTGGAATCAGAGATGTTAGTATTTGTTAGCAACATGACCCTAAAAAATGGACACAGATTTTGGTCACTGGATCCAAACCTAAAATGTCTCATATTCTGGTTTAAATACATCAAGATCTTACTGGTTTCACAGATGACCTGAAGTTGGTTGTTTAACTACATGTTCATGTAGGCAGGTTTGAAGTTTTAGCTACTGCTACCAACACTGAACATGTATCAGCACAAATCTCCAAAAGGTGGGTATTTCAGGTCCAGCCCATTTTGTTCAGACTGCCTGGCCAGGTCTGCTGCGACTGAGCCGAGGTAGGCTACATTTAGGTCGCTACTGCATTTGGAAGCTGTTCAACAGTGAAGGACCTTCTAAACACAATCTGCTCCAAATTATTATAAATTTGATTTAAGTATTAAAGTTTACATTTTTGAAAAGGATGTTCCACAATATTAAGCAGGCCACAGGTTTCAAGCAATATGGGAAATAAAAACATCTCTATTTATTAATAAATATCTATTTTTTATATTATATATATATATATATAATACACTAAAAAGCATAACAACAGAATATATATATATATATATATATATATATATATATATATATATATATATATATATATATATATAATATATATATAATAAAAAGCAATATGACTTGCTGTATTATTAACACAAACACTCCTGTCAGATTGGAGTTGCTTGATAGTCAGTATTGAGAGACTCGGATTGGATCTGGGGCAAAATATCTTGTTCAGGACATATTATATCTACATAGATGATCAAGCTACATAAGCTTGTTTTATATTAGCATACATTTGATTAGAGGTTGTTTATTTTTAATTAGAATTATTGGACAAGTTACCTTTCTGGAGACATCACCATGTAGCTGCATTGTGGTAACGTTCTGCACATTGAAGTAGAGTAGTACTACACCAGGGCATGCAGTGACAATGCTTCTCGGGTTGAGTTTTGACTTTTAGGCATATATTTACAGAGAAGCGATTGGTGTTTGGTCAGATATCAAATTTATGTTGGCTGAGCAACTTAATCTGGGCTTCAGTAATAAACCATAATCACGTTTTTTGATTCGTCACAGAACTACTACTTTAACAGTGAGCAATGAGAGTAAGAGTGTGTGCATTAAGGGTAAAAAGATTTCAATCCAGTACTGAAATACTAAAGAATGTGTACCATTATCAAATCATCAGCCCTTAACAGACAGAGAGACTAAGAAAGAGACAGAAAGAGGGAGGAGAGACAAAGAGGGAGAGAGCTTTGTGATTCACTGGTGAACGTCCTGTTGTTCCAGTGTAAGAGAATATGGGTGTAATGTAAGGAGAAGGGTCAGACCAAGAGGCTTTTAAAGTGAGGACAGGAAGCGTTATCATCCACCGATCTTCTTTCTGCCTCCACGGCCGAGACATGATCATCTACACGCACACACACACTATAGAGAGAGTGAGAGAGAGGGAGAGAATGAGTGACGATACAAAGAGGGAGAGAAAAACACACAAAAGGATGAGAACAAGAGAGAGAGATTATTAGAGAAAAGACCAAAACAGAGAAAGAATGAATGAATGAGAAACAGGAAGTCATGCTTAATTTGTGGCCTGTTCCTCAAACTGCATCCTGGCTTTACCACAACTGTGCATCCAATAGCTCGCAAAGTCCTCCAAAGATACCAGCTATGTCACCGCAACCACCCTAATCCACCCAGAGCAGAGCTTCACCTCTTAGCTGTCACCTCAGCTCACTGGATGCCAGGATCATGCCAGACTGAACATCTACAGAAGCCTCACTCTCCTAGGAACGCAGCCCTATCTCAGTATTTGTTTATATTCATGTTGATATTGGAATCTAAACAGGGCGATATGGGCTGAGGTGATATTATTTAAATGAAGTTTCAATGTTACTAAACAACATTCTATTTCAATCTTGTGGAAAAAACTTTTTCTGCCCTCTCACTTTGCCCCGCCCCCTTTTCTCAGCTGAACTACACGCCCACCCATGTGCTCACAGAAACACTCCATGGAGGGGGAATAAGACAGATCTCTGGCATGAAAATGACTTTCAAAAATCAAACATCAAAATCTTACTATATTTCATTGGGTGTCTGAATTTTTGAACATTGCATGTTTCACATTGTATATTGTATCGTATATCGTATATCGCCACTCAGCCAAAATATATCGGGATATAATTTTCTGATCATATCACCCAGCCCTAGCACAGAGTGGCAGATGACCTGGCCGCTGAGACAGAGTGACATGTCCCTGTGCAGTGCAATATTTCCTTGCAAAGACAAAAACGTCTCCCCTTTGCCATTACAGAGTCATCTTCTCTAGCCAGGATAGAGGAGCTTACTAAGAATGTCCTCACCCAGACAGAGCAGCTCATTAAAACAGAATGGCACATCCCTACTGAGACAGAGCATATTGTGCATATAGTGCATTCAACAGTGTGTCCCCACCCGAGACAGAGCATCTCAATGAAATGGAAGTGTGTCCTCACAGAGACGGTGTGTCTCAATGAAACAGAATAGTGTATCTAATGGTGTGTCCTCACTGAGACAGAGCATCTGACTGAAACAGAATAGTGTGTCCTCACTTAATGTCATGTCCTCACCAAGACAGAGCTGCATGGCCTTGTGAAACAGAGCGCTACAGTAGGTTCACACCTTCCACAGACGGCGGGACAGTGAGTTTCCACTGTCTCAGATACACACCAATTCCCATTTGTTTTTGTGTAAATGATTACCACCGTTTATATTATAATTATTACTTTGGTCACACGTCCCCCTTTCCCCCATGACCGTGTTAAGAACTGTCATACCAATACAGCAACCCTGAACAGAATTGTGAAAGAGAGAAAGAGAGAGTGCGAGAGAGATTTGGGACCTTCTGCTCCATACACACTGACAATTCTACTAACGACCACTCAGACTCAATCATGCTCTAGACGATGTGCACAGCCAGGAAACCGGAGTGTGTGTGTGTGTGAGAGAGAGTGCGAGAGAGAGAGACGAGAGAGAGTGAAGATGTGTGAAGTGTTTTAGTGTATGAAACCGTGAGAGAGGAAAGGATGGGTAATGCACTTGTGAAGAGAGGGGATGTGTTAGGTGATGCAGTCGTTCAGTATAGCTGTGTTTAACAGTACATTATCCTCCGTGTTCATACTGAGGAGCAACAGGGCAATTAGGAGGTTAACCTGCATTATATCAGGGTTCAGCATCTCAATAACAGAGAACGTTCAGACGAATAACACGGAACAACGCAACACTGACTGACGATCTACTCTCACCGCTATTGAGAATAGCAAACATGCATGATGTTTGAAGATGCCAATAATACTATTCAATTCTTCTCACTGCAACAACTTCACGATTAACAGAAGAAGTGAATGAGGTTACTATGACCTGCTAAAAGATATTTAGCAACTTCAAACCATAAAAACACTTTAAGCTCTGAAGCAGTGAAACTATGTTTTCTGGAATGATGGAGCTCCATCCAATACTTCTGGGATAAGTTAGGCATGAGGTGGATTGGTGATCATCCAGCATCCAGACATCACCAACACTCTTACTGCTGAATTCAATCAGATTCTGTCAATGCTCCGTTATCTAGTAGAAAGTAGACACAGTTACTCCAACGAAATCAGGATAAACTCTTTAATATCATCGATTTCAGAAGAAACGATAAATGAGCAGGTGTCCCGATACTTTTGTCCATATAATATATGAACACAACATGGTGTCAAAGGAAATATTCACATCTAGAAAAATGAAATGGAATAATGCATGTTGGCTCCATCACTTTCTGTTGGCACAAAATAGGGCTGCATGATAGAAAAAAAAACTGAAATTGCAATATTTTTCTTCTGCGATATTTGCCATTTTCACCAGAAGTCGTCAATGATCCAACATATTACAATATTAATAATGTTGTATTATGATAACATGATAACATCTGTCTCTGGTAGATCTGTTATGAGAAATGAGAACAGTGCAAATGTTCCTTTTGTATCAAGCAAGTTGTAGCATGACATGCATGGTTTGATTTGCCTTACGTGACACTGCACGTCCTGCGATGTGAACATTGCACATGCACATTGCGATGACTGTGCTGAAATGATGTGGTGCAGTGTAGACCCACTTTATACATAGTAAAACATTTTCCATGACATATGCGTCAGCCATATTTGAGTGTCTGATCATTCCTTTGACAAACGGGAGATTAAAAGCGCGTCTGCATTGAATTAATCAGTAAAAGTGGAGTTTAAACGGTTTACCTTTACAGTGAATTGTCAATTAAAGCCACGTTACTTATTGCAGCTGATGTGCTGCATCCGATCCGATCTTTAGGCATTTTAAGAAGACTGCATTTCTATTAACAAGAATCTAAAACAGATTTTAAAAAGTCGTATGTTTAATGCGTTTAATATGATGAGAGGATTTTTGTCTCAGTTGTACATTAAAGTGACAGAAGAAAGGCACCACACTGACCCCTAAAGGCATAAAAGCCTCCCCGTTTCTCAAAATCTTTTTTTTTGTAAAATAAAAAAATGAATAGAAGAGAAAAACTAAATGCTCACACACAATGACATTTCAGCTCTCGCCCTGTAAATCTGATTTAGCGCTCACCAAACGCCTGTCAAAACAAGCACTGCCCTCTTCCCTCTCCCTCAAAGCTACGAACAATGTTATTAATCATGACAAAGGAGAGAAAAAGACTGCTATGTAATCTGCGTCTCTCTCGCCTCCCCCCCCTCTCCCCTGTTCAGGTAGTGCATGTTTGGATGTTGGTCTGGAGCGCCACACAACTGTTCAAATACAGATTGGTCTGCAATTTATGGCCGATGCCACAGTAGCGAGGAGGAGGGGGAGTCGGATCGCAAACAGTGACGAGGTGGGGCGAGGAGGGGGAAACAGAGCGCAAAGGAGTGACAGACTCCCAACCCAGAAAAGGCCTTTAGGGTGCACACCTGACAAAGTCACTCAATCTTGAATATTAACGATGGGCACGAAAATCAGTTTAGACATAGAATATCCGTGCTTTAAGACAACTGGCATTTAAATACAAGAAATTAAATCACTTTATACTGAAAAATATCGAAATACTGGTTAAAGATCAAGGAAAATGCAACTGAAAGTTTAGGATAGTGTTCAAACATTGGTTCAGAACATACTGCTCACTCTCCCAAACAGTCACACAAAAAGAATTATCACCAAAATGCAAACTTTATAGGAGCTTCCAGGGAAAGTCAATGTCAATGTCATCATGAGACTTTGACAATATAAAAGAACAAAAGAAATGCGTTGAAAATGGACATACAAGGCATGCTGGCAATGATATCCAGTATCCACACGTGACATAACAGGCTGATAGCAGACTTACATCCACTTTATCCCAGATGTTTCTATCAATCCAGATATTATCCCGATATCATTGCACAGCCCTGTTTTTGTGCATTACTGCATTTAACATTTTAGATACATCACTATTAGAGACCAAATGTGTAGCAAAGTAACCAAAAACAATCATACTAGCCATGTTATCATGCATGTTATCAGATTATGAGACAATTGGATATGTTAAAATAGAAATATGGTGAAGTTCGCTGTATCGTTATATCGCATTACTGACCATTTTTGACAGCAGAAAGTTTGGCTCATCATAAATACAGACCAAATCTGTCTGAACTACATTCAGTTATTGATAAACTCAAAAATTCACTTGAATCTTCCATTTTTAATATTAATTTAATACAAGTTTTAAATGAAACACTGGAGAAACAACTATTTTTTTAATCATACTCTCACATCTGACTTAAAACCAGTGAAAGACTCTTTAGTGAACCCAGCGTACTGGCCAGGTGTGCTGCTACAAACGTATATTTTATCTGCATAGTAAAGTCATTTCTGGAGAAATCACTTATTTTAACAAAATGTTACCAGGGGTATGAGTGTGAAAATGCAGAGGATTATCAGCAGCAGGGTTGGGCCCTTCCAATCTGAAACCTTTGTGTATTAAAAACGCTGATTACCAATGAGATCAGGAGAGGTAATTTAATGTTTATATTTTAATTGACTCGCTGTTTTTACCAACACTGATAAAACCGAGGAATCTTTTAAATGCCAGCCAGTACCATCTGTCAACCCATTTTATGGCCAGGCCTTGATCCAAAGGACAGTTATTGGCAAAATTTTAAGTGTGCACAACAGTTAAATGTTACTACTCTTGCGTTTCCCTCAGCTACACCAGGATCAAACATCAAAAGTACAGAGCAAATGTTCTTCTCAACTCTCTTTGCAAACATGGATTACTGTATGGGCAGACCACATGGAGAGAACGTCCTTGGGCGAGTGATAGAAGAAGAAGAAAAAAAAAAAAAAAAAAAAAGAGTGAGAGACAAGCCAAAGGAAGCCAGAGAAAGGAAGGAGAGATAAAGAGAGAGCGTAAGACAGAGAGAGAGTAAGACAGAGAGAGAGAGAGAGAAAGAGAGAGAGAGAGAGCGAGCAAGAGCTAGAGAATGCAAACAGCTTGGGTTTAGTCCTGCTCATTGAACTGTGTCTGTGAGCAGTAAATCAGCAGGTTTCTCCTCTAGGCAGACCACAGGCTCCGGCAGCCTCATAAAATCTGTTCACCGGCAGAGCCGAGGCCAGGCCACTGCCGCAGGCCTCCACTAACACCCGATTAAGCACACCCCCCACACACACACCTGTGAACATCTGAAGCACATTCCATTCCAATCTTATACTCATATCCTTTCCAAAACTATGCTGCCACACATGTTCCGCAACGCTACTTTTCCAAACTTTAGAAACAATGTTTTGGTGAATGTAAAAACTTATCTGGCTCCAAACCACAGAAGCTGCGGAAAGAATATATATAAGAATAATCCAAAAATAAATGGATGAGACTCTACCAGCCTGCGATAGACTGCCGCCCTGCATCGGAGGTATTTCTATCCTGCGCTCAGCGACTCCGCACAGAATCTGGACACACCGTGACCCTGACAAGCAAGTCAGGCAAGTGAATAAGAACATGCATGAGAAGATGGATGGATGAGAAGATGAATGGATGGATGATGGATAGCTAAGAAGATGGATGGATAGATAGATGGATGCATAAAATGATGAATGGATGCGCGAAAGTGTGATGTTTCTAAAATGACTCAGAAAGCTGCACAGAACAGAACAGCCATGGAAATGTTACAAGCTCAGAAAACAAACTGAGGAAACAGCTTAAGTGATTTTAACATGAAAACTCTGGTGCATTTTAAGAGTAAAACACAGGACTAATTGGTGCTGAAATATTAATTCAAGGGTTCATTCAAGCCATGTCCAAAAATCTCCATTTGAGACCCCACATCTATTATTAATAAGGCCAGTCTAAAAACATTTCACATCATATGTGCTCTGCTGCCTCCAAAACGGCATGCTGTGCTTGGACCCCAATGATTGCGACTTTCAGCAGTTTGGTCAGTCCTGAGAAACCAACTGTGAATTTTACCAAAAAGGATAATACATGCATTACATGGATTTAGAAAAACGTCACAATATAAACTACAATCCAGAAAGTGACGTGGCCTCTGCGTTGACGTTTGAACAGGTGTTTGTAGTAATCCAGCCTGTTTTAATTCGGTCTTTAACCTTTTAAGAGAATAGCTTCCTTTGAGGTCTTTAAATGTAAAAATACATTTGTACCAGAACACTATGTTTATAATAATAATAATAATAATAATAATAATAATATTAATAATAATAAAGGCAAACCAAAATCGTCAACCACATTTAAGTGTATGCAAACATATTGTATTTTTTATTCATGTTATTTTCTGAATTATTTGTGGGTCACTATGTTTAAGGTGGTTGCTCTCTTTGTTAAAGAAGCTTAATTGATACGTTTAAAAGCATATTTACAATGGAAACAAATGATCAAATAAAAAAATATATAAAAAATTCTAACCATATGAATTTCAATATTGTGATACGTGCACAAAACAAGTGTAAAACTCTTTTCTCAGAATGACGGCGCTGTGAAAGAGCTGTTGTATGTTTTAAATGATTATAAGCTATGGCTAACAATGCCGTAATACCCGTCCACCCAAGAGTGACGCCATACCAAACCTGCAGGAGTCTGCAAATAGTTGGAATAAACGTAATGTAAGCCAGCTTTTAACCACATCACATTAAGGCTTCACTGATGAGTTTGTAATATATTCCAAGGTATACTGCAACTGCAATTTGTAGCAATAGGACGGCAATATGGTGTTTAGTCCTAGGAGGCACAGCAAATTAGACAAAACCACTTCCGCTTAACAAAATGCAGCAGGGCCTGTCTCATGAGAAGTCCATTAACTGCCCCCCTAAGCACTCATCCAATCCAGCTGCCTGCGAAGCCATTCCACACAGCTGCTGCACCTCCACACTAACCTCAGACTAAACAGCAGCAGCCAAAGGCCCAAAAAAGGTAAATGTTGTTCTGATAGTAAAGAAAACATTACAGCAACGTTTTCACATCTCCAGAATGAGTCACAATAACGCGGCAGGCCTGCAACAAAGAGCCATAACACAAAAAGCCTTTCCACGACCCTTTCGCTGGTAGACAAAGCAAAAAGAGTGTAAAGATGTCTTCGGGCACATTTTCGGACAGCAGACAGCGCTGTCATTACAGTCGACACACGCAAAAACACAAATGAGGAGTGAAGATGGGGTGTGATGATTTAATTCATGAACAGGTGCATCCATTACGGCATGCCGCTCCTCCCCACAGCGCCACTCGGAAATTGGACACCCCGGTGACAGCTTGAGCCGAGCGATTGAAAGGAGGATGAGGGAGGGTGGGGGGAAAAAAAAAGAGGAAGAGAGATGTTTTTAAAGGGGCACACAGTGGGTGATTGTGACCTGGAGCTGTCTGTCTGTGTGTCTGTCTTAATGTGTGAGGAGGGGAGGGAATGGGGGACGACTGCCTCCGCTTCCTCTTGCAGTCCAGGTGTTCAGACAGCAACGGTTTTTTTTCGTCCCAGAACGTGGCAAGCGAGGCACCCACAGCTGCCGCTCTCAGACGAGAGAAACAGACAATGGGGAGTCATATACTATGGAAACGTAAAAACAAACAAACAAAAGATGTCGATTTAGGCCATTGATAACATCAGTAGGAGATTATTATACAGATTAGTTTGATTATTAAAGATTAAAAAAAGATCTAATAGACTGAAAGGTGTCCTAGCACGGAAAACTGGAATATTCCTAGCAAATAATGTTTGGTACATGGAAAATAGCTTTTTATTGAAAGGAAAATCACCAAAACCAAGCCAGAGCTGTACAACAGGGTTATATTCTTCCTCACTTCCTGCAGGAGGAGTGGAGTGCTGATAGTGGCTCACACACTTTCCGTCTGGGATAGGACTGGTAATGCAACTGGTCACGGCAAAGTGTCTCTGTCTTCAACGCAAGCTCTTGAGATGATATGTGGACGAGTCCTGCTGGAGTGCATGTTCAGAAAAGGTAGGGTCACTGGTTGCAGGACCTTATCAATGTAACGTTGGACTGAAAAAGTGCCTGTAATGAAGACCAACAATAATCTGGCATCGTAAGAAATTGGACCTCACACCGTGACACTAGGCCATCTGGATATGTGACGCGTGACAACAAACCGTTAACCATAGTCTCCACAAATGTATCTGTTGGTGACAAAACCACACCTTCTGCCATTCTGCGTGACTCCATAACAGTCTGGCATGACACCACTACAGTCGTGCATTACAATCGGTTAACGATGACGATTATTCTTGCTTGATGAAGCAAAAACAGGGAAGGCAGACAGGGATGTGTGCAATTAACACTCGTCTCCACACAGCTTTCTCCCTTAAAAAACTACTTAGCTGGACTGGAGCTAAACTCCAAAAAGCAAAAAAGTGGGGCCAATACGAAAGATAATCAACTACAATCTCTTCAGATTGTAAATAGCACACCATAACAATGCAAATACTCCGTAAATGCATTATTTGACATATTCTAGGGTGATATGGTGCATAGGGTGACTATGACTGCCCTAATGTACACATAAAGACATGCTTTTGACATTGATCCTGGCAAAGGAGATACAAAGTGAGTGATGGGAAACTGTTTTAATTTCATGTCCGCAGATCCATATAGGCTTGACCACACGATCGATGCAGAAACACAGAAACTGCTTTGATCCCACAAACCAAAAATGCCACTGAAATCATTTCACCACAGCTCAGAGATGAAAGTAAAACTCATTCAGAAATCTTGAATTTATTTTTTAACCCGCGTACCTGTGCTAACTCTTTAACACTGGATCCAAAAATCTAACAATTACTGTGGTATGACTGCGTAACTCGTCAGTCAGTTAGGCTTAAATTGACAATGCTAACTGCAGTTGCAAGGAAAATTATGTTCCCCTTTGGAATGACCTGGATTACTGCACAGATTACTATTGCTGCCGTCCCTAGGAGGGGGTGTCAAGTTCACACCTAGAGCACAACAGACAATCAATCATGAAAGAACCCAAGGTTAACAGCAAACATCTAATAAGACCTTTCTTCATGTGACTACTAGAAATACACTGATAAAGAACGGTGTTCATTGAAGAACAATACAAAACAGCCAAAGCTGTCCAAACAAAACCAAATCAAACCCCACCACATTAACGCCTGTCTCAAGTTCGCCTAAGACCACCTGAATGTGCCACAATAATACTGGGAATATTTTTGACAGAGTTGAGATAAAAGTAGATTGTTACACCTAAAAAGCACAATGCTATGTTTGGAAGAAAAAGAACACAGCACACAAACACCAAAACCTCATCCCATCTGTGAAGCATGGTGGTGGCAACTTCACTGCTTCAAGGACTCTTATTGTTTCTAGCCTGCACAGTGGATGTTTACACAATGTGCTGAATAAGACATGAAGATCAACTGTGTTATTAGACTGTTATTAGACTGTTTGTATATAACTGACTAATATTTTTGTCTGTTTTACTGTATAAATTGTAGCTTCTGTTCAGTAAATCTGCCCTGATTGGTTGACTGGTTTTATGATACAAGAGGAAAACAGTGCATTTGATTTTCCAACAAACTGTCCACTTAATATTTAGTCTGAGAAAGCTGGTTGAGGTCAAAGCCATGAGTTGTTTTCAGACACACAATCACAGACATAAGTAGTGCAAATGCCCTTTCAGCTTCACTCTGCTATTCCCAGCACTAGAGTGTCAGTGGAGTGCACTGGAAAGAGCGGGTCTGTCGGTATGGCAGCAAAGCTGAAGGGGAAACCTGCAATCCCCTGTGAGGAGGACCTAACACACAAACATCACACAAGGTTACACAGACAGGGTTAACACCCAAACACTAAGAGGGAGTTGAGCACACAGGCAAGCTTTTGAGGGAGATCCAGAAGACAGAGTGAGACCCAGAGCAGCCCTTGAGTCGGAATGGAAGGATGTGTTTGATGCCAGAGCTAACAGGCAGATGAGATTCCCTCTCACTCACACAGTCTTGCACTCAAGCTCACGCTCGCCTGGATCTCTCCAACTGGGGGTTGGTTATAAATGGCCAAGCAAATGAGCATGCAACATAAGCATGACTCTATCAGCAGGGTGTGTTTTTGGGGGGGTTGACGGGTGGGTCAGGGTCAGATCACCAGCCGAGACTGTGTGTAAATCACATGTAAAGCTGCTCATTACAGACCAATAGGAAAAAAACGTGAAAACACACAAGTTAAAACCTCAGCCGTGATCAAGAACTATGTGAGTTCTGTGTGCCGGCAGAAGAGGAAAAGAAGCAGGAAATTAATTGCCACATTTTGCAACTGATAGGCATAATACTTTATGATTTTATTGAGATTATTCATCACATTTCTAAAAAGCTT
Organism: Acestrorhynchus altus; assembly: GCA_034509495.1. Lineage (NCBI taxonomy): Eukaryota > Metazoa > Chordata > Actinopteri > Characiformes > Acestrorhynchidae > Acestrorhynchus > Acestrorhynchus altus. Next base: position 7,948,513 of record CM067511.1, on the reverse strand, counting down.
TTGTAATGGTAAACAAAATAATATTGCTGGCTGTTTGTTTCCAGTGAAAGGCAGATGTGCAGGTAAAACTGGGCGGGCAGATGTAAGCACTGTGCTAATGTCATTCAATGAATAGAAATAAGAATCGACCCCACCCTTCAGTTGGTTACTCCACTTCAGGGGTCACCAAGCCTGCCCCTGAAGAGGTACTTTCCAGCAGGTTTCAACTCCAAATCTGAATCTAACGAGTATCTTTTCTATCGATTTGAGTGTTGAATCTATTTAGTATTTTTGCAACAGCCGTACTGCATCCTTAATTGTCTGTCATGACAAGACTTCTGCTGCCATAATTAATACACTGACCTACCTTTTGAGAAGAACCTATTAAAAGTCACTGCTAAATAATATAAAACACATAAAATACTGTCAATATTTACATGTTGGAATATCTGATTTGGGCAGTTTCAATAAGATATTGCAAAATGAGTACGCAGCTTTTGGTTCTCACTTCCATAGCAGTCACCAGGCTTCTGCTGCATGATTATAAGGATGAGACTGTCATTGTTAAGTGGTAGCTATGGGGTTTCCTGGTGGTCAACTTTTCACAAGCATATGCAAGCATGGGAATTCCACTCTACCAGCACAGAGACAGGCTCCAGGCCAGCCTAAACCACAAGGAAAACCACAACGTCCTCCATTATGGATTAGAGACCAAGCATCACCACTTATTCCTTTTCCAAAACTGGCATCGAACCTTGAGCATAATGGTCAAATACTCAAATCTTCTACTGTACCAGACACTTAAAAAACAACGGGTTCTTTGAGCAACTTTTGGATCCATATTCATAATAAAGATGTGTGTGAATGTGTAAAACCTTGACATTGGTAAAGAACCTTTACATCAATTATGGTTCTTCAGACCTTCAAAATATTCATAATGCTCACATATCTATTATAACCATAGTCTTTACAGAACCAAAAATGGTTCCTCTGTGGCACTGCTCAAAGAATCATTTGTGGCACCTTTGTTTCTAAGAATGTGTGTGTGCTAAATTTACACTTCAAGATAGATCTGTTACAAGATGGGATCTGTTTGATTCTCTTAATTCTGATATTTCTGCTGATATCAGCCCGACACCAATCATCGCAAGAGGGTCTAATACTGCAGGGGACACAGAGATGCCATTTTCAAATAAATGCATCATTTACGAATTCAAGGTAATATCTTTCCACAGGCAATTCATACTTAAATCAAGTACCACCGAAGTATCTCTTGATGTGGTCGTTGACCAACCCTGCCCAAATCACGCATTCTGCCTAATGGAAATGACCATAAGGGATTGAGAACTGAACTGAAACTAGGACTGAATTGGAACCGCAATCTGGAAAAGCAGGGAATTGGTTCTATGTTAGAAACAGAACAGACCCCATTTCCACACAACAGTATCTCCAGGGGGGCAGAAGATATCTGATTGGATTTTTGGCTTCTGAACTGAATGAAATCCCTGAAATAGCTGTTGAAGTGGCTGTACTGCCGGATCCCATTCGGCTCAAAGGCCTAAATGTTGAACAGATAAAAAGAAGAAACAGCTCTTGGACTTCATGCATCACTGAAAGGGAATACAATTACAAAAAGACACTTTTTTCTCGGCATATAAAATTCAAAACAATGTAGGGATGTCTTGGCATAGAACTTGTGTCAATCACCCTACTAAAATCCCCCTTTCTATCCTCTTTGGAGAAGCACAGGCATTATACTCCTATTTCCTGAATTCTGACAGTCATGCAAAAGCAAATGATTTTTGGAGCATTTCTATTGGTCCATTCAAAATAAAATAGACAATGGTCCAAATCTAATTATAGTGGACGGATTATGCTGTAAGTCTTTGGACCTGCTCATTTCTTGTTTCTCCTGAAAGGGTATTAAAAAAAAAATAATAATAATAATAATAATAAAAAAGACCCCATTGACTCTTATCTATCAATGTAAATATGATTTCAATAACATTTAGCATCCCCAAAGAAAACTAAATTCATTGTTAGTTGTATGGATTGGAAATGCTGGTGATTACAAGGGGTGTTATGGCATGTATTTGTACTGAACCATCATAGTATCAAAGTATCAGTCACATGGAGAACAAATAGAACAAGGTAAGCATTGGTTGAGACATACTTTCAGTGTTCTTTATTCTTTATCTCTCACTTTTCAGTTGTTTCACTGCAAAACAGAACAAAGTGGGACAAGGTGGTTGGACAGTTGTACGGTGTGGTGGGACGAGGTTGTTGGACAGTTGTGTGGTATGTGCGCGCAGAAAGTCAACAAACATGATGACTTTTACAGGTGACAAGCTGTACCGGCTACTTCAAGGGTGAAATATACCACACTAGATGGAAACAACTATAACCTGCATAACTGTTCAAATAAATGAAATTTATTGTATCGTACATGTGACAAAATTATGTTATGAACCAAACTGTGATGTCTGTGTCTTTAAAAACGAGGCGGTACTCAATTAAGACCATTATACATATCACATCACACCAATAAGTCCAGTATGTCCAGCTACATACTGTGTGTCTCTACAACAATGCCATGACCAGGCAGGATTTTGTAGTGTAAGACAAGACTTCTTCCATTATGCATAATGTATGCCACCAATCAAATGCACTCCATTCACTGAACGAGCAACAAATTTTTGACAGCCTCAGAAGGCACCAGGCCAACCCACACCAGGAAGATAAGATCTTGAGGTCTGAAAGCGGTCACCATGCACAGGTTAATGGTCAGACACTCTTCTGAACCATGTCCTTCGCACATACAGCCATTTTGTTCTTGCCCCAGCTAGAATGATCAAAAAGGTGCTTATGACTGAGCAGGGCACTACTGCAGCCTGCAGCAGATTTTTGTGATCGACCCACACACTCTCTCGCCCTCACTCAATCTCTCTCTCTCTCGCGCTCTCCCTTTTCACTGAGCACTACAGCATCAATCACTCCAGATACCAGGCTGTTGACACAAGGGCTCTGGGGAGGCAGAGGGGGGGCCTGGAAAATTCCATAAGTAACGAAGCTTATGAAGCGAGGCTTTGGGATGAGACTACAGTGGCCTGACAAGGTCAATAAGCTTTACGGCCTGCTAAACTGCTGTGAAACCCGCAGCTGGGCAAAAAGGCATTTTTCGGAGGCGCGACAGAGTCAAACCATGGCTGCAGCTTTATTACTTCATTCTTCATTCTTTAAGGCGTCATGTTATTTCTGGATACACGCTGACCCAAGAAAGACTGTAACTGCTGATGCACACTGACTAGGCTTGTTAAGAGTTTCCAGAAAGGAGGGGCAGGAGACGTTGCTCCTTTTCATACCAATAAAAGACTTGACCAGCACTTAGCCAAGGCTACTTGCTTCCTCAAGAGAAGATATGGTCGGGATTAAGATGGTAGATCATTCGCAGGACCTACCCAGCACAAAGCCTAACACTGATTTATTAGTAAATCATGCTTTCAGCCAAGCCTGCTTTTTCCTCTCCTGGCATTGCAGAGCAAAGACAAGCACGTGGAGCATGTATGTGTGAGGGAAAGAGGGAAGGTTTCATAGGAGCAACTGTAGATATGCATCTTATTTGTTTCTGAAAGACTTTCCAAAATGATTCTTCAACGGTTGTCTAGAAACAGCCCATTAATGAGAGCCATAAAGTAGAACACACAGCAGGCCATTAGCTCTGTGCCATAAACCTGAGTATCTGCTACCTACACCATCCGTGATCTACTCAGCGACATTAAACCTCAGCTGTCAACAAAGCTTACTACCTATGTCCAGATCAATACTGTCACATGGACATACATGTCCCAGGACTGTTACAATATACTGTTAGTAAAGCTCCTCCCTGTTAGAGAAGATGAGTGGTTTGCTTGATAATAATCAATAGTGGGAGTGTAATACTAGTATGATGATAAAAAAGGTTATTCTTAAAAGGCAAAGTCCCATCCAAAAATACAAATCCCCAACGCTGTTAGTTAATAGTCCTTCCATTATATTCATGGCCCTAAAATACAGAGACCAAACCCACCGGTGAAAGCCCTTTGAGGATAAACACAATGGCTACTTCAGTAATGTGGGAGCGAGGCTACAAAGACTAGAAGATAACACTTGCTGACTGGGTGAAGCCGCCTGGAGAAGGGCCGATTGGAAAAAGCACTGCTCTGAGACCCTTCTATCAATCAATCCATCAAAGTTTATTTATATAGAGCTTTTAACAACAAAGGAGTTGTTGCAAAGCAGCTTTACAGAATTCCGGGTCCGAGCCTCAATTGAGCAAGCCAACAGGCAACAATGGCAAGGAGAAACTCCCTCGGACTAGAACGAAGAAACTTTGAGAGGAACCCATCCTCCTCTGGTCGAAACTGGGAAGCACAGACATAGGCATAGACACTGGCATAAAAAGTTATAAACCAACAGAGGAGTGTAGCTGGCAGTAAAATGGGTACGGAGTTATGTGGGAATGGAAGTGTGAGTAGGACACAATCTTAGTGTTCACATGGAAGTCCGTGCAGGTTAAATATTCTCAGCTTGCAGTGGCGTTGCAGATGTGGGTTCTACTACAATCTCTTCAGTTAGGTTATCGTACACTGTGCCAACACCAAGAGGACCACAACACAATGAAAATTTACTATAATCATTTGGCAAGTATGGACCATCACACCATCATTAATCCTCATAAAATCTTATCTTTTTTTGTTGCAGGGTAAAATAACAGTGTCGCAAACAGGCTTGTAAAACTACATCAGGGCATAGTATTTATACATTAACCCTCTGAACACAAAGGCCCAACACTTTAATTTCCCCGTTCTCACATGTCATAAGTTGTATACGGTTTCACAGCAGTTATTGAATACTCTACAGCTAAAACAATTTATAATTTATACTGGACGGGGGATTGGACTCTAAAGTTACTACAAAGCTACTACAAAAGATCCTTGGAGCAGTTTTTGGATCCATTAAGAACCGTTTTTGTAAAAGATACGTTTGAAGAACTTTCATTTTTTCACAGAAACTTAACATTCAAGTCTTTAAATCTTTAAAAGGTTCTTCACACCACATCACAATATTGTTTAATATCCCCTTTACTTCCATAGAAATGTAATCCAGGAAGCGTTTTATAGGCGGGCAAAAGTCATTACACTTCAAACAAACAAACAAAAATTTGAAATGGTCAGTATAACCAGGGACATAATCTTTGAACCACCAAGGTAACAAAAAAGGTCAAGCTGCATAACCCAGAAACACTTGATATGCACGCTCTCGTGTTCAACGTGCATCTCTGGATGCTCGTCCTGGATCATCAGTACACCGTTAGCACCCAGTGACTCAGTGTAATATTAAACAGCATGGAAGCTGATCTCTGATCAGCCATCCCACTCGGAGCTACTTCAAGCACGTAGGTCCAGGATCAGATCAAGTGGGCTTTGCGGAGGCAGAGGCCACTGGCTTGCGTAGGAGTGCCAGTGTGAGAAGTGGAGGCTATAAGCAGCACGTGGAGCTCTGAATCATGCGCCAGAGGAATTGAAACTCGAATGCATACGCTCCTGTATAAGATCTGTTGTTGTTACGTTTTTCTATGGAAGCGATGCTCATTGTATTCCTGTCTATTCTAAAAGGCCACAGCTATTGGAAAAGGCTCTGTTACTTATGTATGTATGCTGTTCCATAACAACAGCAGCAGCATTGCAGTTTGCATGGGTTAAGGCTCTGAATATTTGATTCAGGCTTGTCCACAGTTTTCGCTCTCTTTATGCAGCTAGTATAGCTTGCCATTCCATGGGCGAAACAGGCGTCTACAGTGAAGCATTATGTGAAGAAAAATGCATATAATGGAGTTGTTTGTATGTGAGGAAATGGCCGTGTGTAATGGAGGTTGCAGCAGCATAGAGGCTTTTGCCGATGCTGGGCCTCGGGCCGAGTTGACTGGGTTCAGTCCAGCAGTTCACACAGGCTGGCCTAATCTCTCCAAATCCTCACAATTTCACCGACTGTGCTTGCCTGATTAACCACAACCCTCAAACGCCACGTTTGACGTATTAATTTAGTAAACTCTTGCAACAATTATGTCTGCTGGTTGTAAGTCTGCGTATCAGGGGGTTTGGAGAGAGGGGGGAAAAGGGTAGTTTGCTGCCCAGCATGACTGCAATCATGAGAAACATGGGAAAAACCTAGAAAAGCTTCCCCCACCCACCTTCAAGTCCCAGCTTGGCAGAACGCGACTGGTTTCTTGCCTTTCTTCTTGTAGCAAAGGCAGCCGTTGCCACAAACAATCAAAGGTCACTTTGTTATTTTCTGTGAAACTCAATAGATGCAGAATGTCAGCAACACCTTGCATTGTGTGCATGTATCTGTTGGCCTGCCTTGTCATGCTGGTATGCCATCTCATTCCCCCGCCTGAGGAAGTGAAGGGTAATTTGAGGCACACTCCTGTGGGTGGAAAAAAGGTTGCCAGAAAGATTAACCCGGCTTCCTTTTATAGCCCCCGACAAGAGGTTAAATCACTCGTTACTGCTGGGCGCTCTAACCTCCCCCTGAATAATTAGATCATGAATATTACAGCGGCTGCCTCGGCCAGACCGCGGCTGATCAATCCTGGCTGCGGTGGCAAAGCGTGCAGGCCGGATAAGCCTCCCGCTGCACGGAATGCCACGCTTACACAGGGGGCCATTCTAATGAAGCTGAGGACGGCCGTGTCAAAAAGGACGCTGTGAACCAGAATAATTCTGTTTTCGGTTATAATGAAGCGGGCCAATGCCTTCTTTTTTTCCCCAGAGCTCCTTGAAGAGCGATGATGCAGTTCCACAGTGATCTCCAATAATCAAAGACTCCCACCATTTTGGATATGTTCCTGCTCTCTGATTTGGACTACTTCATTACATTTGCTATTAGAAAAAGCAAAAAGGCATCAGCCAACAGCACAAGTGCTTGTTAACAAATGTTGGGTGATTACGCCACGGAACAATGAATTCTCCATTCAGAATGCTGTTGTCGTACAGGACTGGACTTGAGTCCTGTTCAGTGAACCCCAGTTTTAAGACGTTACGGGTAAACACTTTGTGCAAGTTCAGCAGTTTAGCAACAGCTCCAGGTGCACATCACATGCATTCTGCCTGTGCACCACGTACAGAACGTCCTCATGCATGTGTCAGAGCAGTAGTTCCCAAACCTGATCCTGAAGGAAGCCCCATCCTACACACTGCAGTGGTTTCCTGCTCTCTCGCTCTCTCACAAACACACACACACACACACACACACACACACACACACACACTTACTTCCACCCAGGTACAGACAAACCAGCATGTTTTGCACGTTCCTGCACAGTTCCTATTTGTGCTGTTCCTCCTCAAGCACACCTGACAAATTATGTAATACGTCACTTAATTCCCTGTCATCATTCTTGCCCCAAACATCCTACCATACTTGGTATGATACCCCACTTTTCTTCTAATCCTCCAGCTAAACAGCTTTTGATTCTACCAAAAGCCAGTTTGTTTTGAGGTACAGTAGCTCCACAATGGCACTATGTGCCATGTAATGGTTTGTTACACACAGTAAAAGAACATGACTGATGAAGTCAGGTTTAGTCGGTGTGTCTGAGCTGGAAAAATCGGCCAACTATGCTGGACTCTGGCACTCAGTTCCCCACCCTTGCTTTAGAACATCCAAATCAAGAAGTGAAAGAAAGTATGAAGCTATTTGGGCCAATGAGTCAAACAGGAACAAGCCATGTTCCCACTAAGTCTCCAAAAGGCTTCCTGGTGCGTCTGGAAAAACACTCTCAATATTCAGGGGTAGAAAGACGTAGAAGCCTGCATCACACACTTGCTTGGTTTCATATTTAAAACAGGAGGCTTAAAGTGCACAGTGCTTTTTAAAAGAGGCACCTACGCACTCAGACAAAACAAGAAAAGTAAAATAACGGCAGAATGCCAAACGTCTCTCCTGAAACAAAAAGCCCCTTTTGAGCGATGCTCCCTGTTTACCACAGGTTCGTTTTGAAAGAGCGCAGCCTGCGGTGTTTCAGCAAGTGCTGAGTGTGTGTGTGTGTGTGTGTGTGTGTGTGTGTGTGTGTGTGTGTGTGTTGTCAGGGAAAGCAGAGATATGAGCAGAGAATATTTGTCAGGCCAGGAAGATAACGCCTCTCCAATCCATCCTGCTCTGCTAGGCATCACCGCAGCACCTGGTTCTCCCGCTGACGGCAGGTGAGAGTCCCTATTAATTACAGGAAGCTGCCACGCAGGGACGGTCAGCATGCGACCGGACCCTGGGACGTCAAATACAGGAAGACAAATGGCCTGGCCATGAGTGAATGCAGACACACAGGCACACACATACACTTAGCCAAGCGCTCTCCTGCCAATGTAGCCTACGGTCATCCCTCCCCCCACCACCACCCATCCTCCTCGTCCGACTCAATCATATGCTACAGTACAGCTCACGCTACACTTTCATCCAGCGTCTCAAAAAACACAAGCAGGCAGCAGCCTTGTGTTGTAGAAAGTAGGTCACACAAGGTTATGTGCTTTTTTCTTCTGATGAAAGCTGACTTTTTGTCCTCAAAGCTGCATCGATGTAGCGTAGGCTACATACAGAACGACCCAGAACACAATACATAACCGAAACAAGCTCCAGTGGATATGCCCAAGAGCATGTATGCATGAGCATGCACTCGCGCACAAAAAGTTAAAAGATGGCAAAATGTAAAAGCTTGTATGCCTGTGAGCCGGCAGCTTTATGCAAAGAGATGTGAAAAGAGCTTATCCTGCTTTTGTTGGAGCAACTGTCTGTACTGTCCAGGGTAGACAATAATATTAGTGACTTTAGGCTGTTGGATGATCATCAGCCCATCTCATCCCCAACTGATTCCAAATGCTCCACTTCACCACAGTTCAATGCTGAGGGGTTTGAAACCCATCAGGCATGGTGCCAAGAGGTTTTATGTTTATCTGCTCCAGAGTCCCCTATTCTAATGGTTCTCTACAGAGACTAGACAAGCTGAGTCAGTAATTAGTGCAACTAAAAGTAGATGAATACATTCGTCACAAGGGGTGTCCACAAACATTTGCACATATAGTGTAAATCTGAAGACTGCAGGACACACCAAGTGCAGCGTTCAACGTTGGCAGAATTTCACGTCTGGAAGGTTACAGACCAGTACACACACAGGAAAAACAAACGTTAAAAGCACAGTGCAAACTATGAAGATACACCGCAGCGGTGTACATGACGCACAAAAGTCTTTAGTGAGCTCAAGACAGTGGTGTCTCGATTCAATTCATTTTTTAACACCTGAAAATCCTATTTTGCTGCGGTCATGGACAAACACATTAAAATATCAAAAACAGCAACTTCACAGCAGAAAGAAACACCTTCTTAACTTCATTAACTTTCTGACACACAAATGCACACAAACATCGCATGATTAATTTTTTTAAAGTCCCGCTAGAGATGCAAATATATCATGCACACACACACACACACACCTCTGATAATTTCATCATGTACTTGAGCACCCAGCATACAAAAGAGGCTTAAGATGTGCAACTGAACAAGCTCTGACAGATTCCTGACAAAACCAGCAAAAATACTGCCCCCCCGCCACCTCCCCCACATGGCAAATCAGGCACTCATTCATTCATTCATTCATTTGAGAGCGAGAGAGAGAGAGAGAGAGAAAGAAAGACAGAAAGAAAAAAGAAGACAGGGCAGAACTTAAAGAGGGGAAGAGAAAGAGGGGAACAAATAGACAGAGAGACACATTAAAAGCGAAGAGATAAACAAGGGAGAGTACGTGACAGAAAGATAAATAAAAGGGAGAGAGATGAGACAAACACCAAAGGAGAAAGAGAAAAAGAGAACAAGACAAATGAAGAAAGAAAAAAGGGAGAGAGAGAGGCCTCAAACAGAAGTGTGAGGCGAGCGTTTTAAGCTCGGATCAACATCTTTTTTTTTTTTTTTTTTTCTTTTTTTTTTTTTTTGAAGCGTTTCAAGCAGAACAGCAGCGGCCCAGGAGGCTCCTGCTGCTTCTGACACGGACATTAAGCCTTCCTCTCGTCTGTCATCACACCTATCCACACTGCCTCCTTACTTTCTTCCTCCCTCTTTTCATCTCTCTCTTTTTCCTTCACTCACACTCTCTCTCTCTCTCACTCTCTCTCAGCAAGTCATACATTAGCACGGTAGAGGAGTCACTGTTCGCGGCCATCATCCGATGCTGGGTGAGATTGATAACTGCAGCGGGGCCGCTCTGATAAATCAGTTTGAGCCGGGAGGCAGCAATCAGACGGAGCGACTCTCGCCCCTCATGCCAGTTCCTGACTGCGCAGGGCTTTTGATTTACTGCGCTATGACTCAACACTTCTTCTCCAGGCTTTAAAGACACATTCTAGAAGATTGCATTGCTGGGACAAGAGTAAAAAAAAAAAAAGAAAAGAAACAAAAAGAGCAGGTCCAAAAAGGAGCCAAGTGAAGTCTCAGAGCTTCTCTGAAGGCCTTCGGGCTGTTGTTGACTCTGAATGACAAATGACTTTCATTTAAAGTCCACACATTTCATAACGCTGACATGGCTGACAGCTGACGCTCAGTCAGATCTACAGCCAACGCTGTCGGCAGGTAAATTAAACCTAATTTTTTCCCATGCGTCCTTTAGCGCTTCCCCAAAGCCTGCTCTTTGATGTCTGCAGATGGCATCTCATGCAAACACATGACTCAACCGAGGCACTACGTCGCTAAATGCTTGGAAACGGCACCTTCATGGCTGCCTGCGTCAACCGAGCTGACCTCTTGGACAATCCAGAGTGTCCGGCTGTTCCAGCAAAACAACGTGGCACATTCCTGAGAGAGAGAGAGAGAGAGAGAGAGAGAGAGAGAGAGAGACAGTAGGAGGAACGCGCTCTGGACAGGCCAGTAAACAGAGGTGTTATTTAGTTAGACTGCTGTTAGCATGAAACGAATCCTTTAGTCAGGACGAGTGGCTTTGCCTGGACAACAGTTTAACATCGCTGCAACCAAAATGATATGGTGGCAAATTCAGGTCGTGTTCAATCTAACCAACACGGTATATGGAATATTTCTGAATAAGAAACTGTTGTAATGAATTTTGTCTTTTTATCTAGAGGAATTGTCTTATTTTTTAAGAAATACTGCATGAAATCAATCAACGTATCCATCTTAAAATGTCTAAATGAAGCTCGCTGGACAAACATTTGCCATCTTGCAGGATTAAGGCACTTGTAACTGCAGGTACCTGCAGATGGCATTGCACGAAGAAGTTCAGGCTATAAATACCTGCAGGGTGTGCAACAGGATAGACTGAGAAGAGGCGAACGTCTTGCCAGCTGTAGCAAAAATACCAGTCCCAGCCACAGTTCTGAAAAGAATTTGCTGTAAAGAAGAAACTGATGGACAGGGACTATTTCAGAGCTTGTGAATGAACGTCCAAGCAAGGATTGCTTCTAGAAGGCAATGCAGGTCCTTCACAACAAGCAAAGGAGCAAATTCAAGAAATGAGCATATGTTGCATTTGTTCATGGTCTGCAGTTTCCTGCGGACTGTTCTTTCAGAAACTTGTTGTGAGCTCAGAGCGATGGCACTATGGTCTGGTGGCACTTTTGTTGGTCTTCACCCTCTTAGTTGGGAGGATCCTATGTGATAGAAGGAGAGTCTAATGGGATTGGGTAATTGGCACTTCTAAATTAGGATGATAAAAAAAACTTGTGAAGGACCTGCGTGGCCTTCTAGAAGGAATTCTTGGATGTTCATTCACAAGCCATGAAATGTGCCAGATGACCTTGTCACTGCAATGATAAAAGACAAAACGACTTGGCATTAGGCTCTTAACTTCAGAGCAAAACTAGATGCTATACATGGCAAACGGACTATGTTTGTGTTAGGAGGAAATTTGTATACATTAGAATTTTTGGTGAACCTGTCCTTGAACAAATGAATGATTCTGGATCTGACACTGCTGAGGAAAGGCTGTTTAAATTCTGAACACAGCACAAGAGGGAGAGAGCAGCATTACCATTGTAGGTCGTTGTGACGGCTCATGAATGGCTTAACTGCAGATAAGATCACTTTAAGGCTTTTTTAGGAACAACATCTTAAGCTGGTTGTATAATAACAGGATGGCCTGGTGAGATAATTTCCGTCTTAAAGATTTCACTTACTGACATCAGAGCTTTCAAGCTGGAAGAAAGAGCAGCTGGAGAATTTTAAAATGTGCATTACTGTCATCTTAGCACCATGGAATCACTGCCAGTTCGCCATGAAGGTAAATCAAAAGCCATGAATGTATTTAAGGGTCATAAAGTCATATAGGTTTTGTCTGGACAGGACACTCGTGTCTGAATTTACAGCATATCTGATGTAAGCCAGGGTTACAGTACGAGACTACCCCCAGGGTTACCCCCTCAGTAGGTACCCATGGGTATATACTGTATGAGCAATCTATAGGACAAATCAGGTCACGCCAACTATCACCATCTCAGACCTGCTGTACTGCTTATACCACACATTTTCCTCCTGTTATGGAGATGTATTTGTGTGCACACTCCAGTGACACGACCCTCGCATACCTGGCTCACAACAGTCGCGTCACATGACACATTTCTGCCACCTCCCAGCTCTACTCTCATTACTACATGAAATGCCACAGTTGAAAACAGTCATCACCACTGCTAATTTAAATGTTGTTCAAGACATGGTACCTTTGCCATGTTTGGCACGGTTCTCTCACTCTCATTGGCAGCTGCTCTTCATTGCTGCAGGGGGTTGTAGAGGAGCTCAGACAACAAGATTCATCAGGAGGAATTGCTATGGTTATCAGGGTGCATGCAGTGATGTCACCAAGCAAAGAATGGGTTTTGTGTACAGTCTCAAAAACCACAACCACGAAGTCTGAAAGTGTGTGAAATGTGTGTAATGGAAGTGATTCAGTTTATTACAATATTCAGTGTTCTAAAAGTACACCGTTCATTCCAGCCTCACAACCTGACCGTCTGTGCAGCATTGTGCTGTGGGAGATATTCAGTAGCAATCGTGAGAGAACATGTATCAGTATCAAAGTTACGTTTTTCTCTCCCACAATTTCGGACTTCCCATCACAACATGCAACCCATGCTGGAAAGCTGAAGGCCAGCATATGCTTCCTCTGACACACATTAAATGGCGAGCCATGGTGATGCTATATCAAACACTACTGGACAGCAAAACATGCTTGGAGGAGAACAATAACCATCAGCTCTGTCATAAGCTAGCACTGCACTGAGCGATCCTACCCACCCACACAACCGAGGACAATTACGCTCTCCTGGGACCAGTTCTTAAGAAGGAATCTGATCTCAAAACAACCCCATTCACAGTTTTCAAAGATTCTGACATTCACAGCTTTGGTATTTGTTCAGTGAAATGGGAAATGGGCTCATTCATCACAAGAGCTTAGCTGAAAACAGTTCTGTGGTTTAAAACACATCATGATTTTCTCATGAACAAATGAAACTCTGGGGCTCTCTATCTGGGAGAGATAGAGATGGCTGTAGCATTACTAGAAATTAAACTGGCCATCATTCGATGAGGATGAGTACTTCAGCTGGCAGTGCCACTCAGGAGGTCCATATTTCTGTTTTTGAAGTGTGGCGCAGATGTTCCTAGTCAAAAAACACATGCACGCACACGCACATGCACACACCTAGACCAAATACGTTGAAGGTAGTCAAAAGCTCTATGACCCTCAGTACTTAGCACTTGCAAGTAACACCTAGTTTACATCTGGACACTTCATGGATCTAATATCTGGATTGTTCTTGATGAGAATTTGACCATTTACACTTGGTAGTCAAATGCATCTCCAGTTAGTCAAACTAAAACCCAACTGCTGTGTGGGGATACACAAACTGTGTTTACATGCCATCAACTTACGAGAACAGCTTCAGCAGCCAATGTTTTAGTATTGCATGGGCAAGAGTTTCGAGTTGTACAGGGAGGTGTTTTGGTTACAGAGACGGATGCGTATATATTGATAAAATGTGGTTCAAATGTACCTCAGAAGTGGTGCGAGAGACTGCATTTGTATCTGTGTCCTGGGTGCTTTCAGACATAATTCCCATATTTTATAATAAAATCATGAGTTAGGTATTTCCATGATGTAAATAAAAAGCGACATTTTCTAAATTCACTCACTTATAGTCAGTATTAAAACGAGTGTGCCCCAGTCTCGCTGAACGTGTCGGTCTCTACTTGTGCGCTGCAGAGAGCCTGGTATACTTATACTTGTAGACAGTGCCATGAGAGTTGAGGTTAATCTCCTAAAAGGGGGCATTGCTCTCTATGGAACGCTTTAGCAAGTGACCGCAACCTCCATGCTCCACACTCAGCATCAGGAAAGGCTTTCAGTGCTGAAGACAAACAGCCATTCAAGCCTCCTGCTGGTCCAGTGAAGGTGAGCGCATATCCTTCGCCTGGGCTATCTCTCGCAGAGAAACCCAATCGGATCTCTCCATCACCTCCACGACAACAAAACTGCTGCTCCCCTTTCGCTGCCTTTGTCTTGCTGTATCAACAAAACTCCAGGCCACCTCTCCACCTCTTTTTCTGGCGCTCCTTGTTTTCCTTCTGCCCGTGTACAGCAGGAAGAATGTCATCTGGCCGTTTTCTCTCCAAGCACAGATAGCATTCAGCATTCAGCCGCTCAGACAATGCAGCCTAACAAGAGCACAGATTCAGTGTCCCGCATTAAAGACCCCTATTCTAAAGCCCTGAGTCCCTCACGCTGAAATAACACACACGCTTCAAAACCCACACACACACACACACACACACAAAAATGGCATGCGCTTTTGTTACAGAGCACTGAAAAGAATTTCTTCAGGATGTGCAGGTCAGTGCACTTTTGACTCATGCCCTTACCTCACACTGCAGCTATAGACCGCCGATAAGATACATTGCATGCACATGCACATGCACACGCACACACACACTCACACCTTGGAATCAGCCAAGAAACCAAGCACAGCATTGGCTCAGCAGGACTGAATAATTTAGCTATAAATATGAAATTGAATTTACTTTGTAAGCAATAAGCACAATACACTGTATTATAACAACATGCACACACACCCTCAGGGCAGAGCTGACACCATTTATTATATCTACACACACTGTGGGCTGTGTATTGGCAAGAATGTGGCAAAATGATAAGCGTCACCATACAAGAGCTACAATTAATTATATTGCAATATATTGTGATACTGTAAGCAAGAATAAAAATGCAGGAAATTTAGGAAAAAACATCATAGTATTAAAATCACATCCTCATTCATAAAATCGGAGTTTATTTTTTAGGCAATTAGAAGAGTGGGCTATAAAGACGGAGCACAACAATGTTTACCACCAATTTTCCTGTGTAAACGATTAATAAAATTGTTTGTAGAATTAATCCAACATAGTAAATATGATATAATATGCACATTTATTTTCTTATACCCCTAACACACACTTTCAGTCCTTATTCATGCTGACACGGGTGTTTAACTATACAAATGGCTTGCACTGACATGCCACAGGACAGCTGTGTGGAAATATGCATGTACACCGATCAACCATAATATGACTTATTTCTATAATCACTGTCCATTTCATCTGCTCATCGTACCACACAGGAGCACCGTGTAGTTCTATAATTACAGACTGCAGTCCATCTGTTTCTCTGCATGCTTTGTCATTCTCCTTTCACCCAGATCTTCAATGTTCAGAACACTACAGGGCCGCCACAGAGCAGGTAGGTCATTTTCAGCACTGCAGTGACACTGACATGGTGGTGGTGTGTTCGTGAGTTTTGCACTGATACGAGTGGATCAGATAGAGCAGTGCTGCTGGACAACGGGTCCTCAGAACTTGTTTGAGTTCTAACAAGCTACAATAGGCTATATTCTTTGCGTACTGTGGGTCGTCTTGGCAACATAAACCAGACGAATACAAGCATCATTTTTTTCACAGGAAATGACCAGGTTTCATTTTGAAGCAAAATAACGGGGTTGCAAATAGACTTGTAAAGTGACATCTGAGCATTTTTTCACCCAAACCAGTCAGTAACTTACTATTAATACATCAAATAACTTCAATAGACTTAAAAGGTCTCATTTTATGGCACTTTTCTACAGTATGAATAGAGAGTGGTAAGTAGACAGTACCATAATACAATGAAATGTAGGATAATTGCCCTTTCATTAAAAGTTCTTTAAGCTGCGACCTTCCTGAAGGTCTTCTCAGCCAATCCAACTCTTATATCTGGACAGAGAGACAGAAAGGGAGACATTAGGAGATACTCTACTAATGCGCTCATCACCAACAGATATTCAAGAGCACATAAGAGAACACAGAGGTGCAAGGAGGAGGAGGGCTTTCCCTGTTTGCAGAGTGAGCTGTGGATTCTCGCTGGGAGCCTTTTCCTTGTGAATAACTTTGTCCCGACGACTTCTCAAACAGTGAGTCAGCGTGACGGCCGTCTCTGTGGACAGATACTGGATGGGCCTGGAGCGAGGTTCCAGAACTTCAGCAGCCAACAGGGACGGGTCGAATGAATACAGTAGACAGCCAATGGCGAGGCTCTGCGGTGGGTGCTGGCCTGGGGGCAGAGGTCATTCATCGAAGAGCACTTCTAAGCAGCAGAGCAAAGCCTAGAGTGAGGAACCTTCAACAACAGCCCAACATCCTGCATCCTGACCCTTCTTCCTTTATTCGCTCTCTCTCTCTCTCTCGGTCTGTGTCTGTCTGTCCAATTAGTCTCTCTGCCTTCCTCCTTTCCTGTCACTTTATCTGTCTGTATATCTGCTTTCCCCTTCTCTATCTCTGTTCTACTTCCTCTCTCACCCTTTCCTTTTCTGTATTTTCTCATGTGTTTTTTTTTTACCTCTTTCTCCCCTTTGTCCTTCTGTCTTTTTACCACTTATTCGACATTTTTGCCTCTTTCACTCCTGTCATCATTTATCTCTGCCTCTACCTCTCCTTTTCTCTCTTTTACTTTTTCGTTTATTTTTGTCTTTTCCGTCTCCCTTCATTCTGTCTAGGTTTTCTTCCTCTGCTTTTCTTTTTGTCTTCCCTCCTCTTTTTCTCTCATTTTCTGTCTCTCAAAATTTATATTTTCCTTTCCTTTTCTCCAATTTTTGTTTCTCTGCATTTTGGTCTCCGTCTCATTTTCTCCCTCCATTCTCACCTTGTCTTTCTTTTCTATCCTTCTATATCCTTTCCTCCCTCTTTTTCTTGTCTTTTTTCTCTCTTCCCTCTCCTTTTCCTTTCCTGCTGCTCTTCCTCTCCTTTTCTTCTGCTTTCTCTCTTGTCCCTCTGTCCACCCTTCCTTTGCTCGCATTTTGCATTTCCCTTCTCGGTCATCTTTCTTCTTTCTTTTTCTGTCCCTTTCGACCACCTTTTCTCTCTTTCTTTTATATTTTTTTCTCTCCTCCTCCCCTTCTTCCCCCAGGCTTTGTGAGTTGTCTTTGCCTGTCCCGCTCTCTGTAACCTGACTTCACCCTTTTGTGTTGGGGATCCTGTTCCTGATCTGGCAGGAGTCGCTCTGGCCTTTCGGCTTCATTTCTCATTGTCCTCTCAGAACAGAGTCTTAAGTGCTCCAGTTAATCTCAATGCATTAAACGATCTCGCTTACACAGACAGCCACACAATGGAACGGAGGACACGAGATGTACAAGATATACGCAGAAAAGGTAGCGACCCCCCCCCCATCCCCACCCCAATACACATAGATACTTACTTTCATGAAACTCCTCTTAAGCTCTCACTGTCCTATAGACTCAATAAAGGCCCTTATCAGATGCTAATTGCAGATACAGCCCTTTCATACAGCATAAACAGGGTGTCTGCAATTTAATACTTAAGGCAGAAGTGGACAATATGAGCAAGTTACCAAGAAGGGCCAGATTCATTCATGCACCAGCAGATTCAAAGTGACATTAGTTGAAAATAACGTAGTAAAACATTCTCTCGTTCTTATATGAGCGTTTCCAGTGTTTTACAGGGGCTTTTACCATTTCCGCAAAATTTGCATACCTCATTTGCATGTCATAACCTCATTAGAAATCCATAAACCACACCATCATGCACAAAACTGGGTGGTAATATCAAAATATGCATATAAAATGGATTTCATTATCTTACATTTTGGAACATGTCTGGTCTCACAGGTCAAAGCTGATGTTTGTACACACACTCAGCTGATTAAGCAGCGTATTTAAAAGCTCATTCTGAACTGTACAGCTTGAGCATAATGCGGCAGAGACGAACTTAGGAAATGTTAGGAATGTCCATGTATACGAAGAGAAGGAAATGGAAGGTGGAAGAAAAATACTTTGGGCTTGTGTGGTTGTCAGTGACATTGGCAATAATGCACAGGTGGAGGGATGAACAGATTCCACAAAATA
Source organism: Acestrorhynchus altus (assembly GCA_034509495.1). Taxonomy (NCBI): domain Eukaryota; kingdom Metazoa; phylum Chordata; class Actinopteri; order Characiformes; family Acestrorhynchidae; genus Acestrorhynchus; species Acestrorhynchus altus. Next base: position 7,930,064 of record CM067511.1, on the reverse strand, counting down.
CCAGCAAATCTAAGATGCAAATGTCAAACCATCTGTTGAAAGGCTGAAAAATGAGAGGGTGCTTTCTACAGCAATAATAATAACTCAGAACTAGAAGGCTGAAAAAACAGAGCTAAGCTTTCCAACTATGAGAACTGAAAGACCTTTAGCTGGCTATAAAACTTGCATGCAGATAACACTAATAAACGCTTAGAGTGTAAAGTGCAGTGAACACACACTCGCGAGTGCACGCACACACGCACACACACACACACACACACACACACACACACACACAAAACAGCGAATACACATGCCAAGAGTAGTGGGCAGCCTTCAGTGCAGCACCTGGGGAGCAGTTTGAGGATTAGGTGCCTTGCTCAAGGGCACTTCAGTCACAACCTGTCAGTCCAAGGATTCAAACTGGTGACCTTCCAGTCACAAGGCTGCTCCTCTGACCTCTTACCTCCAGGCCACAGCCATAGTAGCAAACTAAGTAGCAAACTGAAATATACTGCCTTATGAGATCAAAGTACACCTTTGTACGCAAACATTTGGATTCCCTGGTCAAAACGTGCGTTTTGTTGATTTTCTAAATGGAAATAAGGGACTATTAATAGGAAACAAACAAATACAGCATTTTCCAGCATATTTTAGATGATGGCTGTTCAAAATATCAACATTTACATCTAAACTGGGATATGGGTTGAGGCCATATCATTTACATTGAGTTTAAAAGTTTAAAGTAACATTTTTTTCAATCAGGCAGAACCCTTTTATCGGCAACCTTTTGCTTTGCTCCACCCCCAGGACCAGGGATACGGGGTTATGATTCAGTATATATTGCAATATATTAAACTGCAATCAAATTTTAGGAAAATTCATTATATAAACATAACACAAGCATTAAATCAGAGTAAAAGAAACGTTTCCTGTAGTGGGGTCAGAAGACTCAACTGAACTTAGCAAGAAAACTCCTAATTAAACATTGATACTGTGATTGACAATGCAAAACATAGTTCTGTGAAATGGATATATCCATTTTCTTACATTGCTAATAAAGCAATTACAGACAGAGTTCACCTGACTTCTGATCCACTTAGTGTTAACAGACACAGAGCAAGCTGCATGCAGATAGAGTAATTTAGATCAGCCCTCTGCTACGCCATGGCCTGCATAAAACTCTCACACACACACACACACACACACACACACACACACACACACACACACACACACACAGAGAGAGAGAGAGAGAGAACTCAAACCTGACAAAAGTCGTATCCCTCCAGGTGCAGACAAATATTTGAGGCTCTAATAAACACAGACACTGAAACGAGGCTGCAGACACAGACATTAAGCTTTGGAGTTTAATCACACCCCACAAAATCTCCATGCACTCTGGTCACGCAGCACCTTCAAAGCACATATGGATGCTGCCCATCACCACTGTGTGAAAAAGCTACTGAATCAGCCCCAGTTGCTCTTGCTCATTTCCATCCTTGCAATCAATATCAATGGGAAAACGGCCCACCGTTGAGCAGAAGATGCTGATTGGCCTGGCTAGTACATCTCCACCCCTACTTTTCGGAACAGGATGCTGATTAGGTGGGACAAAATGCACACAGACTGAAATCACAGCGCAGAAGAGTGTAACAGCACCCAAGTTTCAGAATAGCATCCAGTACATAGTGCAGCGATTTGCATTCAACATGGGCTGCCGTTGTACAGTAATTACACTGTTTGTAATAAGATTGTAATAACTCTGATTGATCGGAGTGATGTCACTGTAGATGTGTAGCCATGCTCCGTGTGCTGCCTTGTGGATCTAATGGCCACAGCTTGCTCTCTGGACAAATCCATTTTTTTCCATCAGGCACAGCCATCTTTGTAATGCATGTTATGCAAATCAACATATTTCAATAATTGAGGACATTCATTTCTACACCATTATGCCTTTATGCCACCAGTGTATGAGAATCAAGCCTATATGACAACAGTATATGACTATATGGAACCAGAAATACACACCAAACCACGGGAGTCGATCCGTACAGATCATGAATTAACTATGTCCAGGCTGTCTTACGCGCAAGGCCGTACGTTACTGACTCATGTTTGCCTTTACTGACTTACGAAGTATAGAAAGAACTCAAGCTTAAAAGTTTAATAATGACCCTGAGATGAACAAGGTCATTATTAAATCTCATGAACGCAGTTCATTTCCAGTTGAGCAGGATGAGCCCATAATGAATTAGTATTCTGTACAGCTCAGCCTGAAGTGACCCCTACTGCTCCGGCCTCCTGCCACGACCTATAGGTTAGCTCAACTGCAGCAGCACGCACCCACTGGATTCCAGATGGGTTTTGAGCTTTAGATCCCAGACTCACACTCAAGTTTACCGCAAGCTCACATGCATTCGCTCTTTCTTTCTTTCTCTCTCTCACTCACACACACACACACACACACACACACACAGACAGAGACAGAGACAGAGACAGAGACAGAGAGACCCGCTGCCAAGCAGTTCCGGCAAGGGAGTCGGAAAGGCAAACGACCAAAGCACCGCTATGCTAATGGCATCTTTGTGAATTACAGAACATCCTCGCCAATTGGCCCTCATTAGACATCAATGAGATCAACTGGACTGGAGTGGACTTCAAGCTAGAGTGCGTCTGGTTAGCAGAGGGTCAGCCATCTAGTTTGGGACATCTTGTCCAGTTCCACATGCATATAATGAGCAGGGGCTAGCGATCAACAGTTTGTGAGACGAATCTGATTTCTGACCGCTGGGTACTGAAGTGACCAGGAGATGTTACCTGGAGGAATAATGATGCACACATTTTCAGGTTGATTATTGGTAATTTAGATATCAAAAATCTATTTCAAAACAGCTCCAAATTTTGTTCTAGGCGTCATCTGATTTTATAGCTTTAAACTGTGCTCTGCTTTGACTGCAGTATAGAGACTGGCACCTCGGTCATTGCCAGTCCGGGATGGAACACTATGAAACTTTGTTGTCGCTGTAAGACCCCTCAGCAGAGCTTTGTAATACTGTGTGACCAGAGGCCTATTTGTGTAAGATCCTGTAACATTACTCTACCATCCCAGTCCAAACGATTATTTCACTTTAGATGCTGCTTCTGTATCTGTCAGCTTGTCAAGTTCATCAGAAAAATAAAGACACACAGAGATAACGTTCTGCTTCAGGACAGATCTGTTACAGGATCGAATTAACTCTTTTTTTCCTCCGATATCCAATTCAGCCTTTTCAGCTGAAATCAGCCTGATGCTTACACCTATTAATACTGACGCACCATTTCTAAAGACAGCCGTGAGAGGCTCTCGGAAGAAACGGAGATGTGTTTTAAGTTTCCTCAAGGTCTCACTCATGCTCTCATTTCAGCTCAACTATCAAAAATCAGAAAGGGCATTGATCCATCTTCTGCTTACACCGAACATCGGTCAAATCATTTTTAAACACACACTTGGATTAAAAGGCAAGTCCTCTATGCTGTAGAGCTGGGCTACATATCAGGATATAAACAGAGCAAGAAATAGGGGTGATATCATTTAAATTGAGCTTTAAAGTTTTTAAATAGTGTTGTTTCAATCTTGCAGAAAGATTTTATCTGCTCCCTCACTCTGCTCCAGCCCTTGCTGTCAGCCCCTCCTCTACTCTGTTCCTATCTGCCCCATTCATGCTTTTCAGTACTATGGAGGAAGCATAGGATGTGGTGTGTATAAAGAAGAAATTAAGATCAAAAGGATTTTCACACTGTAAGTTTTTAAATCATGTATTATATACGTTGCCATTCAGCTAAAATATAAGAGGATATGATTGCCCTACTATACTGTACTCTAAATATGCCCAAGTATTACTTCTGAGCTATTTTTCCTGATGAAATACCATAATATATTTATACTTGAGTATTTTCAGCACATTGTCATTGTCCCTTTAAGGCAAAATGTAAATAACTCCTCAAAATCAACAGAGGAATATCAACAGCGCAAGCTTCTATATCCGTCAGTTTTAGAAACCAATATATTCCAATTTAAAACAAAAATCACAAATCTTACATAAAACAAGTCTTACTAAAAGTAAGACTGCTACCTCGGCTGAGCTCCAAACAAATTCACTTCAGCACTTATAGCACATAAACCTTATTCCTCAAAATACAAATGACTATAATCCCGGTCTAAAAGAAGGCTGAAGTAAGACTTCACTGAGAGGAAACCTCATTATTCCATAAAGGAAAGACAGAACAGTCTAGAGATTTGATGAAGAAAAATCACAGATGTCAGTGCCTCTGCGTCACCTTCCACATTTACACCAATGTGGTGCAGGTGGTTTACTGTACATTAAGCAGGTTCCACAACTATACTACAGCAGCAGCAATGTCACCGTGAACTGTTAACCCCTTATACTGCACATACCTAATACCCATATGCCAAATATGATTCACTGAACAAGGCAAACAACCAAACTGCCGGCATGCTTATATCATCTCCGTGGACTAGACAGCAGCCTCGCCAACTGGCTCTCATTAGACATCAATGAGATCAACTGGACTGGAGTGAACTTCAGGCTGAATCAGGTCTGGTCAGCACAAAGTCAGCAATTCCACTTCCACACGGAATAACTGGGAGTGACAAAATTAACTGTTTGTATCTCCAAAAAGGTCATTTAAAGAGAAGGACAAAAAATAAGGTTTATATAAGGACAATGTAAACAGATTTTAGAGCATTTCTATTCATCTATCCATCTAGAATTTGCAAATGGACAAAATGTCAAAAAGTAAAATTTCAAATTAATTTAATCTTGCCTAACTAAATACACATGATATGCGCTACAATATTCTGAGACACATTAAACCACTGAGAAGTGCAAGATTTAAACAACTAATTTCAAAAACATGCTCAAACAGGAAAAATGAAAAATGGTTCATCAGTGTTATTTCACTACTGACAATCCACAACAGTCTCGGAGAAGCACATCTGTGACTAGGAGTTAAGATTTGTGAAAGGACCTGTAGTGCCGGAGGTTGCTTTGCAGGTTGCAGGGTTCAAATCAATGTCCACATGGCTATTTGGTCAAAAGTGAAATGATGAATGAAGTGTGTATGTAATATCAGCACCGTCATTGTTGCGCAGGGTTATTGGCCAGGCACATGTGCTCACTGCCCCTATGTGTGTGTATCACTGTGTGGATGGGTTAAATGTGGAGCACAGTGGGTCTTGGAACACCTTTAAAGTCTGATGCCGTGCTTTATGATGGTTCTGCAGCTAAACTGATCACAAAAACTCCCGACACCTGATCGACCATGACTTGTTTAACATTCAGTAATCAAGAATTTAAAAATATTAATTAATTAATTGATTAATTAAATTTACACAACCATAAGTTTACAAGTATTTAATGTACACACACACACGACCAACTAGGTAGGTGTGTCTAACATAGTGGACAGTGATTGGCACAGTATTTGAATCAAACACAGCAGTGCTGCTGTGTCTGATTCACTCATACCAGCACACACACACACACACACACACACACACACACACACACACACACACACACACACACACACACACACACACACACACACACACACAGAATGAGAATGAGCGAACAAAATATGAAAGATACCACCTGAATCCCAACTTGTCTGAATATCGCAGAGGTATTTAGTGTTTACTCTAAATATGCATTTCTATGTCGCTGTGCTTAGCCACAAAACATTCCAACAGTTCACAAGTGTGTCCAGTATCCTCAGCACTGCCCTTAAAAAGCATTTGTAGAATTTCAGGCCTTCAAGAAATCTTGAAGAATTTCTTGTATGTCGAGTCAGATTTTCTTTAAATCACTAAAGTAGCACTGGAACCCAAGTCACATCTGAAAGGCTAGGTCAGCGGACACATTTTCTGTGTGTGTGTGTCTGTGTGTGTGTCTGTGTGTGTGTCTGTGTGTGTGTCTGTGTGTGTGTCTGTGTGTGTGTCTGTGTGTGTGTCTGTGTGTGTCTATCTAAAGCTAAATTCCTCCTTTGATTAGATCTGTTGGATGGTGTGTTTAATCCTCTGATTGGCTGCCAAGCAATAACAGCAACAGCAGTAACAACAGAAAGCTTCAAGAATAAACAGCCACTGGACATCAATCTGTATTTTACTGCTGTCCAGTGAAAAACATTCATCTCCATTCTTCTCCATTTTTAATTATGTTGCCTGAACCATGTGGCTGCTCTGTGCACTGTGTATATAATTTTAGATGAACAGACCAATATAAATATTTTAACATTACTTGGACTTACTTGGAATGTTTTTCATTGGACAACATCTGTAATCTAATGGGTGGCCAGCACTAACTTTGGGTACCGAAGTCAAATGTCATTAGTACTACTGAGTGCCCACTCATGTCAATCAATCTGTACTAAATTTTGGTACAAGTATACCACACAGGCAGGCAAATGACTGTGTCGCTCAAACACAAAATATACCTAAAAGCTGAAAAGTGACTTGATAGTCCTTCACTCCGCCCTGCAAAGTGAGTGTCCACACACGGCAGAACTATATGATATGCTATGCTGAACAGATGTAAAGCTACTTAAATGGTTAGAGGGTTCTAATCTATGGTGGAAAAACCTTTTGTAAATGTTCTTTAATAAACTATTATTTGGTTCTATGGAACTCCAGAAGGTACTAAATACAGCATTTCTTGCCAAGAGTCTCAGAGAAGTCAGTTTAAGAATTAAAAATCCAAAATTTAAAAAAATTAAACCACTGACCAAAACACATTTTAATCAATGTTTATTTACAAAAAAAAAATGACTTTTGTGATGGAAGACATGAACAAAAGTACCCTATAGAAACTTCCCTCACAATGTGCCCACCACCCGCACGTGCTCCTCCCACATCAGAGAGTGAATCCAGTCAGATACTGCCAGCGATCGAACAAACAACAACTCATCCGGCTGAACCCGAAAACCAAACAGGGCATGCTAGCAGCTGCGTTATCCCAGTTCAGACCAGTGAGCCGGCCCAGATCTCTGTGACAAAACCATACGGCCTGTCTGGCCCTCCTGAACTGCTCTGATCTGGGTTCTTCATAGCTTGGGATCTCAGCAAAGCCTGAGAGTGTGAAATCCACAGATGGAGGATTGACTGAGTTTAAGCATTCAATAACTTTCTCCTTCTTCTCTGTTTGGAGAAAGAATAAGTAGGAGATCATTAAAAAAAAGTGTGTGTGTGTGTGTGTGTGTGTGTGTGTGTGTGTGTGTGTGTGTGTGTGTGTGTGCAAATGTGCAATTAAAAAAAACTACAAGATGGATGAATTGATGGTGTGGCAGTTAAGCTTTTATCGCCTGTGTGCCTGAAGAAGCCGTTTAACTGGCATGGAGGCCATGTGTGTTTGGCCTAACAGTTAAACGTTTGACCGGTGATGTCCCTTAGGCAGAGAGTGAAAGGAGAAAGACAGGCAGAGATGCATTCTTCTCCCCGAAACACCCTCTGGAAAACAGCTGTGCAAATGCAGACACACACAAGCATACATGTTAGAAATTCAAGCTATGAGGGGCAAACTTGATAAGGTTTCCAGTCGAGCAAAATAAAACAAGTTACATAACCCTGAGAGGGGGAAAAAAAACACCCTCAGAATGAGGCCTGGTGGGAAAAACGTGTTTACTGTTTGTCTGGGTCATAATCTACAGACACCTCTTCACACTAAACTGCATCAAATGACCTGCCAGATTTTCAAATTACCAGCAACAAAACAACCTCGGCCTACTTCTGTGGTCACACTTAACAACATCGTGACAGAAATCGCTTTGATTTTAAAACATATCCCACGGTAAACACAGTGTGCACTACAGTGCTATTAGACCATCAGACATCCAGTCAGTCCACCCAGAACAGCAGCTATAGTACAGCTGTCACCATGACTGAAACTCAATTAGTCAAATGTACCTCTTTCATGAATCAGCAGCGATTAGTCGCCAACTTCAATGATGATAATGCATGTTTTAAATTCCCCTACAGGACTCTGTTACAGTCAGGACATCCAGTAAATGGTGATGAATATGATGAACACAACCATTTACAAGCCCTTTGGTCACATACTGTTCCGATAGTTTTTACAATGGTTTTCTCAAAAATGGTTTCTTTTCTTTCTCTCCTTTATTTTAGACTCCTTTCACTTGTGCACCTTAACCCGGTTACTTCCCAGGAATTTAATTAAAACGACTTCTGTGTAAAGGGGAACTGGTGTTGACATCCTAGTAAATCCTGTGAGTTTCCCCGAATGAGATCAAGTACAACTGCCAGAAAATTACCAAGAGGCCTTATGTGGACGATTCAATCCATTAACGAGAAACACTGTGACATCTAGACGGCAGCAAAGACTGTAAAACTGCAACGTTTCGGCAAGACTGAAGTCAAGAGAAGAAGAAGCAAAAAGTGATGTAGCCTGGCCACAAAAAATCTCTCTCAAACTCTTACGATATACAACATCCAGTACAACATGATGACCCATAGACAAAATACACTCTTTGCAGGGTTGCTCCAGAGTCAGTGGATGGATGGAGGTCAATCCAGTCATTTTTTAATGGATCAGGTGTCAGCTTTTTAATCCCAGCCCAGTTTCAATATTTGGTTTTGTTGTTGCTGAGCACCCTTTGGAATTATCTAGGTCCCATTAAGACCAAAATGATTCAGGACTTGAACGCAGATACTTTGAGCTATGTAGTCTGGGTTTCACACACACTTGCATTCAAAAATGTGTCACGATAGATTTCATAATGGGACACAAGCTGCATTCCTCGTGTTGCCACAAGGACAGTTGCAGGGACAGGTAAGGTGTTTTAACCACAAAGGTAACATAAGAAAGCATGTCGAGTTTGTATAGGAGGATCATGCAACTGCAGAGTACTGGCCAGGCACTGGCATTTGCATGTGTCCTTGTGTCGAATATATTTCTGGCCCAACACGCGAATCTCAGTTGCTGCAGTGAGAAGTTTCTCAGAAGGTAACAGAACAGTTTAGAGCCTGCACTAATGTGTGGAAATATTCACAATCGAACACCAAAATGTAATGTGACTCCAAGGCTTTGACTGTGTTACGTTAATGTGGCCAACACAGGCACACTAATCATAGCACATTCACCACACTTTAAAACGATTCTTTCACATCAGCAGTCCAGAGTATGTTCCACTACACACACTGATTTGACTGCAGTGTTTTATATTAACTGGGAACTGAACTGGAACTGGATTAAAATATATTAAACACTCTGTAAAGGTTTAAAAATGTCATTTAAAAAGTTTCTACCAAACAAACTAAATACAGAATGTCTCTTTATATAAACGGCTCCCTAAATATAAAGTGATTCTACTCCAGTATTAATGAACAGCACGTATAATAGAACAGCTCATCGTACCCAAGATGTGGGGTTGTGTTATTTATACAAACAGAAAAGATCAGATCAGATTAAGGTACTTAAAATGGATTCAGAGGCAAAAAGAAAAAAACCTTGATCAGAACAATCAAGGTTCAATGCATGTCAGAAACTGGATTTTGACTTTACATGCAATTAATCAGGTGTAATTATGGTTTAGTTTACAATGATAATGAATGAATAAAGGTGCAAATAGGGACTGTACTTTTGTCATTTTTACAGTAAACAGCATGTGTACAGTAGAAAACCACCAGTAAGCTGATCTGAGAGATCAACAGCAGAGCAGCCATGAACACTTGATTAAATTCAACTGCTAAGAAATCACTGATTAAAATGTCTATCAAATGACAGTGATTATCTGCTGATTGATTTCCATGGTGTTTATTTTGTGCTACATACATTTTCTTTTAGTATTTTAACATTTACCATTTGCAACAGATGGAATGGAAGTATTTCCAATAAACTTGTATGACTTGGCATCAGTCCACAATTCCCATAAGGGGATTTATACCTTTAAATTGTCTTTGTAAAGGATTCCTAGAATCCACTCCATATGCCTGGAATTTTTGTCCTATAAAGTCCTAAAAAAAATCTCACACTCCAAAGAATAATGATGGAGTTTTTCATTAAGGGGGGTTTCAGCCAAACCAAGAACCTTTTTATGAGAGGTGTTAAGCCAGATCTGGCTAAAGGGCTGTGCAAGTTATTGTTCTGCTCTTTTGATTGCTTGATTAAACTTCAGAATTCCTCAGCAGATTCCTCAAACACTTATACACTTCACAGCAACAGCCCTGATTACTGCAAACAGACCTCTACAGTCAGGCTTCAACAGACTGCACTTTCCTGAGAGTGCACATACTACTAAGCCACCAGTCCCACCAGTCATGACAATATATAGGCCCAACCACAGCTACATATTTAGACCACTGGGAAGACCCCTGTGTCTGTATACATCAGCCACATGTGACTAGTTTTTAGGCCCGACTATGTGCGTCTGTCTGTTTGCGCATCCTGTTTGTACTGTGTTCATGTTTCTTTTTCCATGTGAATGTGCTGGCCTGTTTGTATTGGCAGGGTGTAATTTGGTGATGAATGAGGCTGGAGTCTGAAGCGGGGGGCCATCAACCCGTGAACTGCCCCCTCGTCCTCCAAGCCGTGCCAGTAATCTGTCCATTCTGACCCTGCTCCACTCATCTCTCTCCCAGCTCTAAAAAGTCTCAAATTCACTTATCTTGTGCGATGGGCCTGAAAGTAATTTGCCCTTGCTCTCTCTCTCTCTCGCTCCTTCTCCCGCTCTATCTCCCTCGCCCTCTCCCTCCAAGCAATTACTATCTGTATTTACAACCTGTCTCTGAGCTGCGCCGTCAGAGGTCATGATCCAACTGCCAGAATATAAAATTACACGACGGCACAGTATCGTGGCCCTCTGACACTTTCGCCTCGCTTTCATTTTCTCTCCCTCTCTCTCTCTCACACACACACTTGCTCGTTCGCCCGCCTGCTCAGCTCGAGTAAGCCAGAACTTATTTTAAGACTTGATTGGAAACATCTGTTCAATGACAATCACCCAGACTGGAAAGTATTGACACGCTCACTCTCTCTCTATCCATCTCGCTCTTCCCGCTCGCTCTATCCTTGGCGCACTTTTGAGTACAAGAGCTGTAAAACGCAGCAAGGCATACAAAAAAAAACCGCTGAGATACATTTATGGCCTTCATAAAGAACAGATTAACAGGTTTGGGATTTCTGCCATGCACGCACATTAATGTCTGCCTTTTGCTCCGAACCTGCCTTGCCCACGCAGACGAACATGCACACACACACACACACATACTCTAATTAATATTTACTGAAGTGCTTTGCCAGCTTGGAGTGCTTTGCCGAAAAACATTAACGACAAATACGCAGAAAGAAGCCTGCGCTCCTTTTATTTGCCCCCTCGACCGGTTATGCTTTTGCGCAGGCAGGTCAATTAAACACAATAAAGCACTTAAAAGACAAGCTCAGCCACGAGCCCTTGGCGCACGGACACCAAGGCACTTGCTAATTAGCGCACGCATTAGTAGTTTGCCTCGCATTTGTAGTGCTCCGTGCTTGGGCACCGGCGGAACATAGAGGCTCCTTTCTGTGGGGCCGCACCCGGGACCATAATGATCTCATTGTTGCTCAACTGCTGCTCTGGAGAAGCCACTTCCAGCGCTCAGATACGCTGACTGTAGCGCCACACCATAAGTGCATGTAAACTTAGTTTGCGGAAAGCCGTTTCCTCACGATAAAATAAAAAGAAAACAAGTTTTATAGTCAACATCTACTCCAACATTCAGAGAGCAGGTACGGAGGCCCAAATCCGATTTTCTCACCAAATCCAATTTTTTAAATTTGATCTTTTTAATATGATCTTTAACAGACATGCACAAAAGAGCAATGCTTCATGTGACCCACTTCATTTCCCCTTCTTCTCAAGATGAATCTAAGGCAAATGTAGAGATGCAATAAAGTCACGTGAATTCTGATCTGATGCTGTTCTAAAGTTGTCGTGCCTGTTCTAAAGAGTTTGAAATTGAATTTAAATTTGAAGCCATGGTTCTCCAAAAGGAGACTCAGCAATAAGATACACAATGTGCTTAAAAAATACTGCAAGTGCACTTTATTCAGTTTAATTATGATTGTAGTAATTATAGGACAGTATCATAATGTCAGGATGAATATGGTGTAGTGTGATAATGTCTGTGATAATGTCCTCAGTCCCTAAAAGGGGCTAATTTCAGAAAAATACACCTAATCATACATTTTGTCAACCTGTGCAAGAGCAGATGGACCCTCAATTGTGGTCCAAAATTGAGCTATTTAAAAATGGATTGAGGCTTAATAAGACTGTAGTAAACACTGTAAGTCCTTAGTTATGATGCTCCCATGTCCTAGATCTAGATGTCTAAAGAGACATTTCAAACCAAGACTGTCCTAGGCATCAATAATAACAACAGAGTTCTTTGGATTATTCGTTAAAAGAACAAGCCCTAGTAAGAAGTGTGAGGAATCTCTAGTCTTGTCTACTAGCTAAGGATATTTTCTGACTGAACAGCAAAGCACTTTGTTGCTCTGGATGAGGGCTTCTGCTAAATGCCGTAAATGTAAGTGTAAATATAAGCCCAGTACAAGTCAAAGCATTAGTAATAACATACATCTTTCCAAAAGCAGAAAACATGGACCAGGTGGTCCTCAATTATAATGCAGGACAACCATAAAAAAAGCTTCTGTCTGAAACATCATAAAAACCTGTGCAGCAGAGTTTCTGGCCCACAGTTATGATCTTCAAACTTTCCAGTTGTCCAAAATGAGCTTACTTTCAAACCAAGGCATCAGTAAGCACTACACAATTCTTGCTCTTGCTCACAACTTGCTCTCCAAAAGAAACATGGGGCAGATGGTCCTCAATTATGATATATAACTGTTGAGAAGCTCCCTTCAGGCCAAAACTTCAATAAAATAGCTTCTTTCCAAAAGCACAACACAGAGCAGGTGCATTTTTGGGCCTCAAGCTATTCTCAAAGACTAATTTACAGGAGGTGGGTTTTGCCTCTAACAAACAAAAAAACCCGTAAAGGTTACTTACAGACACCTCTCCAAAACCAGCACGTCAATAAATACTATACAATAAAGAACAGATTAATTCCAAATGAGCAACATTAAGCAGGGGAGTTTAGATATTATGATAACTATGCCTTAATGTTTCACTCGAGCAAAAGGACGGTACCTTTAGAAAGGAAATCTGCTTTCCAAAAGAGTAACATGGAGCAGGTGAGACTTATGGCCCCAGACAGGTTTATTTACTTGCTCAAAAGAGGCTACATTCAGACCCAGACATCAATAAACACTGTAAAATCGAAAACAGCCGCTTTCTGAAAGAGAACATGGAACAGGAGTTCAGGATCTTCAATTATAAGGATACTTCTCCAACAGGGCAGCTACCTAGGGTTGAGTGGTATAATAAAAATATGATATTTAAGACCTTTTCCCAAAGCATATTGTTTGCAATGTTTTGATGCAGATAAAATTCTTTAGCAGCAAGAGATTCTTAAAAACTGCTATTCAACTATCCTCTACATGGTACAGTGACCTATATAGACAATTTGCTGCAGCTCATGTAATTAAACGGGACTAAATACACTGTGTAATAAAAACTCATACCTCACTGAGCTTTTTCAGAATTGCACCTGGAAAACTCAGGAATCAGGTGAGTTTTGGTCCTCAAATATGATCCTAGATCCTTTAAGCACATCTCATTTGCCTAAGGAGGTAATATTTAGATGAGAATGTTGACACATATTTAAGAAAGAGCTGCATTCCAAAATAACAACACTGAGCAAGGGTGGTCCGTGATTACAATCCCTGAACAACAACAAATTTAAACAGGAGGCTATCTTCACGCTGCAAGATATTTGAAACTACATCTCAAAGATAATAAAACAGCATTACCCCCAATAGAGATATATGGAGGCTACATTCAGATCGATACTTTGGGAACTGTGTAACACAGAACAAATCCAGACCACCACTAGATAAGACTCACCAATCCTCAGAGGAGACTCGCAGACCTAGACTACAATAAACAAAGATTGAATCTCTGCACCCCCCCCAAACACACACACCCACAAAAAAATAAAAAGAGGGAGAGGGTTTAATCAGTAGGCATGGGCCTGTTACAGCAATCCACCATCTGAACTGCCAAATCACATCACGGCCTTTCACTGAGAAGCCAAACGTTACACCCAGACGTCAACATGACTTGCTAATTGTGCTGAGAATAGGAGACCTACAGCCTGAAACTTCATTAGCCACTCTTTGGAAAATGTAGGTTGCGACAGAAGACTGAGCAACCATGAAGAAAAAGGGGGAAAAAAACCCTGAAATAAATGGCCAGTGCTCTGGGGTTTTTGGACAGCTTAAGCAAGAACATGGCAGATAGTGCAGACGAGCAGGAGATGTGGTGTAAATCAAACCAGTCTTCTGTGGCTGAGCAGAGAAAACCACTTTTAAAGAACTGTCAGGGCCACAGGGCACGACAAGAGGACATAATGGCTATGTTCACATTACCACAGTGAAGGGACAAACAGATTTTTTTTTGCCTTAATGTGACACAGATCTGATTTTTTCAGGGCTGTGCAGACATGTCAAATTGTTTTCAAAACAGATGAGTCATGTTAAAGATTGGATCGTACAGAAGAATCTGATCAGATTGGACATTCACATTCGATTAGTGCAACATGCAACATGAATATAAACAGTCAGAGTGGATGTTATGCAAGTCCTTGACTGCATGCATCATTTAGTGTGGTCATCGACTTATCTGCATAAACATTAATTTTTGCATGCATCCCCCCATTTAGGGGACATAAACAAATCCAATTTGTGGGAATGCAACGTCAATGTGCGTGCTCAGATCGGATTTCATGCGTCTCTTTGCCTTGTATGCATGAGCTTAGTGCTGTCGGCAATGTTATTTTTTGTTTTTGTTGACGGAGGCATAAACTTATCCATGTGTGTGTGCTGTTTCAGAGAGTGCTTTACATTACAGACAGATACAGCCCATTTACATTTGCGAAGGAGAACGGCAAAAATAATCAAATCAAATTTGAGCCAAAAATCGGAACGGGGTACCCAATGAAGACGTAAAACATCACAGGCCATCACAGTGATACATTACGCCAGTAATGCTGTAAACAGTAATGCTGGGAGTAGATAAAAACTACACTGCATTATAAAAAAGTGAATAACACTGAAGTGTACTGAAGTGTTTGAGTACTTATCACAATTTATTATCAGAAAAACAACAAATCCTGAAACTGTCAACGTATTCAACGATTGCAGTATTAGACATTAGACCATCACAGGTGCAGCAATAACAAACACTGAGACAAATGACAAAAGCTCTGGGGCTTTTTGGACAGCTTAAGCGAGAACATGGCAGAACAGGTGTGGTGTAAATCAAACCAGGACTCTGCAGCTGTGCAGAAAAAACACACTTTTAAAGAACCTGAGGTAACTGACAGTTTACTTCATCAAGCTTCGATTGTAACAGGCTGTCACAGGCCAAGGGGGGCATATAAAAATGCACTACTGCCAGACAAAATGCCACAATATGCTTTCCTGAGCATATCATAGATAAAACTGATTTTTAGAAACATGAGCAACTGTGTTACAAAAGGAGCTCTTCTTTAACACTACAGGTCATTTGTAAATGGACAGTATAATCAAGAATGAGCACGAAGGCAATATGATGAGATTTTAGCACTATCGTGACACTTTGCTGAGAGTATCACGGACGTTACTGGTAGTTAAAACCAAACTAATGTGGTCAGAAGAAGAAGCCATAGTGGCGTAAAAGCCCCTCTGTGGCTGAGCAGAGCAACCACTTTTAAAGAACTGTCAGTGCTGTAGGCCAAAAACAGAACATAATGTCTATATAGAGAAACCATAAGAGAGAAAAAGTGAGAGATGATGAGGAAAAGAAAAATGTGCTGAGGTTATCTAGCTAGCTACTTAATTAATTAATTAATTAATTAATTAATTAATTAATTAATTAATTAATTAATTAAACCTTTATTTAACCAGGAGAGGGCGACCAGGCCAAGATAGCACACCATTTCCAGTTACAGTAATTTAATAATAAAATCAAGCATATCAAACAGACACACAGTTCACATAAACAGTTACCAATACAAACACAACATACAACTTAGTAGTAACAGCTGGATGTTTCTGTTATACAATCATTTAACAAAAGCTTTAATAACCAAAGCTTAATGTGACAAATTCAGTTAGTTTTAGTTTGTTCTGAAGGTTATTCCAGGACCAGGGTGCAAAATAGGAAAAAGCTCTGCCCACTTCTAAATGAATCTTGGGTACCTTGTAGATCAGCTCTCCAGAAGAGCGAGAGTCATAGCAGCTATAGACATGTGATAGAAAATGACATAAATAAGAGTTGGGCGCTTAACCAACACAGCTTCATAAATAAAGATATCCCAGTGCTGCCCTCTGTACTCTTGAAGATGGCCAAGAAACCAGATCAGAAAGTCCACAATGATGTGTGTGAGACGGTAAGTTAGACATAAAACAAAGGACTGTGACGCTCTACACTGGCTCCAACCAGCGAAGTAAAGCGGAGCATGCATGTAAAGAATGTCCCCATAATTTTCCCCATTTGTCAACCGGTCTGCCACAAGAGCAGGAAAGACGCATCAAGATGATTTGTGTGTGCAATCATTTTTTGGAAACTCCACCAGGGTACCAAATCTGTGTTCATCTAAACAATTCCAAGTTTTATACCGAAGGTGTATATTGCTGCTCCAGTGAAAACCATGTATCTCCATTCTCCATGGTTTGAACACTTCTGCTGCCCTGTACAAATGCTCTAAAATCCCTTTTAATTACTCATTACACATTGACTTCCATTCACAGTATCCAGTGATTTTGCCTTCTGCAAACAGACAGTAAGCTTATGCATTATGACGCATGTAAGACATGATCTTTTTGATGATTGGAGTGAATGATGTGCTGCGAAGATTGAGAAACACTGATCTAAATGTTCCAAACTGCAAAAAGCAGGCAGTACACACACACACACACACTAATATATATATATATATATATATATATATATATATATATATATATATATATATATATACATACATATATACACACACACACACACATACATTATATACTGTCATATTTTACATTATATACTGTCATATATACATAGTGTATATATACATATATACACTTTAATAAATAAATGTTATATACTGTCATGTGTGTGTGTGTTATACTGTCATATACTCTAAATATATGTGTTACATACTGTCACAAATCATATATACAAAATATTGCTGAAATGCTGCTGGGTTTTGTTCTGGGCAGCAAAACAGCAACTTTTCTGCACTGACACTAAAGAACAGCAGTCTGTCCGCTCTGCACAGCGGCGGCGGCGGCGGAGGAGGAGAAACGCCCGGGTGAAGCGCAGCTCTTACGGGCTACGGGAGCAGACAGCGCGGCCGTATGAACGCTCGCCTTACCCCGCGGTCCAGACGCCACAAACGAGGACATTCGACGGCACAGGTCTACGTGCACATTCAGCACAGCCCCCCCGCGCTCAGCGGCATGCTTAAAATCCCAGCGCAGGCGCGACAGTCACGGGGATCCGGGCGGAAATATCCACACGTCCGGCGGGAGAGAGGCTCCTCCGGCGGCTCCGGCTCCAGTCCGAGCGGCGGCGGCGACGGCCCAGCTACTTCAAACCCCGAGCCCCGCCCCCGAGCCGCGTCACGCGGAAGTTTTCATCTGCGCGCCCTCCGATTGGGCCGCGCACAGAGGGGGCGGCTCTGCGCGGCGCCCTCCGCCAATCGCACTGCGCGCTCACGGACGTCGGGGACGGGGCCCCAGTCTTAGATGTCACGCGGCCGGATGCGGTGCATGACGTCAGCCCTTTGTTACCTTGCCGACCCGTTTCGTTCGTTCGGAGCGGCGTGAGAGTTAGAGAACGTGTAAACACACAAAAGCACAATGTGACAGAACCACAGCACAGCTTTCTGACTGTGTCACACAGGCGTTCAGCCATAAATAATAATAATAAACAGCAGCCAGGGACCACGTGATGAATGAAAGGTGCTCGTGCAACAATAACAGTGTAATAACAGTAATAACAATTTAATAGCACAGTAATAACAGCTGAAGATGAAGTATCAGTCTACCTAATCACACAAGCGCAGCTAGTAGTCTGGACATTAAAGCCACACACTGGTTTTAATGGTCTGTGAGTCCCAAATGAATAAAAAGCAGCCAGTGATTCCCTATTAAGCCACATAATGAATGAAAAGGGGGTTGAAACAAGAGAAATAACAGTATGATAATCATAAAAGTGTAATAATAATGTTAACGACAAGCATGAACCTCCATCCTTGCAGCATTCTGACCCAGTTTAACCTGACCTGACCTCCTGGAGAAACAGTGCAAACGAAACCACTAATCCACCAACAACAGTCCCCCTAATCTATGGTCCAGCTGCAAGTCTACGCTAAGCAAACAAACAAGCTCACACAGTATTCAAAAAACTTTTCTCCCCCACCCAGCAGCTATTCTGCTGTCAAAATGCCCAGCTTCAAAACACTGCACTCGCACAGTACAAAGATCCCTAGTGACATTTTGAAACAACGGCTGTGATATTCAGCAAAGGTCAGGACGATGAATGTTTTTTTTCTCCTTTTCTTGTCTTCTTCCTCCTCTGAGAATGAAATGCGACTTTATTTGAGCACAGCTTGTGCCTGTCAGCCTGCCTAAAGGCCCAGAGATAAACAGTCCATTTGATTACTGCTGTCGTCCAGAAATGTTGCCTAATGAAGAGAAAACACTCAGCCTGAAAGGACATGGACATTAAATGCATTAAACGGCACCCTTTCACATAGCATGATTATTTTCTGTGTGGTTCTTTGAGGATTGTTGAGCACAGCTTCTGTCAGACTACCTGCCTAAATGCCCAGAGATAAACAGTGCATTTGATTACTGCTTACAACCGACATGATCATGGGGGGGGGGGGGGGGGTCGCGTGTTGAACGTGGGCTAGGTGGGCTCCAGGTCAGTGGGTTTGTGCATGTGTTATTACTGGGATCAAGATGGTCCTATTATTACAGCCCATCTAGCCCCCTTGTCTAAGGGTCCAGGTTTAACCCCTCCTGGTCCCATCAGGGTCCCTGGTGGGCAAGCATATGTGGGGCAAACCTGGAACATGGACTTTCTAGTTCCTAGATGGGCCACCCATAAAAGAAATACTGCTTAATGATTATATATATATATATATGATTATATATAATTATTATTTATTAATGATACATCAAAGTGCACTTCACATGCATTTAAGATTGCAAACAAATGTGCATAATTATAAAAACATAAAAGTGCAGACAGACACACCTGTATGCAGTTATGATGCAGCTCTTTAGTCCTTCCAGATACAGATAAACACAACAGCAGGAATAAATACATGTGCAGCAGCATTTCCAAACCAATAACCAGGCCATTTAGATGCACTCAGAGATCTAACAGCAGCCTGCACTGAATGCAGCCCCATAGCTGGTTAACAGACTGGTTACCAGTGCTTTACTGGTGCGGGCTGATGGACTCTGCCTCCTTTGTTGCAGGTTGGCTAAAATAACGCATTCTCCTGCTCTATAAAGACCATACTCACTCTCCGAGGGCAGCAGCAACCTGCTCGACTCAGAACATCGTGGTGTTACAGAGGTGCAGTGTGTGTGAGTGAGTGTGTGTTTGTCCTCCGTGTTGTTGCTCTCGTCGCCGAATCACTGCTGCTGTTCGCCGCGCATGCGCACTGCGGCGTTTCTCACACCGACCAGCCATGGTCTCAGACAATGCACGTTTGTTTACAGTTCTGTCCCCCCATTACAGCCACCCCCCTGCAACCCACCCCCATTACAGCCACACAGCTCCCAAATTCTATCTCACTACACATAGTGCAGACATACACTATTAAATACCCGTCAGTGCATCTCGAAACAATTACAACATTGGCGAGCTATTTTCATAAGTGGGTCCAAAGTTGATACTCATATTTCATATTATATTTCAGGCTTTTTTGTGTGTTTTAAAGTTTATACTGTGAATAGTAACCTGATCAATTCAAATCTGAACAAATGTTTCATTTTTTGAGATTCTGGATTTCTGTTTTTCATGAGTTATAAGCCATAAAACAAGACAGGTCTAAATGTCACTTTCTGGGGAGCTTTTGAATGATATTTTTATCACAAATGAGCTTTTTAAAAAATATTCTTGTTTATTTGGATGTACTGGTATATAAGTGTAGTATATAGATTTCTCCAAAATCCTGTGGATATTAGATAGTTTGACCTATTATGCCCCATTGATGTGCCTGATATTGTCTGAGCGGAGAGTGCCATCTCACTTTAGCTTTTTGTTGTAGCCTAAACCTCTTGATTGTAAATACAGCTCCTTACTATTAGTTAAGCTCACTGGACAATGCATACTTGTCCAAAAAACCTTTACCTTAAGGCATCTTACAACATGTAATACCTCCACCAGTGCGCAGGCAGCTGCAGTTCAGTTGTAAGGACTGGGAAAGTTCTTGGATGTGAATGACATTAACTCTTAGAACCCAAAATCTGCACTTTGCGGGCCATTCGTTACTTATTATTCTAGGCTTCATAATCCCGGGATCAGAGTAAGGTGTGTCAGAGTAGAGTAGATTGACACACTGAGACCTTTATGACTTGACATGAGGATCTTATTTTCTTCTGTAGCTATGTAGCCCTAGAGGCGACAAATAGATAATATTTGTGAAAAATTTGTGTTTAAATAAGTGTCAGAAGTGACATGTTGTAATATATGAACACTCTTTTATATGACTACACAATCCTTGGGAACTACAGCTGTAACAATAAATGATCTTTTAGAAATTAGCTTGTAGTTATACATCTGCCTAAATGGCTATTCAAATCGTTTGAAATAATAATAATAATAATAATAATAATAATAATAATAATAATAATAATAATAATAATGAAGTAAGCAGCTTCTTTGAATTTTCCTTCCTGACACTTATTAACAATCTGTTACAATAAGATATTTTAATCAGCAGTTCATCAGAATACCTCTACTCTTGTGAGTTTTATTCCAATTCCACCCCCAAATTTGGAAGTGTAATTACCCAACACAGTGAGACAAGCACATGCCTCCTCTGATATGTGAAGCCAGCCTCCACTGTTTTGTTTTTCTTTTCAAAATGCTGCCATTACTTCAGTGCAGGGCAGTTAATGTGCTCAGAGGAAAGTGTCAAGTCACCAGCTCTGATGCTGCCATCATTGCACTGGTTGTGATGTGTCTACCCACACCCAGAGAAGACATTGCTCTTTCAGGCTCCAGCTGCTGATGGCAAGCAGCATGACCCAGGATTTGCACTGCAATCCTCGGTCATAGTGCTAGCACATTAGATGCTGAGTCATAGAGCCCAAGCGATTTAATTACATTTGTTTAGCACATTTGCTGAATTGAAGCTCAGGGCTGATATCTGTTGGTGAATGTCAAGTGGTCCTTGCACTGATTTTGCATTTCATAGGTAAAATGGATTCATGTAAGTTAAAATGACCAGCTAATCTAAACAGGTGTAGTGTAACATGGATGTGCTGGAGGAAACCCAGACCCACATTGGAGTAGTCTGCTATCTAGGAATAATCATGATCAGCAGCATTTGGCTAGAATTGTCTTTGCAAAGAGAGAGACGTTTTTTATATGTTGTGTCTTTTATATGTTGATGATGCCAGTCATTGGTGACCATTGGTGTCTCCAGCATCAGTCACAATATTTTGAATCACTTTGATGAAGACATAGACAAGGGAGGGTGGGTGTATGTGCAGGGGTTTTCAAAACCTGACATAAAATAGAAATAGATAAGCAAACTAACTGCATGGAAACATACCAACAAACCTACACAATCAAAAACAAAGAACCAGCAAGGACAGACTGAAACAAGGGTACTTAAATACAATGACAACATTACACACCCTGGAACTGGATATGAATGGGCTGGGTAACAAATGAGACACAGATGGGAATGGGCAAGAGACAGAGGCGAGAGACAAGACCAAAACAAACACATGTGCTCAGAAGCACATTTGGAAATCACAAAAACAAAGTTGAGATGGGAAGACAGAGTGTGACAGGACTGATACTTGACAGTATATTAGCCTAATTATGCAGGAATTTTGAAAACTGTGGAATTCCTCTTTCCATTCTGAACTGTGAAGCTCCCAGACTACTGTATCTAACATCTTATGGTATGTAGAGGTTCCAGTTCAGGTCCAAGCCTAAGTAACTAGGGGTAAACAAAAAAACGGAATTTGAGCATTTTCTCAATCTTTAAGGCACCTTGATGAAACTGAATCCATAACAAGCACTGCCGATAAAGTCAATATGTTTTGTGAGTTGATCGAGTTCCAGGGTGGAACTTGGTGAGTCTGATGCTTTGGCCCCAGACTAAAATGTCTTTGACAGCTGAGATAAATTGGCTCATTACAAGCCCCCACCTGCTGTCTATGTGGTATTGATAAAAGAAAAACTCTCAAGAATCTCAGAGCAAATGAATGCAACTTGGCGAGAGAATGTTTGGGTATCCGATATGTCACACCCCGGGAGGAGCTGGAAGGAATATGTAATGTAACTTGATGTTTCAATGTCACGATTGCGCTTCGCCTGTGGAGATAGATCAATGAGTTTCAATTGTTAGCGCGAGTTCTTTCTCTGAGATCAATTGCCCAGGAAGCTGTCCTGAAGATGAAACCGTCATCATCATCATGACCATCAGCAGCTGCTTGGTATGGTACCAACCACTGTTTATCTCTATTCATTGCAGGATAGGAGGTGGGCTATGAGCTCCGGATTCATCTGCCTCGGTGACAAATGACAAAGCTGCCATGGCTCAGGCCCAGACAAGCAAAACTCTCTCTCTCTCTCTCTCTCTCTCTCTCTCTCTCTCCCCTTATAAAGAAAGAAAATCCATCAAGTAAGCAAAAGAAAGCACCCCACTCAGATTGATCCGAGGCCTTCCTCTGCCTGGCATTGTGGACCAACTCATATCAACCAAATGGGTTATAAGGAAAGAGCTGATCCTAGAGAGCACAAAAAGGAACAACACTCAGAGGGACCAAGAGCAAGCTTGATGCATAGAAGTACACAGCAGTGGGCTTCATCAGGCAATAATACAAAGTTAATGACGCAGAGTGGTGTCTTTCTTTGGCCCCCAGGGACGTCAATACAGGATGTTTGAGCGTTGTTCCTAATTACACTTTTATATCCAGCTCTGACATGATTGACGATTTCAATGGGGATGTATTATCGATCCACTTCACAGACAAGTCGTATTGATTGCAGTTCTAGATTGGCTATGACTTTTTTTACCCCTCTCTCACACTCTCTCGCTCTCCCTCTTTCTCTCTCTCTCTCTCTTGCCAATCAGAGAAGTTTAGGTGAAATTGTGGAAATGTGACCTGTGGGTGTTTTTTTTTTTTTAAATCATCCCTCAAAAGCTGCGCTGATGAGGGCGCGACAAAGGATGTACCAGCTGCGTGGCTTTGTGAGGTGGGCCGCAATCATGTGTAATGGATCAGCACACCGTGCTGGTGCATGCCAGTGTACTGCTGATCGCGGGGCCCCGTGCCTGGCCCAGTGGCGTTCGCCATTTCATCAACCCTGTTACTCCTCCTCCCCTGCAGCAAGGTTGAAAAATGGCATAGGAACAGCAGGCTGCTTCAGCCCATGTGTGTTTGTGTGAGGGTATGTGTGTGTGTGTGCTCTGTCCGCCTCACACAGCCAGGAGGAGGAGGAGGAGGAGAAGAGAGGCCTGTTGTTGAAATATATCTGACATGACAGCAGTTTCTGTGCACCCGCAGCTCCTAAATGACAATGACACCAACAGCAGCGGCAGCACACACTGCAGGGCTCAGCCAGGGATTGTTCAGCTCAAATTGCTCCTCTCTTTTGTCAAGTCGGCCGTTTTTCTCTCCTCCAACACAGACAAAGCCTATGCGTGCGCTAAATCATGCCCGTATTAACACCAATACTCCTTTGTGAAGTCTTCTGGTCGGTTAGGATTTACTGCCTATTAGGCTGCACTAAGTGTAATGGGGACATGTGCTCCAAATGATGATGCCAGGTTGAAAACAAACACTGAAAAGAACTCTTATGGTAATTATTCGTAGCTGCACCCAATTGGCTCATGTCAATCAAACATTGTTCAGACAGTGAATTTTGAAGTCACACATTTGTTTTGACATTGAGATCCAACATTGAACAGATGCTGAATCAGGAACATAACAATAGTGGAAAAACCAGAAAAGCACTGGCATCTCAGCCTCTCCTTCTTCCTTCACCTCACAAGTGGGCCCAGCTTCTCACTCTGCTTAAGAGCCACCCAGACCACCAGTCCAACACTACAGAGTTTTCTGCTGTATGATTCACTGGTACCAACGCTTTGTACACACTACCAATCACACACACACACCTATCGGAAATGTTGCACAGATAATTAACTTATCGTGTGTTTTTGTGGGTTGGGAGAAAACAGTGTGCCCAGATGAAACCCAAAAGCACAGCTCCATGAGCATACTACCTGCTGTGCCACCATGCCAGTCTGGCAACATTAGGCTACAATATTATTCACTTCAAATATTATGTTACGATATTAAACAGTTCTAGCAAAACAGATACTGAGCAGTACAATGACCCAACACTCTTATACACAAAGGTGTACAAGGCCTCTTTGAGCTTTGCCACAGAAAACATCCATAAAGAACCATTTTTGTGAGCGAGTAAGTGTGAAGAACCTTTCAATTGACTTCTTCACACCTTTCAAATATAGCTCAGCTCAAAAGACCTTTGACACAGCATTTATAAAATTAGCAGTAAACAGTTAATGAGTGAGCCACTTTTCACTCAAGCACAAAGATTATTATCAGCCCACAAAGCAAAGCCTTTTGCCTTCTTCATTCACATAACAGCAGTTTTCCTAAAAAGTCAGGACTGCACTAAAAACAGCATTTGTGAGTCAGAGATGTATTTTTAATCCTGAGCACCTAAGTAATCTAGCCCTGAAATGTACTGCACCATGAGATGATTAAATGGTCCCTAAAATAGTCCTTCCAGAGAAGAGAGAGATTTTCACTGGTTTTAAGGGCAGAGTTAATGCAGTCAAACAATTCAGCAAAAGCACTCTCCATTTTTTTTGCCACATGGAGTGGGAGAGTGAAGGTTCCATAGAGTCAGGAGCACCAGATGTGTGTGTGTGTGTGTGTGTGTGTGTGTGTGTGTGTGTGTGTGTGTGTGTGTGTGTGTGTGTGTGTGTGTGTGTGTGTGTGTGTGTGTGTGTGTGTGAGAGAAGTGAAGAGAGAGAGAGAGAGAGAGAGAGAGAGCTCTGTACATCAAACAGAAAAGTAGAGAGTTTTTTTGAGGTCTGTACCCTCATGTTATAAGCGTTATATAAGTGCATAATGTATTTATAGGAGTAAAAAGTGCATGTTTGCAGTGAGCCGTTAAAAAAGGAACAATCTCTGTGCCTGGGTTTAATATTTACACACAACTCTGTTTTTCTTTCAACGGAAAATTCTATTATAATACATATTTTATGACTAAACAAAACAGTTCCTTCACATCATATCCATTCTGTAAATTTAGGGTTCAAATAACTTCAACTCATTACCTCCATAACTGATACTTAACACTGAAGAACCACAGATTTAGCTGTTTTAAAAATTCTCTTGAGAGTGCGCCAATAATTAGGGACTTATTTGGAGCCGAGGTTTCACAAGGATCATGTCCTGACAACAGGGCAAAACCTTACAAAGCTGGCTACTGAGAGCCCAGTTAATGACTGCTAAGCTTAAAGTCACCACCTGTTCATTTTATCACAGCACTACAGGCTGTTAAACCATCATGCTGAAAATAACAAAATCGAGCTAAATATATCCAAGCTTACACTGTTAAAAAGGTTTGTCAGCTCAAACTAAATTATAAGCTAATTTAATCAATTCAAACACGTGCTGTAGATTTTAAGCATTTTAATGTTTTAGGTTATGCTAAAGCCCCAGAGCATGTTGCATCTACCACCATGCTTAAAAGTGTGCTCCAAAATGTTTGCGTCATCTGACCATTCAATTTTCCCCCAATAGGCCTTTTCTTGGTCCATTTGGTTCTGCTGCAAACTTTAGTTGAGCTAGAAGGTTTCGGTTTTGGAGCAGGGGCTTCCTTGTTGGATGGAGCTGCATCCCAAAGCCTAAGTTGCAGCTGAGGTCGGGCGGGTTCTCAGTAAGACTGTCCTAGCCTATCGATGACACAAGTGGACAGTCAAAGGTCCTGCTTCTTGAGAAATGGGACACCATACAGCCTTACTGTACTCGCAGGCACATGCACATGTGGATTACAGGACTGCTAGTGTGCCATTTGGGACTGGGGTAAGTGGGCACAGAGACGCTGCCAGCTGTAGCAAGTTAAAAGACATTTTGGAACTTGTAGCACCACTGAATTAATAATCTAAGAATTTACGTATATTTTTGCTCCTATATGTATACGTTTGACCCTGTTGACCATGTTGACCCACACACACACACACACACACACACACACATTTTTTCACATATGATTACAAATTACATAAACAATTAAGTACAGCAAAGAATGAGATACAAGGTTTTGTTCTCTATGGCCTGTGGAGAGAATGGTACACTTTCCAATCTTTACATATTCCGTCAAACTCTTTTATTCGGAAAAATCATTGTCTGGGCAATTTTAAGCACCTTTCTCTTCTTCAAATGTCCAATAACTTCTGCTTCTTCTGAGACCTCTAGTTGCACTAAACCTGGAATGTTTTTTTTTCATCCCACTGTGTGTGGAGCCTCTGTTACTGCAGCAGAGTCTCCATGATGACAGATTGTGAGCCACCTGATATCCTTCATCCTCCCCAGCGGAGGTGTGTGTTCCGCCCCACACTGCTCCTGGTGGACCAGGCGAGCAGCCGGCGTGTTTGATGGGCGATAGGAAAACACATCTGCTCTCTCTGGCTTCGCCTGCGAAGCACCAAAACTACACAAACAACCTGCACTCACTCACTCGCCTTCCTCTGATCACATCCCAGCACCTCTCCCAGAGCCTGGAATACCGGATAGCCCTCCCAAACCCAGGAAAGTGCTGGCTTTTTCCTCATCATTCTAATTTGCTGAGGTTCTGCTGTTGAGAGACAACTGACTCAGCCTTCAAATGCTTTGACAAACAAGCCGAAGTAATCTGACACTCTGATGAGAATGTGATGAAGAACCTGTTCCTTTTTCCAGCCCACTGAGCTGAACCATTGCACAATGTCTTACACACCTTTTAACTCTGAGCTTTATCACTTTCCTTTACGCAGAAACAGAAGAATAGAGCTTGTTATTGTTGTAATAAATAAACTGCAATGTCCTTTTGTGAGGATGTGATGATAATTGTTAGAACTTCTAAGTGCTGAAAAACCAGAAAGGCAGATTTGGGTTGTTTGCAGAGCTACAGTTTTGCCAGTGCATTCTGTCTGTTATAGCTTTTTGAAACAATTATAAAAAAATATATATTATTATACAGATTGCGTTTTGTTAAATTGTCCAAAATAATTATTATTACTGCCATATGGTCATCATTCCTGGTCATCAGGGAATGGCAAGAACAATCTAACAATCTAACACTGTTTGGGATTTGAAATGTTAAAAAGAACAATGGGTGCATACATAAAACAACATAAATACATACATTTCTCATCCAAATTAACATATTTAATGGAATTTTATTTGTTTTTAGATATTAAAGGAGTCCCAGAACTTAGAGTCATCCAACATCAGCACAACAACCGATTAGTGCTCTAGTGGCTTAATGCAATCAAATCTCCACAGCAATGTATCAACATCTAGGGCCTTCCCAGGAGAGCAGAGGCCGATTACTGATAAAGTGTATTGTCCCATATGTATGTCTTTGCTACAGAAGTCTATCATAAGATAAGCAAGCTTGAATTTCGTCAAACACACAGAATGCTTTTACACTTTGTATGCTACTGCTGGCTTGCAAATGCAGTTTAATATCCTGCTTCCATGATATCAGACAGGCATGAGTTGAGTGGGATTGTTGGTTACTTTACTACAGCAATTTCAAGAATGTCCCAATGAATATGTTCCAGAACTGAAAGGATGGACAACAGAGGAAAGTGAATCACACACAGTGTCGTCTATTGTAACAAATCAAAACTCGATTATAGATTATAGTTTAGCATGTAAGCTGAGAATTATCACTATGTTATTGCAAAGCATTACATTCATAGTGTAATGAATGTAGGAGACGAGAATAAGATATAAAGGTGAACTGAAAGCACGTGGGCAAGTATGTGCAAAAGTAAATGTGTAACAGAATGCTATAGACTGCTGCAACAAATGCAGGATAACCAGTATATTTTCATGTGTTATGTATACACTGTATATTCAAGAACACCCTTTCTAATGAATGCATGTTCCACTCATTGCTGACACAGATGCACACACGGCTTGTCTAGTCGAGAAGTACTGCCAGTAGAATAGGAATCTCTGGGGCAGAAAAACATGAACTGCCAGGCACAGTCTAAAGGGTGCCAATGAACACTGAACAGTGGATCAATGGAACTATGTTCTCTGGAATAATGGCACTCCATCCAATCCTTTTGAGATGAGTTGGGGATTTAGGGACGAAGTTGGTTGGTGGGTTGGTGATCATACATTCTCATCTGCAGCCGGAGGATTGAATAGGCATTGGCAGCCGGAGGATCGCAGGTTCAAATAGTCATCCGCAGCTGGAGGATTGAATAGGCATTGGCAGCTGGAGGATCGCAGGCTTGAATAGTCATTGGCAGCCGGAGGATTGAATAGGCTTTGGCAGCCGGAGGATCGCAGGCTCGAATAGTCATCGGCAGCCGGAGAACTGAATAGTCATTGGCAGCCAGAGGATTGAATTGACATTGGCAGCC
Organism: Acestrorhynchus altus; assembly: GCA_034509495.1. Lineage (NCBI taxonomy): Eukaryota > Metazoa > Chordata > Actinopteri > Characiformes > Acestrorhynchidae > Acestrorhynchus > Acestrorhynchus altus. The sequence goes on along the minus strand of CM067511.1, from coordinate 7,901,047 downwards.
GGAGGATCACAGGCTCGAATGGTTATCAGCAGCCAGAGGATTGAATAGTCATTGGAAGCCGGAGGATTGAATAGGTATTGGCAGCTAGAGGATTGAATAAGCATCGTTAGCCTGAGGATTGAATAGTCATTGGCAGCTGGAGGATTGAATAGGCATTAGCAGCCAGAGGATCAGGCTTGAATAGTCATTGGCAGCCGAGGGATTGAACAGGCATCAGCAGCCGTAGGATTGAATAGGCATTGGCAGCCGAAGGATTGCTGACTCGAATTGGCATCGGCAGCCAGTGTCCAGGGGAGGACAAATGGCATTCTGGGTTGCTCTCTGGGTGGGTAGATGTCACTCTCTCCCCACATCACCCAATGTTATGAACCTCTGTATCAGAGGTGGGGACACGGCTCTTTCGTCTCAGCATGATGACCAATCGTAGCAGTTCGAAAAGAGGCAGTGGCTGGCTTCACATGTATCGGAGGAAGCATGTGCTTGTCTTCCTTCATCTCAGGAGCATCGTATGAGTCCAATGTGTCCAATTAGGCAATGTTTAATGTAAGTCCCACACTTGGGGAATTCACAGTGTTACTACTGCCAGACACTCCATAACACACTACCTGTTTAAGTCATAATAATGCAACCCAATGCAATACAACCTTCTATCTCTTTTATGCCAGAAGTTCAACTGCAGTCGGGTCTATTAGAACATAGAGCATAACTCCTTGTGGTCAACACTCATTTTCACTCTCCAAAAGTCTGTCCAGGTCCATTCCTCCACTAGATGGCGAGCGAGGCTCATACTGTCTGTTGACCGCAGCAACATGGCGGCGCCCTGAACGCACGCTGTCAACCACCCCGGAGAGCGGCTCCGTTTCTCTATCCCCGCGGCCCACAGCAGTGGAGGTCAGTAAGGGATGGCTCTTCGTGTGTGCGAGGCCTTTTGGAGAGGATGTCTTCGCTCGTCTGGTCGCGTCTTTCTGAGGGAAACCGCGTCTCCACGTCCTCGAGCAGGTCAGGCTGTGGACACTAGTACTGCACTGACCTCACCCTTTGTTTACAAATGCAAAAAATGCTTCTCTCGTCCTTGTCACTTTTTAAAGTGTGTACAGGGTCCTAAAGCATGTCCTAACGCCCTGTTTCTGTAAGGGACAGCTGTGATGTTTATATACTGAATGTTGATGTCAGACATGTGTAATATGAAGGTGTTCTAATCTGAGGACTTTCTGAGTGTGAGTGATTACTGTCCCTCTGGGAGCTGGATTCAGCTTCTCTCAGTGGATCTTGAAGCCCTCTCTGGTGGTCCTCAAGCCCATCCCCAGGGGGAGGCAGTGGTCTATAGTGGGCCAGTAATGCTACATTAAAAATTAAAATTTAATGATAAAGGTTATATCAACGTTAATAGAAATGCAGGAATAACATCGCAGAAATATTGCCAATGAAACCAGTTTAATGTTTTCAAAGACAAAAGCAACTGGGAATAAGAGTTTTGTTTTCTCGTGGGCTGTTATGGTTTCTAGCTGTAAACAGTGGGGTTTGAGGTGTGAAAAGGTTTTAAACTGTAAGTGTCGATATAATCGTTATCACCTCAGAACATATCACATTCTTTTTATCCCGATATTGGTATAAATATTGATATCTCACCAAACCCTTAACCAGGACATGCTGCTCATGCTTGTCACTCGGGCTGGGCAGTATGGACAAAAACTAATCATATCCTGATATATTTTAGCTATATTTACAATATACGATACAATGTAATAAATTATGATACCCCATGAAATCCTTCTTCGGATTTTTAACTATATTTAACCATTGAAATTTGATCATGGTTTATTTTTTATACACACTAAGTCTTATGCCCTCTCCATAATGTGTACATGAGTGTGAATAGGGGTGGAGGGGAGCAGAGTAGAGGAGGAGCTCAGAGCAGGGGGTGGAGCAGATTGAAGGAACAGAAAAAAATCCATAAGATTGAAACAGAACTTTATTTTAAAAGTCGATATAAACAGTATCGCCTAGTCCATATCCCACTCTGTTTATATGCTGATATTGGTATAAATATTGATCGCCCAACCCCACCCAGCATAGTCATTCTGGATGATACCTGGTTATACAGGTTTTGTTTGTCAGTAAGTGTGGTCACGCTGACACATACAATCAAACTCAAATGGAAGTATATGCTCTTTTTTTACTACTAATAATAATTACTTAATAATTATTACTGCTAGTACAACAATCAATCTCTAGGATGCTAAATAGAACAAAGCTAGAGGTAACACAATTCAGATTCCTGTAGCCCAAAATAATACAAAATAGTAGTCTTTTCAAAGGTGTGTTTAAAGTTCATTATCAAAAGACAGTTTTCCTGGTCTTTCATCTGGAAAGTGGCACTCTTGTTGTGTCTTTCCCTTTGAGGTAGTTGTTGAGTACTATTTTTAGATTCTCCATTAAAAATAACTCATTTAAAAGAAATTGTATGGTATTGGTATTGACTGAGAGTCAAGAGTTCAATATGAGGGGAAAATCTGGCTATTCTGTTTGAAGATACCCTTTAATCTTGGCTTAAGTTAAACATTGACTTCACTGCTGGTATTTTAGTAACCTGTCCCTCAGGGCATTGATGGATGCTGTGAGCCGCTAATGAGAAAGGTCTGGATTCTGAATTCTCTTTTTAACTTTGCCTTTTTTTCAGACTTTCAACCTACAGTAAGAACCAGAGGTGGGATTCTTCTGACTTCAGCCAGTTATGTTTCCTCCAATGCATTTCTGGACAGACTGCTGAAAGGAAAAGGGGCTGGCATGGGTCAGGGTCCAAGCCAGCAGCCCTTACCTCCTGATAGAGGTAACATCTCCCTTTTTTCTCTGTAAATCACAATTTGTATTTGCACTTTTCAGAATGGGTGGGTCTCATATGCGCATGGGTTGTTGATACTGTGGTTTAGCAGACATATTTGGAACAATCTGGGTCACTTTGGGCCCTTCTGGCTCAGATGTGGGCCACATTTAGGCCAAACATTCATTGCTATCTGGATTGATTCCTGTTCTTGATCTCCACCTAGGTGAGCAGTTTTCCTTGCTGCTGAAGACTCCAGATCAACCAGAAAACCCAAAATGTTTGAGAGTGGCTATAATTGGGGCTCCCAATGCAGGAAAATCCACACTAACCAACCAGCTCCTTGGCAGGAAGGTAGTACTTTGATTGCGCATATTGGTTGATGCGTGTGATGGCATCAATTGGCATTGATATTAACTTTCTATTATTTCAAAAGCTCTTTGCAGTCTCCAAAAAAGTGCATACAACCAGGTCAAGTGCACTTGGTGTGGTCACAGAGGATGATACCCAGATTGTGAGTATTTATGTTGTTCTCATTAAGTCATCACTTGGTCACTGATATGCAGTTAAACAGTAGTTCAGAATATAACCATTAGTACTGAATGAGTCCATGGCTGTCAAATTGGAATGACTGTTAATAATTATTTCTCATTTTCCCCCTAAATGATCAGATTGTGCTGGATACACCTGGACTTACTACTCCTACCAAAGTTATAAGGTACATTTTGAATTTTGTCTTGTTTTCCACCCAATATTGGATAGACATAAACAATTCAGTGGTCTCTATAGTCAGAATAATTGCTCCTGTCAAGAACTCTGGGTCTAAGGTGGGTTTCTAAATGGCGGAAGTAAACACATATATCCCAAATGTTTTTTTTCAAATGCCATTTATTATTGTAATAATTTCCCCCAAAATGTAATAATTCTAAAAAATGAACGTTATGTTTTGACCGAGTAAAATACATTTTTATACTACATTTCTGGGTGTTATTACTTTACCTGGAAATAATTACAGTATTAATTGCTTCACCAACAAATAAGCAGGCTCTGTCAAATGAGGTTAGTTGGAGTTAGTCTGAGAATGTAGTAGATTGTGAAAAGCTGGTGTTTGTTAACAGTGACAAAGTTTAATATCTGACATAATTTTAATGCAAATGAGCATTAGCCTGCTTCTACCTTGGGCACAGGATAATTCATATTTCATCTCGATAATGATCTCGTTATTCAGGAGTGATTTGTTTTATCCTGTGTAAATATTTCTTACACATATGAGGTTTGGAACATTTGTATTTACCACAGAGTGTGATAGTGAATATATTTGAAGATCCAGTTAATTTCTGTTTCACCCAAATTCAGAGGTCATAATAAGGGCCATGATTACAGGAAACTTTACAAGAAGTGGGCTCAAGATACCAAGATTTGGTATCTAATCAGAGAAGGAAAAAAGAAATATTCTCTAATTCTATACTCCGAAGCAGTCTCCATAGTGCACATCAGATGTCCTGATTTCCTTTAACACTGCATAGTAAATAACCAAATAGCAGAAATACAACAGGAAAAAACGCAAATGTGCATCTACTCAAAAGGGACTAATATTTGGGTTCAGGTCACAGCTCTCTGAACAAAATCATCAAGGACTTTAAGTGACTTTAGTTATATATAGACACACCACTGTTTAAATACTAAGTATAGTTCTCATAATATTTAAATATATTACTAATATATAATATATAAAGATAAACTAAAAACGTCTCCATTCTGTTCTCCATAGACATCAGCTGGAAAAGTCACTTCTTGTGGATCCACTGAAATCATTACAAGAGGCAGATCTGGGTAAGTGATATCTCAGAGTAGTGGACTGGATTCAGTTTCAGGTTTCAAATATAAAAGTAATCGGGTCTCAAACTCATGGGAACAGTTCAGGAGCAGGCTTGAGTTTTATTCCTTTTTAGTGTTTTAACTCATTATACCGTTTAAACGTTTTATATAAGACCATATTTATAAATTGCATCATTTTCATAGGCCCTAAAATAGAAGCCTGAGGGGCAAGCTAAACAACTCTATAGATGTTCTGTCTTTAATTAATGCTTAATTATTTATTAATATAGGGATTAAATGTTAGTTGCTATGCATGATCAACAAAAAAACGTTGCCCTGTTTCCTTTATAGTGATGGTGTTGGTTGACATCTCTGACAAGTGGAGCCGCAATAGGTTGGACTTTGAGGTGCTGAAGTGTTTGGCTCTGAATCCACATATTCCTGCTGTCCTCATCCTCAACAAGGTAGGCACGTCTATTAGTAATAATGTCTTGCCATGACTGAAGCTGTCCTGTGTTTCTGTGTTAATGGTTTTAGAAGTAGAAACAAATTACAGCCGTTGCACGGAATTACAACCGAATTCAATCTTCAAATGTAACCCATTTATGGTAAACAGTAGTGATTAGGGGCAGTAAAAATACACACCCAGAGTGATGGGCAGCCACTTCAGTACTTGGAGAGCAGTTGATGTTCAGTGTCTTGCTTAACGGCACCTCAGATGTAAATGTTGACTCCTCTCCACTTCCTGCTGATCTAGGGGATTGAACCAGCAACCTTCCGGTCCCAAGTATGCTTTTCTCGGTTTTAGACCATTGAGTCAAATATGTGATTTGACTGCTGTTTAATACATACCTTACCTACTACACATCATTAGGTATTCTCTCAAAACAAGCCAGCGAATAACGCAGAATGCTTTCAGTATTTGACCACGTCTCTCTCACACAAAGGTGGACCTCCTGAAGAAAAAATCCTTGCTGCTGGACGTCACAGCTGAACTGACAGAGGGCATTGTTAATGGTCAGAGAATGAAGATGCACACTGCAGTAAACCCATTGCAAAAAGAAGCTGATGAGATGTTGGTCCAGCAGAAAACTGCCCCAGAGACCCAGGCTGGAAAGGAACAATGCTCAAATGCAGGTACACAGGCCCAAAGAGGCCTGAGCAAAGAACAGCTGAAGGACCTGAAGAGCTGCAAAGGATGGCCTCACTTCAAGGACGTGTTCATGCTATGTGCTGCAGATGAGGAGGATGTGGATACACTGAAGGTGGTAGTGAGGTTGCAATCTTAGATGAGTTAATCATGTTAACAAGCCTTTTGTAATCACTATTATTCAACAGTTTTAAAATGACTTGGTAATTGTTCTTCTTTTGTATTCAAAACAAGTTCAATTTAGCAGATTTTGAGCAATAAAATTGGTAAAAATAAGTAATTGATATTTAAATAATCTATTAGTTTTATGTGTTTATATTTGTTTTTATAAAAATAAATCTTTTCGTTTATAATATTCATTAACCTCAATGTTCTTTCTCAGATATGATTAAAATAAGTGCATTCTTAATGTTAAACAGCTTTCTTTATTATTATGAGACCATCTATGGCTCTGTTCATCATTCTGGGCATATATTAAAAATATTTTTTTCATTATCCTACAAATAATTTGAATCATATGTAGATAGGATCAGCATCATAGGATAATTTTATGAGCATGTTATTAAACGTTTCATGTTACTTGTAAAAAGTAGTGCTTAATTACAGCACACGTACAGGAAGGAATAACAAGGACCATAACATGGTTCACAAAATGTGAGAGCACTGGACAAAAGTCATACACATGCACCTTGAATGGGACATTTACTGTTGTATAGTCAGACTATGCTGATGTGCATGTAAACAGGACTATGTAAGACTCATTTTTCATATAGCACACATTCACCCAAACCGTTCCCTATAAAGAGATCCAAGTCTACTGTGTACATCAGAATCAGAAACTACATCAGCAGTGTGATCTTTCACTACTTAGGCAGTGTGTCCACTGCTGGCTAAGGCCCTCTAGTAGGTCAAAATATAGATATATTAAAATACTGCAGTCCTGTGTTTTGAATTGAATGTAAAAATGCAATTCCATGTGTACAGTATTGCAATGTATTGCAATATTGTAGCAACATATTGAGTTCTGACCCCAATATGATGATGCATATCATATCACCAAGTTTCTGCTCTATTCTGGATAGATGTCTGCTTAATGAATGTAAATTAATGTCTGTTTGTTTGGCAGAGCTATCTGATGGCAGCTGCAAAGCCTGGCCCGTGGCACTACCACAGTGACGTCCTGACAGATCAGAGCCCAGAGGATGTCTGCATCAATGCAGTCCGGGAGCGGCTCCTAGAATACCTCCCTCAGGAGGTGCCTTATATCATATCTCCGGTAATGCTAACTCAGCCCCCTGCATGCTGATAATGAAATTTCACACAGTGCAGATCACACAGACTCTCACTCTGTCACACGTCTAACTGTCTTGAAGGTCCACTGTATGTTTAAAAGAGTGTAGGAAGTGGCTCACCTGTGTTTTTATACAGGTCTTGTCAGCAGTAGGACTTAAAGAATCAGTAAGTCCTTAAGCATCTATTCGTGATGCGGTGACAATCTAAGTCCAGCATTTGTTAGTAATATTAGCTTAACGTCTCCCATTGTAAACTAAAGAATCCCATATAGATTTCAAACATTTCTTAGCTGATTAACTGATTCAAGGGTACACGATAAACCAAGTTCATCTGATTTTTCACCAAACTGTTCCTTATAAGTATCTGAACTCTAATTCTAAGAAGATCTACAAACGCATTAGGATGTTTGGGGTACTCCCTACCATACATTCTCCTCCTAGTCGTTGATTATAGCGTTAAAGATGACCTTCACTGCAGATAAAGCAATTTTAAATGTAAGAAAAATGAAAAAAGAAAAAAAACAAAACAAAAAAAACAACAATAAACAAACTTAATGATGTCGTTCTTTTGTTTCCTCTGAGCACTGGAATTTTCACAATGCCAGAACAGTGTTTTGTGCTGACTCCCGTTGTCTTACCGTCTGTTCTGCAGCACATCGAGCTCTGGAGAGAGACAGAGGATGGCAAGTTGGACATATCTGTCAAACTACATGTGAAGAAAAACAGCCATATGGTGAGAGAATGACTTTTTCTGCTGTTTCCCCCCCAAAACACTCTTTCATCTACTGACAGTGCTGTTACCTTGATCCCAACAAGACTCCCTGAGATATGTTATAGAAGAACATTTGAATGGGGCTCGGTAAAGAATGGTAAATATTTGAGAGGATTCCTTTTATCAGTCATGCACTTTTAAAAAGCTGGAGTCAGGGAACGATGGTTTGGTATTGCTGAATCGATGTAGAAAGGAATTGCTACAGGTTTTAATCATCTCTGATGAATAGCCATTAACAGCTGGGGATTCAGAGCAGCTTTCAACTTTTGTCCTTCTTTTTATCCTTTTTCATTCATTCTGTTTTGTTTCTTCTCTTATACAGTCTATGGTTATTGGTCCTGGAGGTCAAATGATTGCCAAAATAGCCCAGGAGGCAGGTATGGACCTCATGAAAGCTTTCATGCAGGAGGTGCGGCTGAAAATATCCGCCACTCTGAAGATCTGAAGTAGACGGATCAGCTGGCCAAGAAGCAAACATTGGTCCGCTTGTTTTGAATGAACGTGTGAACAGGACATTCTTTTTTTTTCTTTTTTTTTTTAAGAATGCCTTGGGACATCATTGCTTATCCTGGGCCTGTCACCTCAGCAAATTAATTTCTTTCTCAACAGTCAAGACAAGTACAATCATCCTTCCCCCCATTTTTTCTGAAACCAGCCGATGCATCATTTCAAGCTGATACAGACACACTTGCAGGACATTAACTGTCAAATCTGTTGAGTCATCTAACAGGAGTGATGGGGTGGGGAATGAGTGGAGAGCACCTCTGAGAGTGAGACCTTTTATGCTTTCTCAGACTTCTGACCATGAATGCCTGTATCACCACCGAGGATTGAGTTCAGTAATATGACCAGTGCATGTATTGTTGTGCTGCTCAGAAGTTCATTAGAAATCTGTTGGATCTGTGAGAAAGAGAAGTCTCCTTCTATGTTGCATTCATTAACCATTCAGCCTGCAACGGTCATGTCTGGCTTGGTTCAGAGGTCCACTCTGAACTCAAACTTTGGAATGTCTTGTAGACTGACCAGCACTTGTAGCCCCCATTATAGTTTTCTCATTAGTAAAGCAGTGGGATACATTATGAACACATCAACATTGAGAGTACATGTTCCAGTGGCCTCATTAAGAGTGGCTGAAGACGTCCAGAATATAAAGAGTTGAATTGCGAATGTCTTTGGGTGGATTGACTCTCATGTTCACAGTTCTTTCTCTGCAGCAAGGCTTGAGTTGATTCTGTAGATTATCCACAGTCATGGTCATCATTTGTCCCTTTTTTAATTGTAATAGTTGAACTGTTGACGTCTGAATTACTGTATACAGAACCATGTGTAGATGATTCTATAAAGAATAAACATGTTCTGATGTAATTATGTAAAGAACAATTTCAGCATTAAAGTGATTATTTTAGTTGTTGTGGTTCTAGAAGTGAGCATTGGCTTTATTGAAGAACCTTTGAAGAGCCCTTTATTCAGGGACTGGTTTGATGAAAATGTAAAGTTAGCTAAGTCAGAATCCACATTCATTGTTGTTTGTCCATATCCTTAACTACAGTAGAAGTTGTTGGGTTTCTATTGACATCTGATTCATACAGCAGGTTCTACAATCATTGATTGCAGTAGAAGTTGGCTTTTTGTCGCTTGACTCCTATAGAATCGTATTTAGAACCACATATAGCAGGATTTGTATCTTAGAAGAAGAAACACAAATGTTTTTTTTTAGTTGGCATCATTCTATAAATGTACAATGCTTTTATTAAAGAACCACTCAACAATTCTTTATTGAAGGAATGCTTTGGTGAGGAAGCAGATCTAAACAATTTTCTGCTTAACTAGCTTGTTTAGTGCTGAAGATGAAAGGATAATTTTGCTAAAAATGACAAATAGTTAGTAAGTCACCCATTATTTTTTTGGTAAATACAAGCACACTTCTCTTGTGCCGGATCCTGCTTTTCATTAAGGCTGTATTGTCTTCTTAGTGTGGTTTAGGGCATAGTGTGACTTGCTGTACTGTAAAATCAACAGAATTTTACACTGTACCCTGTATGCTGGAGGGGGGTTGTAGGTTTATAAGGCTTGTTTGGACACCAAACGTGTCTTGCCTCATCACCAGCATAGGGTAAGTGGAAAATAATGTAAATTAGATTTCTCTTTAAAGATAAAAATCTTTTATGGACGATGGCTTCCTGCATGTTTCAAGGATTACCTTGTTTTTGTGCTTCTCTCCATCTCCGATTTCTCCTGTGCTTTCTGTTGCTGTCTCACCCGCTCTCAGACTCTGCTGGAGCTTAACTAAAGGTGCAGCCCCAGAGGGCTAGATTACCCCTCTAATGGAACACGAAATGGAGCGTTAACCTGCCACTAAAATTGCCTCAAAATGGCGATGAGACATTTGCGCATTTGTTCTTGTACTCTAAAATTACCACTCTACCCCAAGCCAAGTTTGGCTGTTGGTCACTCCTTATCAAGCCCATAATGATGGATCAGCTACACTGTAATTCTCTCTACCTTTCCTCCTTATCTCTCTCTCGCCCTCCCCTGCCACCCCTTTTTTCTCTCTCTTGCTGTGTCACACGAGTTCATTGAGGGTGATAATGAGACTTTTTTATTGAGCTATAGACATCTATTCCCTTCCAAGCGAGAGCTTTGGACTACTAAACAGGCATTGATGGAAAAAAATCATTGCTATATATTTTCTCATTGTATAGAATAATATCGAACTAAACTGCACATTAAAATGCATGGACATAATGAGTTGCTGAATCATGGCTTGTTTATTGAACCACAGAACACACATCTTAACAGCTGGACTAAGGTACTAAAAATGTTTGTACAGACAACATGTAAAGGGTTACATTACAAACGGTCCAGTACTATTCAGTTCCACTCAGTTCTCCATTAAATCCTGGGCTGTGCAGGTTCAGATCTTCTGGCTTGAAGCTTCCAGGACTGATGACCATGAGAAGAAGCAGGAGAACCCTTACCATTACTAAACTCAGTAATGGTAACGGTTTAACCGCTTCCCTCTATCACAGAGCTTGAGTGTGTGTGTGTGTGTGTGTGTGTGTGTGTGTGTGTGTGTGTGTGTGTGTGTGTGTGTGTGTGTGGTAGACCACAGAGGAGGAATGTCACCCTGGATAGTACATCATCTATACTGTAGTGTCTCCATAATGAACTTACAGTATATGATGATATCCTGTCCAGAGCACAATATTAAGGCAACTTGGAAAGCTCTGAATCTGGATCATTCTGTAAAGAAATTGTAAGGTGATGGTAAGCTGGTGTTGATACTGTCAGCGTTGAATATATATTTAATATATAAGAATATATTTACACTGACTTTAAAATAAGTTGCATTGAAAGTTTCTTGAACCTCAAATAAAGTTACTTATTTTTGGAAAAACTTATTTTGCATTTTTTTACGTAATTTAAAGCTGCAAACAGCCCTTTTACATTGTCAGCATTTAATCAAACAAAGCAAATTTAAATAGAATTCCAACCAAAATCGCATTGAATTAGAATTAACATTAAGTTTATTATAACCATGTATATGTATATCGTTTGACGTATCCTGCCACCAAATTCCTCTCCATACATTTACAAAAGTCACACTTGCAGTCAGATTCGTCACCTTTAATTGGCTTCCTGATTTCAGAGCTCAGTTGTTTACCAAGTTCTCCATGCTCACCTTTAAGGCCGCTTCTCCTCACTCCTCTTGAAGAAGGTGTTAGTGAATAGCTTAATTACTCTTGGTTGACACCTTCCCTTGTCTTTCTCCCTTTCTTTATTTCTTGGCTATAGGCTTGGCGTCTCCGTTCTCCTCCAGGTCCCCCAACTGTTGTCCAGAACTCTAGGGCTCTCTAGGTCCCAAGGTTCTCACCGTTTTTAATGGCCCTCACTCATTTGCATATTGTGATGACACAAGGGCAGTCTTGCTCTTATCAGGCTTCTCCTGACTTGCCTTCCAGCCAATCAGGTCGCTGTCCTCTATCAGCCTCCAAACAGTTACTCCAACCCCATCTACCCTGCAATGCAAGGGCACGCCTTTGGGTCAGCCAGCTTGAACTTGGAATTGGACCAGAAACTTGAGTGCTATATGCAAAAGGCTTGACATGGCTGTATTTTATTAGTTGGTTGAATCAATAACCTGTTTAACTCTGGTGAATCTGAAGTCTTGTGTGCACGCTACGGAGTTGGTTTGTGGTAAACGTCTTTATACACGGCCTTGTTTCTAATTACATAAAATCCCCTATTTAACAGTGTGAAATAGCTTATTCTTTTAAGCTGAAAGGAAGCTGTTGTGCAGGAAGTTGGAAATTAATTGCTTGAATTTCTGTTTCTTTATGATTCTTGTTAGCTGTTGGAATTTCCAGTAGAATTTTGGTCACTTTTGGAACGATTGGAATGGAATGATTATTTTATCCTTTAACGGAACTTTATAAACAGGAGTTGAAGTACTAAATGAAATATTCTCAACTATCTACAAAGTTCACTGCCATAAAGTTTAAACCACAGACAGATGAATTAACATTGATTTTCTTGTTAGAATTGCAGTCAGAACATCTCCAAAACATTAGGTGGCTCTTGTGGGGTGTTCCCACTTATGCAGTGTTCATTATCCTCCAAGGAAGAGCACCCAGTGAACTGGTCATGGAAGCCCAAGGCTTGAGATCTTGATCTTAAGGTGATTTTAATGTTGTGGCTAATTGGTTATACACTCATTGTATTCCAACATATATACACGTTTTGAAGTTTTTTTTTAGTAAAGGCTGTGATTCTATACAAAACTATGATGACTGAGTGTTTAAATCATTTTATGCTTCATGGAAAGGTTCGTCAGATACATGGAAAGGAATTGCACCTAAAAAGATTTTAATAAAGCACCAAAGTCGGATTCCACTATTGTTGCTTGAGTTATTAAACAACACTTTATGCCTAGAGTGTAACCCTTAATGGTTCTTGATTTGGACCTGCAGATGTTGGTAAAAACGTTAGGTGGTCTGGAATCTTTTACATTAGGTGCAAGTTCTTTCAACACTGTGCACAAACACATCTCAAGTTCCAAATATGGAACATCCATTGCAAGGTTCTTTAGTAAACCAGAAGAGGTTGTCCCGTGATGTTGCTCCTTGCTGACACTTTTATTCAAAAGAGCTTAGAAGCACCTAAACATGACCTCAGATCAGCATGTCCTCTCCACATCTTCACCTATTAGCATATGAGTATTACGAGTGTCAAGCATTGTTTTAGGGTTTCACAATAACAGATGATTTACGTTTATCCAATATTTTAAACAGATATTTGATGCATTTATTTAGCTCCAGAGCAGCAGAATATTTAGGTCACTCTGGAGCATGGTACTGAATATCTGCTGTTGATTGTAATACATTTAGGACTGTATTACTCTGTAATGCTGATCCAGGTAGAGTTGGTCTGTATTTCTATATTGTATGAAAGTTAGTGTATTTAGTAACAGGTATAGACTTATTTATGCAAAGTTATGTGTGCTTTATGTTTGGACCAACAAAGCTTTCAACAAAGTTTTGAGCAAAGGCTGTGAATACTTATGTATGTTATATTTGTGTTTTATTTTTAATACATTTGCAAAGATTACAAAAAACTTTTCTCACAGAATTTTGAGAAACAAAAGGAATTCAATCCATTTTGGAATAAGACTGTAACATATCTAAATGTGGAAAAGGTGTAGAACTGTGAATATATATGTGTGTCTGTATATCTTTCAATAGATTTCTTGCTTATTTTCTTACAATATAAACGTAAAAATGCATTAAAATGATTTATTATAAATTAAAACGGTTTCAGGTATATCATTAACTATCATTTTCATGAAACATTTTCTTACAGATGTATAAAACTGATTTATATTTCACACATTTATGAAAATTTGGGAAAGTAGGAATACTTCAGACGAAGAAAGAATAAAATAGAGCCTTCACAGTTTGTGAAATCCTTTCCTTTTGTTAGATTTTTATATTATTTTGAAATATAATTAAATTATAAATGTATATTTTTATGTCCCTTGTTTTGTAAAATGCTGAACTACATTGTAAATAAGAGACACCTTCAAAATTTTATCAATTCAATTGATTTAAATTCATGTGATTTTCACAAAACAATATTTGCAGGATTTCAAAGTCAGAGTCTAACTTAACGGTGTAACTGCATTCAGGCATGAATTGAGTTTCTCCATTTAAAATCAATTTTAGTCTAAGACAGGTTGTACAATAGTCTAATAACATGCTGCATCTACATCAGCATATCTCTGAATCTTCCCCTCACAAACTTATGGGCTGGAATATTGGTGACCCTAGTTGATTGTCAAAGATTCTGACTCCCCAGTTTGGGTGGAGTGAGTGAACGGCCACACCGAAGAGTCAGATAAGAAGCTGGGAGTGTTATCATCTGCACCAGCATGTAGCCCACTGGTCATGCTCCTTTTATCTACTGCTTCACATAGGTGGACGTTTCTAAGAAGTTCAGATCACTTACTCAGGGAGGAGATTCCTGTGGCCAGCCAGACATGAACACAACTGGACACAGCTTTGTAGAAAGGTAGAGAGTGCCTTTGATGAAAAGACATGTTATGTACCACTGATCCTAAAAGCTATAAACAAGGCAGCCCACTCACTCTTAAAAAAGTTCACACTGGTTGTGTATGGAACCAAAACTGGGTTATCATAAAAGGATCAAATATTTGTACTGGGCATTTTACACACAATGTCACATAGCAGCTTTGCATTGAAGACCTCCAAAAACAGTTGGAGGAAGAAACCTTGGGAGGAATAAAGACTCACATCGGGAATGTCATCCTCCTCTGGTCAGACTACTGCAATACTGATAATAAGTCACAATACCCCCAAGGCAGCTGTTATGCTCAGGTGTACTGATATAATCATAATGGTGATGGTAAGAATAATAAAAGTAATGACGAGGGTTAATGGTGGTCATAATGACCCATGTAAAATTTAGCATAGTTGATAATGGAGGGAGGTCATCTAGTCCGAGGCAGGAAGGTGGGCAGCTTGTGTGAAGTGGGTAAAAAGAGTTCTTCAAAGGCATTATCTTGAGAGTGTAAAGAGTGTGAAACATTGCATAAGCATCAATGAAAGGTTATTCTTGTAGTAAGAAAGGTGAGATAATAATGAGACCATAATCATAGCAAAAACAGCCTTTACGGCAACAGATGCTTTTGTACTGGTGCATTTTTAAATAATTACAATATTGTGATTTTTGTTTATAATTTAATTCAAAAAGTGAATGTCGTTTTATTTTCATTAGATTTAAAGTGACATATTTTGAGCCGCATTTCTTTTAATACTGATATTGTCTGATGCCATTTATTTCATCTTGATTTTTTTTTACAATTTGAGATTCTTTTTACTTGCTATAATTATAAGCTTGATATACGACAGTTTACAATTTTGAATGAAATTATGCACACATGAACTTTTTCAACAATATTGGACTTGTTTGAGATGTAATAGTAAGTATATGTCAGTTTTTAGGAAAGGTTTGTGTAGGTGTAGACTTCTATAAGGCCTTGTTAGTAGTTATTGTAGATAGTAGATGGTGGTTCTCAGTCCTTGTCCTGGAGTACCACTGCCATACTTGATTTCCCTAATTCTAGCACACCTGACAAGCCTTTGCTGAGTCGAACTGGGTGTGTTACAGGAGGAAAACCCTAAAACAAATGGTACTCCAGGACCAGGATTAAGAACGACTGTTATAAGAACCCTGGATGTTCCATCCAAGCCTATTTCTGAACTCGAAGGGATGGATGTTATTTATTATACACTAATCAACCATAACATTATGGCCACATCCTTGTTTCTACATTCACTGTATATTGTCCACACAGGAGCACTTTGTAGTTCTATAATTACAGACTGTTGTCCATCTGTTTCTCTGCATACTTTGTTATCCTGCTTTCACCCTGATCTTTAATGGTCAGGACCCCACAGGACCACCACAGACAAGGTATGTGGGTGGTGGGTCATTCTCAGCAGTTCAGTGACACTGACACAGGGGTGGTGTGTTAGTGTGTGTTGCATTGCTATGAGTGGACATAGTAGTGCTGCTGGAGAGTTTACACCCCTCATCATCTCTGCTGGACTGAAAATAGTCCACCAACCAGAACAATTCAGCCAAAAGTGTCCTGTGAGCACCGATGAAGGACTAGAGTGTGACCAACACATACTAGGTTGGAGTGTCTAATAGAGTGGACAGAGAGTGGGCAGAGTGTTTAAACACTCCAGCACACTGGTGTGTCTGATCCGTGCTTACCAGTGCAACGCGCACTAACACATGAAAACACTAACACATTCAAAATATGGTGAAATTCTTTTTGAAGAACTTAATATCCTTGCTTTTGGAAATGCTAGTATGTCACATGGTCTTGCTGTTGTTGTTGGTCATCATGTTGCCCCACTCCCCACAGACCTGAACGAATACTCAAAAGCACTTTTTATTGCCTGAGAATAAACTATGAGGTGGATCACAGTTCTTGACAAGTTTAAGTTAACCAAAGACACTGAGGTGGAGGGAAAACACTCCTGTGTTTAAGGTGTCATCACCCACACTTCCTACCATAGACAGTCATTCCTTCTAGGCCTTCTGTCTAGGCTTGGTCAATAAAAGGGCTTTGGTGAAAGTTGCCTTTTGCTGTTGATCCCAGACCATTTTTGAGGATGGGCCTGCTACCCATAAGGATGGAATCTGTTTAGGAGAGGCTGATCTCAGAACAGCACAAACTGGGGGAGCCCATCCTTCTCAGAGCCAATAAAGAAGTATAGACAGCACCTAGCTTCCTGCAGTAATGAGGGGACAAACTGCTTGGGTGATTAGCACCTCATGGAGCATTTGGTGGGGTTGAAGTGACCCTAAGCCTCTGAAGTGAGGTGCCCCACCTCCTCCACAAAAACAAGAAAGTGTGGTTCCCAGACACCTCCTGAAGCAGGACGAGGCCCAAACCATGAGACGAGAAGATAGATCAAAGAAGAAGCTTGGGATTGGTGTTCTGGCAGACACACAAACACCTCTTTCATGTGGAAAGGATGGGCATCATCCTTACAAATGTTCTGTCACATCCCCACAGCTGACCACCGATCTCAGAATCCAGAGCGTTCAGCCTGTTCAGCATCAAGGCCATGTATGTCCATGAGGAAAGGCCCATGTTGGACTACCCTTATCCACTCAACCCCCTGACCAACAACTTTGGATATTATCCACAAGGTAAGCTATGGAGATTTTGTTGAGCCCTTTGTTTAAAGATAACACTTTGTGCATATGGACATTATATAGAGACTTCATCACTCAATAATCATTTTATAAAGCAACACTTGGATGCCAGTAATCTCAAGATGAAGGTTCTTGTTCCATTCATAACATTATTATGAAGCATCTCTGGAGCTTATGCATGTATTATGAAATCCCTGTGTAAGTGGATCTGAGAGTGTAGAATGGAAGTGAGGACTTGCATACCTGCCCATGCAGTTTAAGGGGTCTGAATGTGTGGAGAACAGTATAATATACTCCTTTAGTGAGAAGGGTTCTACAATGTATTGATCATACTAGACCTGTTGTTGGTGATATATAGGACATTTTTTATGGTTCTCCAGTTGCTCCACATTTTTCTTCTAACCCAGTTTACTAAACATGAGGATGGGGCACAAATGTGGACCCTTTGAGAGTGGCATAATGTTTCTTTCATAACTGTAGCCTTTAAGAACCAAAGAGTACTATTTAGGAATTGGTGGAAGTGATGAGGTTTGCACCAGCTGAATGGAGATGATAAATTCCTTGGAAAAGAAGTAGCTGACATGCCTTGGAAATATTCCTCTTCGACAGAATGGAAGGAATCACTCTGCAGGACTCAACCTTGGGATAGCAAAACCATTAACCGTGGCGAGGCAGAGCTGACCTCACTTCCAGTGCATGTGGCACTTGAGGGGCGTGAACTATGGGACAAATTCAGCGGCACTGGTACAGAGATGCTGATCACCAAGACGGGCAGGTAAAGTAGAAAATGGGTGACCATCCTGTTTTACAGCTGTACGCCAATCCACACAACAGTTACTATACATAACACAACAGATGACTGGAATGATTTCGTACAACTTATATGAACCTACAATAACATACATCTTAAGAAATGTATGGAAATAAAATGAATTGTCACATTTCAGAATGATGACCAGACCGGAGATGACTGATAATAGAGAGCGCTGTCCTGTGAATAGAGTAGGAAACGGTCACCTTCAGTCCAGACCATGAAAATATGTACTTTTTAAACAAATTGTGATGCAATCCAGAATAGACATTTCAAAGACTGTAGATCTTTGGTTAAGTCTCAGTGATGCACATCATATTTCAGGTGTTCTGAATAGGCCATGAAACAGTTAAAGACCTTCACAAGAATACTGAAAACTGAACACTTAGCTTCCCTCAGGGGTTCTTTAGTAAAAATATTGCTCATACATAGAACCGTGACAATTGTGTCATTGTGATTTTGTGAGATCATCTGACCTTAGATAAAACAAATAAATTATTTTGGAAAAGTTTATTTGCAAACACTGTTCAGAGCAGCTAAAGCCAAACTACTACCTGGAAGAAGTGTCCATATACTTTTGGTCATGTAGTGAATGTAAATTGAAATCTTTTGCTAGCAAATAATTAAATTAATGATACCAAATATTAGGCTTCAATAACAGACAATTTAACTAGCAAAAGACAGTTTATTAACAGTCAAAACAATGTTTTTACTCCACATTATAAACAATCATTCCTTTTCTTGATCAAACTGGAAGAACAGTGCTAGTTAATCAAACAGCGTTTTCATTTGAAATGTATAGAAAGTTACGATAAGAGCACAATTACTTAGCATACACTTATCATTTGTAGCACCCCGAAGTCTAGTGGCAAGCCTGACTGACCAATCACAGATAACATCTGCTCACAACAGATTAAACTGCAATAAAGTGTAGCGTCAGTGTGAGAAAGTATCCTAAAGGCCCTCCAAGACAGTGTGTTCTGTGATAAATGATGACTGTTTCAGTGTTAAATGAAGTTTAAAATCCATCTATTAACATTTGCCAGTGTAGTTGATGCAATTGTTTCCAAAAGACTAAGAGGCCAATTTGTATTTTTGTTATAACTTGTTCATTTTTAAGGAACAAATCACCATTTAACCTCTTTTCTTTGAGCAGATGTATGTCTATAAGCACATATAACATTCATAGGGGTCTATAAGCACATGCAACGTCGTCTATAACAGTCTATAAGCATGCATAAGCACACAGATCTTCAAAAAGCAGCCTGAGCAGTAGTGTATCTCCTCAGCACTTTGGCACCCAGGCCTCGTTCTTCCTCTGCATAATGTTCAGTGTCAGTATGTGTTTTTGTGTGTTTATTTCAGGCGTATGTTTCCCAGCTGCAAAGTCACAGTGACGGGGCTAAACCCCAAAGTCAAGTACGTGGTGATGATGGACATGGTGCCGTTTGATAATAACAAGTACAAGGTACCTCCCCTCCCGCAGAACACACACGCCTGTACACTATAATATGAACACACTAATTCACCTTTTTTCTACTTTGAAATGTATTTTTGCTCCCTATATGCCCAGAAGCACCCAGACTAAGCAGCCACTAATTACTTACACCAGTGTTTAGTTGTGCGCCCACAGCTTCTAGATCTCCACAGAAAGTTCTGAGAGTAAATTGGGATGCTTTACAACAGCTGCTCATACGCCTAAGGGCTTCAATCCAATTCCCAGTGCCAAGCACCAGCTAGAGGGGTATTAAGCCCCCAGCCCCTGGGACTGTGTTCTCTAAAGTAACAGAGCCCCATTAATACCTTTGAGATGGGCTGGAGTGCCAGAACTAATCTAACATCAGTACCTGACCTCACCAGTGCTCTCATCACCAAACACAATGAATGAATGAGCAACCAAGTGCAATACACACTGACCACTCATGACCCTTCTTTGCTGCAGTGGAGTAGGGACCACTGGGAGTTGAGCGGTACGTCGGAACCTTGCCTGCCCAACCGCTTCTTCATCCACCCTGACTCCCCCGCCATGGGCGAGAGGTGGATGCAGTACCCCATCTCCTTCCACAAGCTCAAACTCACCAACAACACACTCAACTCCAGTGGCCTGGTGAGCAACGTCACATTACCAGTGATCAAAAAAAATCTAATTTACACTTTTCCTTCTGACCCTAAATGTAGTTGATGAGCCATGTCTTTGGTTTCACACTGGAGCTACAGGACTACGTGGCTAACACGTCAGCAGTCCGATGGATTATATGTACTGAATTCCAGAAGAACTGATTTCGCAACACAGGCCAGGTGTCTGAGCTTTGGAATCATGAGGCTAATGCTGAGTCTCACAGACTATTATTATTATTTCCTCATAACTGGATATCTAAATCAGGACACTCTTGAATATCTATTCACACGGACAAAAATATGCTGCAGAGAAGAGAACAGTAGTTTTTTCATGTCTATAGACAGACATGCAGCTTTGGTAACTAGGGTCAGGTTCCCCATCATCAGCCGGTCCAAATATCAGCCACCTCGGGATCTTATTCAATTCCTATCTTGCCCTTCACTAATCGACTGAGGTTATTCTAAGGAATTCCCAATTTACTGGAATTGATTGGCTCAGGAAATGAGGGGAACTAGGCTTCATTCCCAAGTGGCCGAAATTGGAGATATGTCTGGACTGGCTGATCATGCCCTTACACTGCATAAGCAAATCTATTAATGCTTACTGAATGCCTCCACACCATTTAATGCAAACAAGTTATGGTCCAGCAGCTCCAGAGACAACTAAAGGAGCAACATTCAAACACTAAACAGCTACTATATTTAGGGTTTGAGGGAAAATTGTTATTTGTCTTTATAAAAATACCTACATTTCTACAGTTTCTAAAATTAAAATTCTTCTCTCTGTTTTCCTTCCTTGACCAACAGGTGGTTCTTCATTCCATGCACAAGTACCAACCACGACTACACATTGTCCAGGCTCCAGACCCCTGTAGAGCCCAACCTGGAGCCTACCTACGATTCACCTTCCCCGAAGCAGCCTTCATAGCAGTCACGGCCTACCAGAACCAGGAGGTGGGCACAGGCATTTAACAGACATTGGTCCATTAGCATTTATTAGGACGTTTATATTATATAGTGTTTATATCATTTGTCAATCTGACCAAGCTAAACAATCAGTATGGCTGACAGGCATGACCATCTTAAACATGCTGTTCAATCACCTGACTGGCCAGCATAACCAGTATGACCAAGGTGGTTGACCTGCATGACCAAAATCAAATGCAATATACATAGTGTTAGTCTGGTTAACCAGCAAGATTTCCAACCACTTTCACCATCAAAGACTAGCTTATACCATCCAAAACCAGTTAACAGCAAAACCTTGTCTTGAGCTGGATTTTGCAGCTGCGTACTGCAGGCATATTCAAAGAAATTATTTACAAAGGAACGACGTGTGATTCGTCCCTGCAGTCGATCAGTCGACCACTTTAGTTTGCTTCATTCGTTTCTTTCCTTCAGGTCTAATGAAGGTAGAAGCTAATGGAGATCTAGGTCTGTGTCTGGACAATATAATCCCTGATTGAGTAACAGTTTGACCAGTCAATAGTTATGGCTCTGCCTGGTTGTTGATTTGTACAGGATAAAGCACTGGCACATATAACTGCAGACAGCATAAATCAAAATGTTATAACGGAGATGCTCACTTTCCCAGATAGCAAACATATATTGGTTTGCTGTCTTGATAAGATTGGCACCTCACTGACGGTTTACCACTGCTGGCCCACCCTCGGACCACCCAGATGTTTGTCATTGTCAACTATTTTGTAATCTTCTCAAACAAATTTGAAATGTACAGCGATTATTTTTATTTTGGAAAATAAACTAATATTACAAATGTATAAAGAATATAATGACAGGTCTGATATAAAACGATTTGGTTGAAAATGTTGCTGAAACTGAAAATAATGAAATGAAAACATAAGTAAGAAATTAAGGGAAAATAGGTACGTTTGATTGTTGGTGGTAAACAAGCTTAAAAAAGTGTCACGTAGTCTAATAGTCTGCTTAACCATCGGCAGGCCGAGTAAAATGTCAGTGGACTGCCAGCTTTTCTGTCAGTGGTTCGGCGGTGGTCCGCTTTCCTCTTAAAATTAAAGTCCAATGGGCCCAAATTTTTATTCCATTTTCCTTTAATCAGGTTTATTAATCACCAATATGTGAGAAATAACAGCAGTGACTGAGGATACAAGGACATTGAATACTGATCATACTGAAGGATAACTGTGTTAGAATTACTTATGACTAAAAATACAGTCATTGCAGATTCGTACTGCATCCAGTTCCTGGTAGTATACATTAACCTTGTATCGCCAGTGCAGCTTCACAACACACCAAACTGACCGACATATATAGCTGCTCTATTTTCTTCAATTTCCTGATGGTAAAATAGTGGTCATTTTGAAATTGTAGGGACTATTTTGCATCACAACACCCTGCTTGAACCTGCCATGAGCGAGATTTAAAATGGATTTTAGACCAAGAACCTGACTTACAACTACGGTAAAATAGTGTCTCAGGCCTAAGGCAGTGAGCCTTCATTCATTACCATTTTGCTTTAAGTGTAAATTCTGCAACCTTACCATGTGATGAAGTGCCATCTAGTGCTTTGTATCAGATAGTGCACCAGAAAGTGACAAATGGTTTGGGTTGGAGTGTCACACAGACAGTGAGGTCAATTACCTTCAGATTGTCAGTCTCCAATTAGAAAGTGAGTGAAATTAGTAGTGCCCGCTCTCAGATCTGCCGTGATTTTGATTACAACCAAGAGAAAAGCCATTCTGAGGCCAAACCCACTCAGTGCCAGCAGATCTTAGATCTCAAATACATTTCCTTCAGCCTTTGTTGTGATTGTTCCCATAAATCAGTGTGTGCTCATTAGTGTGAAGGTGTTGACAGATGTGTTTGCTGAAAGGCCTTCCCTGTCTTTCCTGCACCAGATCACCAAGCTGAAGATTGACAACAACCCCTTTGCCAAAGGCTTTCGTGACAACGGGCTGAACAGGAAAAGGTGACAGACTTCTGAGATTATGTAGCAGTAGATGGATCTAAAATGGGTCAACACACATAGAGGCAGTGTTTTGCAGTGTTTTTTTTATGTTTTAAACCCTCATTAGGTTCAGAGAGAAGGATATCCAGGGGAAACCAGAAGGGTCTGCTTCAGGACAGCAACACAGGAAAGCACAGAAACAACAAGGTAACATTTTTAATTCAGGACCTGCACTGAACAGCACAATGAAGTTCTTCTGTTTGCATATCCCAGCTTAGAAAGCCGGGAAACAGGATGTAGAGTCATGGTGCCTAAATCGGAAAGGGTTAATTTTGCAAAAGGCAAAATGGGTATCAAACCCACAACCCAATGATCAATAATCTAGGGCAGTGTTTCTCAACCCTGGTCCTGGAGGCACACCTACCCCACATGTTTTACAGCTTTCCATGCACCCACCACAACCGATTCAGTTAATCAGCTCATTAATAGGGTAGGGGTGCCTCCAGGACCAAGGATTACAATCACTGATCTAGGGCTCTAACCATTGAACCACTATTGCCCAATTTTATATACTGTTGCAGGATGTATTATGTGAGTGGTGGGTCATTCTCAGCACTACAGTGACACTGACATGGTGGTGGTGTAATAGTGTGTGTTGTGCTGCTACAAGTGGATCAGACACAGCAGTGCTGCTGGAGTGTTTAAACCCCTCAGTGTCACTGCTCGACTGAGAATAATCCACCCTCTGAGCACCGATGAAGGTCTAGACGATGACAAACACACACTGCAGAAAAAGATGAGCTTGTCTAATAGCGTGGGCAGTGAGTGGATGCAGTGTTTAAACACTCCAGCAGCACGGCTGTGTCTGATCTACTTGCTCCAGTGCAGCACACACTAACACACCACCACGTCAGGGTCACTGCAGTGCTGAGAGTGACCTGTGGGGTGCTGACCATTGAAGATCAGGGTGAAAGGAGGATAGGAAAGTATGCAGAGAAACAGATGGACAACAGTCTGTAATTATAGAACTACAAAGTGCTCTTATATGGTAAGAGGGGCTGAAAGTGAATGTACAAAGGAGGTGGTCATAATGTTATGGTTGATCATTGGTTGTATATTAATTATATCATAAAAAATAAAATATAAAAAATGCTTATTTTTCCATTTAAAAATTTTAGATCATTTTTTAGATAATTTTATGCACACACTGATACAAATAGTGAGATACTGTTGTATATATATATATATACATTGTATTTACAACGTTATTACATTGTTTTGCTTCATAGCATGACAAAACACAGCTTAATTACTAGAGCCATCTCTGTTCTGCAATGCTGTAACTCAAGCAACGTAATCACACTACACCTTTACATCTAATTTTAAGATTTATTTATTTTTTAATCTAAAATGTTTTAATCTTTTACATTTTCTCTCAATAAAATACAATCCAGAACCTTGCAAAGATCTTCAAATCAATTCAATAAATCCAGTTTCCAGTCCTGGATTTTATTCTGGCTGGACATTAATGGTGCAGTTAAGGTAATTGAGGTTTGCAAAGTCCAGGACTGGAAACTGGACACAAAGTCTCGATTTGAAGGCCTCTGCATCAAGTAGTGGTAAAACGGCATCCAGCAAGGGGCAGTATTGAGTCATATTCTCATTTTCCCCTCAAATAACTCACCTCAGGTTTCAGCATCACTGCTTTTGGGGTCCATATGTATCAAGGATGTTGGCTGGGAATAACAACCATATTCAAACAATATTCTTCATATTCCATATTTGAAAAATGATCATAGATCCAGATTAAGACATCAATCCTAGAGACTCTCAAGGATTGATTTTTCCTTCTGAACAGATTTGAATCTGCAACACTGTTTCCTGAATTGTCTCAAATTTCCTACCTAATTCCTGCCTTGCAGAGCCATTGGACACGGATGAGGAAGCAGATGAAACAGTCTCCAGCTCAGTGGAATCCAGCGGTGTGTCACATCCACTGGATGTTGAAGCTCCATCCACAGCCATCTCCAACCCCTTCATCTCAGCCTTTATGAACGGGGGTACTGGACAGGAGGTCTGGAGTTTGAGCCCAATGTCTCATCAACCCCAACACACACTCAACTCTAACAGCAGAGACCCCAGCAGGTGAGGTGTTCAACTAGGCCTACACTGATCTGATCATTTCCAGTAAGTAGCAAAGCCACAAAACATGATACTTGTAGACCCTGTTCTTCAATGTTCAGGACCCCACAGGACCCCCACAGTGCAAGTATTATGTGAGTGGTGGGTCATTCTCAGCACTGCAGTGACACTGACATGGTGGTGGTGTGTTAGTGTGTGTTGCACTGGTGTGAGAGAATCAGACACAGGAGTGCTGTTGGAGCGTTTTAACCCCTCAGTGTCACTGCTGGACTGTGGGATCGTGACTTTTGAAGAACGGGGGGATGGAGGCTAATACAGTATGCAGAGAAACAGATGGACTAGTCTGTAAGTTTAGAACTACAAAGTGCTCCTGTATGGATATATATCAGCTCCGTTTACTCCATGCATACTCATTGATAATGAACAGAGTGTAGAAACAAGGATGTGGCCACAATTGTATGGCTGATGCTCTTATTAAGAGCAGCTTGCATTTGAATGACGTTAGACAGACAGGAGACTGTAAAGTTGGGTCTTGATGAAGGACTCTTATTGGTGTGCTTGTCTCGGGGAGGGATCTGTGATTTCTGGAGCTAATTTTGTTCATGCACTCCTCCCCCAGGCCTGATCCATCCAGACTCTCCAGTGTCCAGTATATTTGTTCCTCATTACCAGTGACCCACAGCGCTCAATCCCAGTCACCCCTAGCAGAGCTAAGTTTGCCCAGACATCCATCCCAGGCAGGCCGTACGTTGGTGGTGCCCCAACAGCAGAAGCAGCTGTACCATGGGCAAGGACTCCACAGCCCCGCAGCTGGCCACCCAGCCTACCCCATTCAGGCCAATCTCTACCAGCCTCCACCTCAGCTCCAGCCTCAGTCTGACCTGGACCAGGCCCTCCCTTTACCGCCCAAGCTGAGCCGAGTGAATCTTCCTGAAAGTGCCCTCCGTAGCCTGGAGATGGGCTCTGTCTTGGATCACCTAGGCCCACCGCGGCCTCTGGCTGACATCATGAACCGGATCCACGTGCGGGCTATGGCCTCAGGAAGTCCAGGCAAGGCTGTGCAGGGTCACCCCCAACATGACCAACTGCCCCTGGCACTCGACAGGGATGCAAGGCCTCCATTTTTCCCAGCTGCCCAGGACTGTGATGCTGCACTGTGCACCAACCAATATGGCAGTCCATCAGAATGGCGTGGTTTTCATGGGAATGTGGGTGAAAGACAGTTCCACTGATGCATAGAAGGATTTTTTAGGAGAATGCAGGAGTTAGTCCTCTATACTCTATGATGGTGGGCTGCTGGGAAATGCAGTTTTTAAGGTTGGTAGGAATTGAATGGACTTTACAAGATGTGAAAACAGTATGGATGTAATTTTCGTTTTCCTCATTGTCACATATTTGTTTTTATAATGTTTTTATATTGTGTTTCGTCACATTTCTACATGTCTCAGCAGTGTAGTTGTCAACTCAACAGCCAAGGCAGTGTTTCTCAACCCTGATCCTGGAAGCACCTCTGCTTTGCACATTTGAACATTTTCCCTGCTCCCAGCACACCTGATCTAACTAATGAGCTCATTATCATGCCCTTTCAGAGTGTCAGAGTTGTGTTAAAGCAGGGAGTCTTCTAAAATATGCAGGCCAGGGGTGCCTCTAGGATGAAGTTTGAGAAACACTGAGCCAAAGCTATAGTCCTCAAATGCTTTTGGGTCAAGATCACATAGTGCTGGATTTACAGACTCACATTAAGTCTAAACCTTCACTTCTCATCTATATTTAATGGTGATTCCATTCCATGATCTGCCTCAGTCTCAGCTTGATCTAGACCTCTATCCGTCTGAGCTGAGCTGAGTGAATCTGCCCAAAAGTTCCTTCCAGAGCCTGGAGATCCAATCATCAGCATTGTTTATAGACAGGTATAATCCATGACCATAAAACTGACCTAAAGAGTTTATAATGTTTGATCTTTGTCTGTTTTTTTCTGTGTTTTCTACTAAATTAAACCTTGATATTATTCTGATATTCTGTGGACATTTGGATATGATGATGCAAATGTTATAAACATTATATTGATACATTTTAAGTGTTTAGCCTCTCTATTTGTTAATATTTTAAATGTAGGGATGCACTGATACAGAACTTTGGGTCAAAAGAGATCTCTCCGTTCTTTTGTTTGTTTGTTTTTTTTCTGTTGATTAATTTTCCAATATATCAGAAAGTTAAAAAACTGGCAATAAATAAATAGAGCTACAAAGAATTATTAATGAAATAGTCCAGCAGTGCCTGAATGTTCTGATATATTTGCTCATCAGTATGTTTTTCAGCAGAGAACCAGTCAAGGCCATTCTCACAACAGAGAATGGTTGGACTGGTTGGATCTGACAGAAAGGCTACAGTACTTTAGATCAGCACTGCATGGGCCACAACAGCAGAAGACCATGCTGGGCTTCATTTCTTTTAGCCAAGAACAGAAAGCTGAGGCTGCAGTGAGCACAGACGGGAAACACACAGCACGAAGGTACATGATTTGTGATGCAATAACACCAACATGGGCCACAAAGGAATGTTTCCAGTCTCCTGTGGAGTCCATAACATGAAGAACGTGAGGCCCCCGGTAACAGTGTGGTACAAAATGGCCTTTCTAATAATAGTGTGGTGTGGAAGGGGTATATAGAGGGGTGTAAAGCCCCCAGCATTGAACTGCGGAGCAGTGGAACTCTGTTCTCTGGAATGATGGTTTTCCCTCCAATACTGTTGGGATGAGTTGGGGATGGTGGGGTGGCACTCATCAAATATCCTTATCTCACCATCTTAACACCTTTGTTGCTTAATGCAATCAAATCCACAAAGCAATGCTCCAGATTCCAGTTCCTGTATAGTAGAGGTTACTCAAAGAACAAGCAGAATCAGGATAATCTCTCTTAAATACATTCAGACATTGAATGAGGGGGCATCTCAGTACTTAAGAGATCTTGATGTATCTGTTAATACTAACGTTCAGCAGAAATCAGACCAGTAAGAGAAAGGAGACACAAGCTTTCAACAAGACAAGGTTTATTATTATTAGTGATCAAACAAATGTCTACAGGTGTTATATATTCATTACATATATATATCCATCTATTATATGGGAGAGGTATAGGTATACAGTAAATAACTAAAGGCATTTCACTTTTGGTCATCTGTTGCACTCTCACATCAGTATGAACTTTGTAAACTATACAACACACCTGAATCTGAACCTGAACTGGAACAACTCTCCAAAGACGCAATCAGAAGGTATCGATAAGGCAGTCAAACATATGGGTTAGTAGGAACTGATATCACACAACATCGCACAGTCTTTCTCGGTATTGATACAGCATCTAGTTAACAAATGGCAGAGGGAGGCTAATGGTATTTACCTTTTCGTGTATGCATATTTGTTGTGATATACTGGTGCAATGTGTTGTATTTCTCAGAAATATATACTCAGATCTAGTTTGTTTGTTTCCTCTAAAATGTAGAAACTGTAGTGTTTGTGGAAAGATCTCAAACAATAAATGACCCAGTTTCCACTATTTTGGCATAACACAGAATTATTCTGTTTTAATCCCCAAACCCCGATTACAGCAAACTGCTGAATTCCTGAGCATTTTCAAACCAGCCCTCATTTGGTGTCCTGTTTCTATCTGCATATCTAATAAACTGACTTTCATTTCATTACAGTGTTATGTACTTATGTAATTATGCACTGCTACATCAAGCCAATTTTGGACATTTTCTAAACGAGCCTCCATCATCCAAACATTATATTATTGTGAATTTATTCCAACATAAACCAACAGAAATGTTCCAAATTATCAAATAAAGGGGAAAAAAAGACTTCTGCCCCAATGTTTGGATAGGAACATTATTCAATTCAGCCACCCATCCATATGTGGTTTCAGCCTGGTCAGGGCTGTGGTGGGTCTGGAGCCTGAATCACTGGGCACAAGGCAGGAAAAATGCATCCATTCACTCAAACTCAGGGGGCAATTTGACATGGCCAATCCACCTATTTGCATTTTTGTATATACCCACAAAAGTCCAACTTTAAGGAACATCCTTACTTTTTCATACTCTAACTTGTTATGAAATGTAGGGCTTGGACCTGAGGATGGAGTTTGTTTAGTTTTGAAAAAGTGGGAGGGTTAAAGTCCACTTGAAATGGGAATAGGACACACCTTAGGGGCTGGCGTGAAAGCCTTCAGACCACTCAATGCGAAAAATGTTTAAAAGTTATTTAAGGAACTGACCAAGTTCAGAATGTCTGACTTTGACATCGTACAACAGCTGAATAACATTATGAAAAGTCTAAACGTGAAAAATTACAAGAACAGTATTCTGAACATATATAGCAACTATACAGAACAATATTATAAACATTTACATGAATCTAGTTCATCTATATAATCTAGTTGATTATTAATACCCAGCAAAGGACAAAACAACTGACTTGCAGCCTATGGCTATTTAATATGCTACGTATCCTAGCTTTGACCCCTTAACGTTAACAACCTTAATAGTATTTGTCAAATGTGCAAATGTGGCAGCAGAAGGTAAATAAGCACTACTGTGTATGGCTGAATGGGGCCTATTAGAGGTCAGCATCACTTAATTCTCCACTGAGTTCCTACAGAACTACTAGACAAACACTAGGTCTACAGACTGATTGTTTAAAGTAGCACAAAGCTGCTGATTTACAGTTAAAGGGAAATTCCAACAACTTTTCAATTTCAAAGTCTGTAAAACTGAATGGCAAACAATGTCATTTCGAGTGGTTTGGTATTAAATGCTGAGTCTTGAAACAGAAGAGTGAAAACGTATGACATGCAGTGACAGACCAGCTAAAGCCGTAATGATGACTTGTACGACTTGT
The DNA here is from genome assembly GCA_034509495.1 of Acestrorhynchus altus. Lineage (NCBI taxonomy): Eukaryota > Metazoa > Chordata > Actinopteri > Characiformes > Acestrorhynchidae > Acestrorhynchus > Acestrorhynchus altus. Next base: position 7,871,048 of record CM067511.1, on the reverse strand, counting down.
GACATTAAAGAGAAACACCAGCAAAATGACTTATATATGTAGCAAAAAATATATTGTGGCTGATTGTGTGTCATGTGTCATACAGTGTATAAACTTGGACAAAAATAGTGTTTGCATCATGGTAGTGATACCACGCTAGTGAATCTGGACGAATCCAACAGTCAGTGTGCCAACACCGGAATACAAATGCGGGACGAGGCATGTAGCCTGCATGCTAATGCGGAGTTAGCAATTTTGGATAAGACCTGTAGCAAGTACACAAACACCACAATATCGATGTCAATAACACAGCCATCCAAATTTAGTCCATCACAGATGCACTAACAGCACACTATTAATGACATGTGACGAGGGATGTAAACACCACGCTAGTGATTTTGGATGAGACCTGTAACTGACACTCCAGCAGCCTGGCAGTTATGTGGGGGATGAATGCCGATGCAAATCTAAGCAATGCATCTATCCTAGCTAACACCTAATGCTACGCTCATGATCACTTCACAACAACGAGGGGCTGTTGGAGGCGGGGTGCATGCAGGGTAAATGATGACAAAATTAAATGTTAAAACAGTGTCTATTTTGGACTTTCGGGAAATTTACCACTATTATCATTAATGTATAGAATACACTGGGCAATCTGAGTAGACCGAAAAATGGCAATGATAGTATAGCAGACACCACACCCCTGGATCGAAACACCCCCATCACTTTCACTACAATCAGTCATTTCGTACCAAACCCACTCTGAATGATTTAGCATCTCAACCACTGAATTCTACAGAAAGTTTAAACTGTCTGTGGAATCACCCTCTAAAATACCTTTAGCTATTTGGCAAATAGCTTTTAATTCCAGTAGACACATGTGGTGACATCAAATTTGTTGTTAAAAATCCAACTAAACAGCTAAAGGAACAAAAGATCTTTATCAGCACAAATGACAGTGCCATAAAAAATGATAAAACAGAAGTAACATATAAACACTTCACAGCAACAATAAATGATCTTCAAAGTGAACTCTGCTATTAAGATATCATATGTAGAATGTCAGAACTCCTGCATTAACGTTTGAAACTTATGAAACAACGTGACAGGCTGAAGATAAGGTCATGAAGGCGTGTTCTAAAAATTTCAGTGTGTACATTCATTTACAGAATCTTCACAAAAGAAGAACAAGAACTCAAAAAGCAAAGGTTCTTTTCTCTTTCATGTTCTATCTGGCCATAGTCTAATTCTACCATTCAACAGACCCTGATGCATGCACTATTGGTACACACGGTACGCTTATGAATCAACATGCATTTTCAAATCTTTCAGCTACACGTTGCATATCGGCTGTAGTCTATGTACATTGCGCTTATTGCTGCAACATAATATACACAGACCAAGTGAAACACAAATCACAAAAGTGAATCAGCAAGTCTTCAGCAATTATGAACAAACAATATTTAAGCAAGTTTTAGAACAATGTATGCAACAGCTGATCCCTTTAGTAAATGTAAACCATAAACACAACATGTTGACTAGGGCTGGGTATTGTTCGGGATTTTTCAATATCAATATAAACACTTCAGTACTGATTCCTCAGCATGTTTCTCAGAACCATCTTTAAAAATATGGTTTGGTCACAAATCACTTTTACTCAATTTTCCACCATGTTTAGATGAACAGTACCAGTCAAAGGTTTGGACAAACTTGACAATGTATTAACGATGAAATTATGCTACTTTTTAAAATATTGATATTACACTGTTATCAGCTCATTACAATATGTGATTATTATTACATTATTACTATGTGAACAGATTTACTGACACTTGCTCATTTTACTTTTTATATCTGAAATGGTACTTGTTTGGAGTAACTGTCACTACTGTTCAGGGAAGGATTTCTAGTACATTTTGGAGAATATGAACTGAATATATAGACCAAATTTAATTTTTAGCAACTGAAATACTTACACATGACTGCAAATACACAAAATACCAAAGGACTGGTGTATTGGTCACGTGTCTTTAAATACACACAACATTTCCAATTAGTTTATACAGCACTGGACTGGCACATTATTTTGCAAGATTTGTGTTGTGTTTGGATTTAAGTGTAGGTGTGCCCAAACGTTTGACTGGTACCGAAGTCAATAATTCAAAATATGTCTAAGTTGTCAAGTTGTTTGTTTCTTTAGGTTACCGTTAAAGCTACAAGACTAACAATGTTAACAAGCACTAAAACTCATTAGTCATCAAATGCTTTTCCACGAATGAAAAGGTGTGAACTAGGAATTAGTGTTAGCTGGCAGTAGGTATGTAAGCACTGACAGTGATCCACAGACAGCAGTCTTTAAAATTTGATAAGTAATTCATTAGTTTCATAAAAAGAAAAACTTCAAAACCCAGCCCTAGCCCTGATTATTCTTTTGTGTGACAGAAAATCCATCTTTTCCCAACTAGAGTTACAGCAAGAAATGGGCCCAGAAGAATCATGCTGACCAGAGGTGGGCAATCCAGGCCCAGAAATTAAAAATGCAGCTTACTTTCTGCACCTGGATGACCCATATCTGGTGCTGACCAGAGATCAATCTCCATCAAAGATACTGAAAACTGTTGTAATCCAATGAATCGGACACAAAAATGTTTACCAGTAAAAACAACTAAAAAGGACACCAGGACTAGCATGGGAAGATGAGGATAATGATAAAGTAATGTCAACAAAACACAGTGGGCACATGCAGGTGGTCTGGTCCTATAACTGTAAGGCACCAGAGGTCTGGTAAAATAAAATCTCTTTCAACAGAGTTCTGTTTTCAAGTGTTTCTTTACAAAGGCATTTAAGATTGCATTGAAACTGATGTGTAGCAAAGGCCAAAGAGTGGGGAAGGTCTTCATGCTTGAGGATTGGTCATTTTCTGCAGCAAAGGGATCTGCAATGTGAAAAACAAACTTGTTGACATTTTATTTTATACAGTGATATGAACAGCGGTGCTTAAAAGTGTATTAGGCCTTTAGAATTCTCTGTATTTCTGTATAAATTTGATCTACAATGTCATATTTCCATATCAAATTCTAAAAGATTAGCAGAACCAGATCAAACAAATGAGACAGAAATATTACACTGGGTCCGTAATGTTTTGGGGAAAATTGTCCAACATAACATATGAGGCAAATGCATGTGAATCTTTAGGATTAGCACAGTATTAAAAGGTGAAATTAGAGTGTTTTCAAACATTGGGAGACAATCAAATATGAGTGGGCACCCTATTTAATTAAGGAACGGGGCTCTATCAAAGTCTGACCTTCACAACACATTTGTGGTTGTGTATCAAGGCACAAACAAATGAGATTTCTGAGGAGCTTAGAAGAGGAGTTGTTGATGCTCATCTGGCTGAAAAAGTAAGTTTCAGATTGCGTACAAGTGGAGTCGTACAAGACCATTTTTGACCATTCCCAGGAATGGCTGACCAACAAAGATCACACTAAGAGCAAGGCAGGTAACAGTCCACGGGCTGACTTCTAAGCACTCATATCATACTATAAAAGAATAATTGAACAAATGTAAAGTTAATGATTAGTTAAATATTAATTAACTTAAACCAATAGATGTGTGTGTGTTTTGTGTGGAAGAATGAGCTAAAATTCAGGTCAATGTGTGGGACTAATCTACAGTTATCAGATACGTGTAGTTGACGTTATTGCAGCAGATTCAAATTGGATCATTATCGTCAAAAATAAACAAATATTCATATTTTTCTTTTGTCGTGTGTTTAATTTGGTTATTCTTAGCTACGTTTGGGACTTAAATCTAAAAACTGATGAAGTTTTAGGTCAAACGCATGCAGAAATGTAGAAAATTCTAGAGGGCTTAAAAACGTTACCAATGTATAACCAGCCACACTTCCCTACTTTGGTTAATTATTAAAAAACTGCCTTTTCCTACTGCATGAGAATTAATCATTCATTGTGCTTCAGGATGTATCCCTACTGATTCCCTCCACGTTGCAGTACGTCTTACCTTGGTCAGGTCCACTCCTGTGAGGGCATTAACAGATACTGGCAGTTCAGCTAACAAGCGATTCACTTCACCAGTCACACGGCTGCCTTCACCACTAAGAATAACAATCTCATTGGTTCGGGCCAAAGGTGCTGCCACTTTCCCAGCGATCTGTGCAGAGAAAAATGAAACCTAGTATTATAAAAGAGCACCATCTGTTTAAGCGTCAGAAAATACAACACATGATCGCTACATTCCCTCGTACAGTACAGTGTAAATGTGTAACACAGTTAATATACCATCACTGTCACACAAAAGCTTTTTACTTTGAGACATATTTTGAAAGTTATTCACATTGTGTCAAAATTGATAAACAAACCAGTAAAAATGCTCCAAAATTACCTGGAATAAGATAAGATTTTTCATAGCAGCTAAAAACAGCTCAGCAGTGTTTCCATTCATATACTGTGTTGAGTTAAGTATGGTACCAACAGGTTCATATTTATTTGCAACTGGCAATACTTCTCTACAGGGCTGTGTGTCTGAAATGGGTGCGACTCATGAATTTCTAAAAAGGGGTGTCTACATTTACAAACAGTGTACTTGTATCATTTTCTTTTATAACTGTCAAACTCTGGACTCTCAGTACAAACACTGTGATGCAAATGAAACCTTTCTCCCACGCTCGTCATTCCCTCATACCTTGGGCAGAGCCTCCAGGACCAGAGCAGTTTTCGCTGCCTCTCCATACTGCTGATAAGACTCAGCCTTCATCCTCATCTTTTCTGCTTCAGCCTTGCCCACCGCCTCGATGGAGGCAGCTTCAGCCTCACCTATACGCCTAATCTTTTCTGCTTCTGCTTGTGCTGTCAAGACCTTCTTCACCCTGTGAAGGAAAAAAATTGATAATTTAGAGCATGTTTCTTCTTTTTTGACATTGCATCTCTTTCCCACTCTACGTACTTTTGTCCTTCTGCCAGCTGCTGCATCTTATAGGCCTCAGCCTCAGCTGGACGCTTCACTGTGGCGATCAGCTCTTTATCAGTGCGGATGATTTCTTTCTCCTCTATGGTGATCTGTTTCTTCCTCTGCACCACCTCAATCTCAATCTCCTCCAAACGGATCTTCTGTTGCTCCTTAGCTGCCTGCAGCTCATACGCCAGCTGAGCCTCAGCTTTCTGAGTGAAAAGGAAAGACAGAGGAAGATAAATATATTCCAAATACCAGAATGTGTGTCAGTTTCAGGGCTTTTCATCCAAGTAGAAGAGGGTTTCCATTTACTTCAGGCCTGGAGAGCAGCACAATTTAGTGAATAAGTGAGTGCCTTACTCTACGTTTTTCCCCTACAGTTAATTTAATTAATTGAATGATGTTTTGTAATTGAAAGTGTTTGTTTTGTGCACTCGTAAAGATGGAAAAGGCATAGAAACATAATAGGCTGGCCCTGTGCAGAAACTGTGATTGGATACCAACAGGTACGCTTTCAAGTGAACGTTGTGATTGATCCATAATTAAATCTGATCACGCTGGAGTAAATCAGCTGTCCTGTTTTGTCAATTGCAGCTTGTTCTCTCTATTTCTTCTGCTCACAGACTACTTCACATCCTTCCAGAGTTGGAGGCAAGCAGTAGGAAGAGAGAGGGTCGACACGAGCAGTAGAAAACACTGAACACTGCCCAAGACTCTAAACTTCCCAAAGACACACAATACACTGAAAAACCCTGGCAAGACAAGCCCACAAATCACACCAACACCTCAGTCAAATCTACTCATCATCAGATAATGGCTACATCTGGCTGTAATAGGATACTGTATCTAATTAAAATGAGACAATTGATCTTGGTGTTAGCCAGTACCTTTGCATTGACTTCCTGATTGAAGGACGCTTTCTGCATCTCCAACTCTCGCTTCGAGTCAGCCATCTTAGTGTCTGCTAGGAACTTGACATCCATCATTTCCTTCTTGCATTCTGCCTCCTGCAGAAAGAGAGTAAGCAGCAAGAGTAAGCCAGACAAAATCAATTCGAACCAAATGAATTTGATTTTTTTGTTTGTAGAAGGTCAATTAGGATACAGTTGACTTATGTTTCATTTAAACCATATGTTTAAATAAACGATGAGAGTAAAAGATGACCTGATTTCCAAATGACACACACATTTAAAATTTTAAGCAAGATTAACAGAAAGTAAAATGTCCCAAAGCAAAAGAAAGGTCACATTATATTAAAACACCCCTTTTGGCAATTATCACGGCTTGTACGTGCTTTTAAAGCAGTTCAGGGTCTTTAATTCTAATTGGAGGATTTTCACCTACATTTCAACGCAAGACTGCAATCGTGATCACAATTTCATTCCAAAAGGTAAACTGTCAAATTTTATGTTCATTACTCAGAAAGTGACCCTTCAAGCCTCTCTTCGTTTCACTGTTGATCGGTATGGCTTACATCTCATGAAAAACAGAAATCCAGAATCTCAAAATATGAGAAAATAAATATGAGAAAAAAAACATTTCACTTTAAATATAACAAATTATATTTTATAGTTACATTTTTGAAACAACTTATTAAAAATTGTTATCAAAAAAACTTTATATTATTTAAATATTTTTAAATAGACATCTAAATATTAACCTACTTCGGAGTGGTGGTGGTCTTAAATTCCAGACTAAAACACGCTACAAACACAAGCACACACACACACACACACACACACACACACACACACACACACACACCCTGATTCCTGCATCCCTCTCAGCCTCTGCCACTCCAATGTCTGCATCCCTCTGCACAGCTGCTGTCTGGGTCTTTCCCAACGAGCTCAGGTAGTCCACCTTGTCGTAGACATCCTATTAGGGGACAAATACACACTATATAAAATAACTCCTTTTAACACATCATAACATACCTGTAGTTTTCACACCCAGGCAGATTTTAATTGAGAGCTAGCAATGAGTAGTTTTTGTTGGTTTATTATTATTTTTTAATCCATTAACTTGAAATTTCTAGGACATTAACAAACTAATAATGTTTTGTGCTTAAGCAAATATTCCCATTTAGCAAAATGTACACAGTGTCAGTCTTTTAAGCCCATACATCATCGAAAAAGAGGTTAAATCTGCACTGGTACATCTTGTCTGTATTTCAAAATATTGTAACTAATATCCTTCACTATGCAAATGATGTTAAATTGTGATATAATCTTTTTATCATATCAGTAAATTAAATCATCAGCAGTGGTTACCTTAATAGTGAAGCTGAGAATCTCAATGCCCATCCTGCCAACATCTGGAGCAGCCACCTCCCTCACCAGACTAGCAAACTGGTCTCTGTCCTGGTAAATCTGCTCCACTGTCAGAGTACCTACAAGCATAGGGCTAAGGTCAGTAATGAAGTCATCCTACATTACAAAGACGAGCTACTGATCTCATCACTTATGAGCACACTTTCAGAATTCAATTATTTGTTGTACTAGATGTGTCATGTTTATGACTGCAGCTGAAACAGGAACAGTGGATAATAGAAAGTGAGGTCACCATCAATGAAAGCATCAGCAAAAAGTAAGCACATGAGACCGTGTTTCCAATAAACACCGCTTCCATCAGCAGGTTGAGACAGCATAAAGCTCCCTTCTTTTCTCAACATAAAATTGAAAAATATTCTACATATATTAAAAAAATATTCTTTCTATTTAGACATAAATAGAAAACATGTAACAAGAATTGACTCATTTACATATTTTGGCTATTCATTCAGCTACAGTTCTGCCCTTATATATTGTAGTTCTCAGGAGTATTCCAACTGTGTCCCCCAGAATGAGGGAATACACAGGACCGCCAATCAGAACAAAGCTCATTTAACTTATACTGATTATACCCATCTTATACTTACATAAAGAAAAGTATAAAGTATAGAAAATGTGGGATATGGAATTTTATTTAAACCTATTGAAATTTTTAAAAATTGTAATTAGCCAATATTAAGATTTCTGATATTTAAGCTCATTAAATCTGATAATGGTAACAAAACTAACCTATTGTTCAGCCCCTAATTCTGATAGATGTGTACGTCTAATAGAGCTGGTTTTTCTTAAAACACTGATTAAAACTGAGACAGGTGGACAACTACAGACACTTCAGAGATACAGGGTGTACTCACCCAGAATGGAACGGAGATGACCCTCCAGCGTCTGCAGGACCACCCCTTTAATTTCCATCACAGACTTACCCAGGAACTGCTCACAGGCAAGAGACAGCAGCTCCTTATCTGTCATTACTTTTACCTGGGAGCAGCACAGACACACATACTGGTGTCAGAAGCACAGAAATACAGGCGGCTCAAAGCAAGATAGACGTGGACATGCTTTCATTTGTACAGATTCAGATTCTACTGATTGTAACACAATCTAAAGATGTAACAATTACATCCATATGCTCTATAATGGACTAAAATGCTTCACAACTGACCCATGTGAAAAAGCCGGTTGTCATTTTTTTCTGTTTTCAACAGGCTACTGGAGACTACTTCAGGAATCAGTCTACAGTGAAGTCTCATCAGGGCTTATGTTTATGTTTACACGTAGAAGCAGCTGCTCTGCATTTGCAGAAACCAGATCTGCAGAAGGAATGAAGTGTGGCAGCCCTGAGCTCCCTATACAATCCTTTCCAGTGACACACTGTTGTCTGTTACTTTTTCCACAATGAAACACACCATCTTATTTTCTCTGCCCACACTTTCTAGTTCTATATTTACAGAGTGTTGTCTCTCTGTATACTTTGTTAAGACTCCTTTCATCCTGCTCTTCGATGGTCAGGAGTCTACAGAATTATTATAAGGGTCATTCTCAGCACTGCAGTGACACTGACATGGTGGTGTGTTAGTGTGTGCTGCACTGGTATGAGATCAGTCAGCAAGGAGGCCAACAAAGAGGGGCTACAGTCTGCAATTACAAATCTACAACCTGCTCCTGTATGCTCAGTGGAGCTGAAACAATATGTAGTGAGTGTAGAGACATGTTATGGTTGACCTGTGCATAACACAGTCTGAGCATTTGTAGGAGCAGCAGAATGGCTGCAACATCATCACAGATATGAAGGATAAAAATCAATCCATTAAAAGTGAGGGATAAACAACTCTAGCCGTCAGCATTGAAATGAAAGGATTGTCTTTGTACTCAGTTCCCTAAAAAACTGAGATGGCTTCATTTAGTCTAGACCAGTTAGATGTGGTGTTTTGTAATAACAGCAAAATGTCTTTCTTCATGTAGTGAAAGGCCTCACTGTGAGGACCATCACCTGACAGCAGAATAACTGAAGCTGAGCAAGAAAATGTGCTTGAAGTGACTGAGAAATTTCACCAGGGTTGTTATGGTTTGAAATGTCCATGGCGTAATAACCCAGTCCAAAAAAACGCATGGTTTCACATTTTAAGGCAATGGCTCTCATGGGATTAAATTCTGAGAATCATGAATGGATAACCCAATTTGATTATATATTTTGGAGAATAGTGTATCATTTTCCTAAGCTAATGATATCCCATTTGAATTATGAGCAAAAAAACAATAGTGTGTCGGCGTGAAAATGGGCAATATTTTTATTAGACAAATATGTCAAATATGCCTTCATTAGAGTGACTGAGCTGTGAATGTTCTTAGGGTTGTTTGTTTATCATGAGCACATAAATAAATAATGGTGTGTTTACAACAAACTGGGATTGATCTGCTGGTATTATAAAGAACAGAAACTTAATGGACCTCTAGAGTGTTTGAGAGAGTCAAGTACATCACAGCTGAAACTGCCCAAGAACCGTGGGTGTAATGAACTGTAACATGGACAGAAATGCATATTTATCTGGGTTTTGGAAAACAGCCAATGTTGAGGCAACTGTCCACTCTCACGCTCTGACTAACCGTAAAGCAATGATACCATAACAACCCTATGTGTTACAAAGCTGGGTTTAATTGCCACCAGGCAAAGTGGTCAAATTAAACCCAGGTTTACACAATTGTCCCCTTTCCAATATGCAGTCCATCAGACAGGTACGATGCCTGAAGTTTGCTTACATGAGGGCAGGGAGAAAACTGTGTGAACTGATTTCAGTCTGTAACCTTGTACTTAGCATATAAAACTGAAGGCCAAGAGTTGCCAACCCCTCTACATTCATCATTGCATGTCCTGGTTATGCATTCATGTAAATGAAGTGGCTAAATGTATCAATGATCAAGTAGTCAGTCAGTGATTCATCTTGCTCCCCATTGCTAAGAAAAGGAAAGAGAGTGAGCTTGTCCTTTAGAGAGAGAGGCATCAGAGGTTTGTAATCTAGGTCAAGGTCAACTTAATCAGCTCCTCCTCCAACTGTAAATCTCCTCTGATTGCTGCCATCTGATTGGTTTTTAAAAAGATGCTTCTTCCACTGTTGGGATTGCGATTGTGCACACATGCAGGGGTAAGTGGAGGAAAGAGTGGGCAGTCAGACCTGCTCTGCTCTTCATTTCCAATCTGATGCAAATGTGGGTAAGGGAAATTCCATACAAACTAAAAGTAGGCAATATGATATGTATAAATGTATAATCTTATGACCCTTACATGCATTAACTATACATTCCTATCAGAATATTTAGTTTTAGCTTAAAAACAAGTCAGAAGAGTGGCAAATTAGTAAGAAACTGATAAATACAGGTGTGTGAGTTTAAAATGGTGATTTTACTTGAGATATACTCTGAAAATAATTTAGCACAATAATAATTCATATATATATATATATATATATATATATATATATATATATATATATATATATATATATATATATATATATTCAAATTCATATATAGTCACATTGCCCACCTTTACAACAAAATCTGTAACATAGACTGAACCCTGAATGACTCCGAGCCCATGTTTGACTAACAGACAGTTTAGTAAGTGCTGTTGTAAAGAACCAAATCAGAACTGAGGAAAGGTGTATGAAAACACATATTTCATATATGATACAGATTAAAGAATTGGGATGCCTGCTCATTGACTGTTTTATTCCAAAAGGGTAGTAAAAACAGTTTATTCTGCTTTAAATCTACCAACTGTCTACTGCCCAGGAAAGGCTTTGTTTCACTGGACAATTGCTTTGAAATTCTGACTGCACTCAGTTACGAGCATTTGTGAGTCCACCTCATCCCCAACTTATCCCACAAGCACTGGATGGTGCACCATCATTCCAGAGAACAGAGCTCCACAGCTCAATGCTGATGGGCTTTATACTCCTTTAGCCCACGTCTGTCGTTAGGCACGGTGCCAAAAGTTTGATGTATATCTGATATATTCTATTCTATAGAACTTCTCTACAGAGACTAGACAAGCTGTGTGTGCATTTGCACATCTGTGTAAGCAATGGGTGCAACTTAAAGTAACTGCATGGATTCATTCACAACTTACTCATAAAATTATTCTCATGTTGATGTCTAAATACACATACTCTGTATGCCTATGTCTTCGTCTATAATGCCTACTGGTAGTCAAGAAATATGCTACACTTCACAAAACATTCTGAGGGGAGTCGTTTATGTTTCAGCTGCCACTCATTTGTAGCTAGTCAGCCAAACAGCCAGTCACTAGCAAACACGGCCTACAGGGGGAGCAAGGATCAAGCACACATACAGATAACAGCTGCATGCATCTGTGACAACTCCCCCAGCCCCCGCCAAATACAAACACAATCATTCCCATGACATGCTCAGACAAAAGAAAAGGGCAAAACGAAAAAAATGAAAGGGAGGAGAATGGCAAATACAAAATAAGGCAAAAAGGAATGATGAAACAGTGAGTTCCATGACTTCGCTGTGGTCTTCTGTTTTCCCTCAATATAGCTGTTTGAAACTGGATTTAAGCAGTAAATGTGGTTCCTGTCCAAGCTGGCTGCTGTCAGTGCTGGAGAGAAAATTAAGAAGCTATAGAAGATGTTGAGACAACAAGGGAAAATTAAGTCTGAATGAAATGTCCAGCTCTGGGGCATGTCTTTTCTTATTATACAGTGAAACATGATATCTGTGTAGGTTGTGGGTGGAACAATTAGAGAACCTCCTCATTCAGTTGGCTCATGTGCTTGAAACCTTACCAACTAGCATCACAACGTTATAGCATGAGCTCCGTCGTCCGGGAAAAAACCATTAAGGCACTTCCAGGAAGCCTGTAACTCAGGCACATGGATCCTTGGTCTCCATAGAAACCGTCAGGGGTTCATTTAGTCTCATCCAATCAAATGTAGGCATTCAGGGGGCAGCTTTATTATGGCACAAAACTGTTTCCTTAGTTACACGGGTTACAATGGCCTTATTGTGAGGACCACCATCTGACAGCAGGTTCACTTCGGACAGTAAAGTGAAAGATAAAAAATGCATGAATCCAAGGGACAAACCATAATGTGGGATTTAACAGCATGAACAGTCACATTTCCCCAAGCTGTATCCATAAGCCAAGATACTTCTGGTGTCTAAAATTTAGCATTTCATTCTGCACACTAGTAACTAACTAGTAGCTAACAAGTAACTGGTGGTTACAAGCTACCAACAAGCTTATGACAACCAGTTCAACCTCAAAAGGATTCATAAAACAAGTCCAATCATGTCCACTCATCAGTTACGTTCTCTCAACCTCTTAATTATTGGTTTATGTGGTTGTTGATGTTGCAAGACATCTATTTATGTAAATTAACAAAATCATGTGCAAAATCAGTAAACTTAAGCCCAATAATAGTTTTAAGTGGGACTTTGACTATTTTAAATAACATTAATACATTTAAATTGTTAAATATAAGTAAAGTCATTCTGAGTGGTTTGATGTAAAATGTGATAAGTCACACTGGTTCACTGTGGTGCCGGGAACCTGGTTTCTGAAGGATTTCATTCCCTCACAGTGCAGAAGGTTATTATACAGAATGGTTAAAAATATGAAGACTCAATTCTAATCAACTCAGTATTTAGTTCAGTAACATAGACTGACTATAGTCATGACATTTAAAGTGTTTGTATTATAATTCACTCCAAATCAAATATTCTAATAATTCTGAACTTGAATGAAAATTAACTGCAATAATCACATGCAAATTTACAAAAATCCAGAACTGCCTTAAAGGGAGTCAAAAGTTCTCTTATCTTATGGGCTCATATTAATAAACTTACTTTATCTTAACTGTAGCACCGTTCTGTTTACCATTGAATCATATTCTAAAGCTTTCATTTGTTTACATCATCATTTGTGTATCTGCAAAGAACGAGGATTTCAATAACTAATTCAACAGTAAATTTTTTAAGCTTGGAAAAACTGAAAGGAACTGCCTTCCAGCACCAAATCCATGTGTCTGTGAAAGTCAAACTGACACAAATTTGTCTCTGATGATAGTTTAAGAAAGGTGATAAAAAACCTTAGTTTAGAATAAATAAGCAAATCAGTGTTCTGCATGTTTTGGCACACCAGCAACACAAATTAACAAACACAGGACATTAAATAACTCTGCGACAATGCAGACAGTCCCTTTTCCATGTCCTTTCAGGTGGTCTTTCAGTTTTCCAGGATCCTGGCATGTGTATTGGAAAGATTTTTGGGTAGACAATATAATAGGTAGATGGCTGAATAAAATCCAATCCAAAAGTCCTTTTGATAGACCTGCTGATGTGATGATATTTATAAAAAATAAACAGCCTTAAACACTGTAAATAAACCCTGTAGACATAAAAGAATACAACCAAACCTTTGCTGTTTCTGCACTGTATTGTCAGTTATTGTTTCCCACAAAAGTAAAGAACAGAAAATCTACTTCTTCAGTGGTCCCCCACTAACTTTTAATATGTATGTTTTGAGAAAAAACAGGTTCTTCTCTAACCACAGAAAATGCAACCAGAGATGAGGTTGAATTAGGTTCAAGGTTCTAACATACAGAGTAGCAACTCTCTATGGTCATTAATCCAGTTTCAGATATTGCAATCTTAGATTAACTGTTAATAAAGCAATTGAGACTGAAAGACTTTGGAATTAGATGCCTGTTTGGAATTATTATTCAATTATATAACCAAATGTTTACTAATTGAAAGTGAATTAATGAACAATCAAAGACTGTCTTGACTGTAGTCAGTCAGCTGAGCATTTACAATAACCTGACTCACTATGCTTCTGTCCAATCAGAAAATGGGAAAGTGAGACTGAATGACCTTCACTCAAGTTTGACTTTTCAGTCTCTAGGAAGGAACCAGGAAAGGGTGGAGAATGGTAAGAATGGGGGCAAATTGGAGAGAAATAGTGGTTAAAAAAGCTGAAGGGAAAAGGGTATGGGTTCTGAGGCATCCCGGGACGTGCTGGAAGAGGCGTTGGGAGAGGTATGATAAATTTACCTGTGCCACCCCTGTGACTGTAAGAGCCACACCCTCCGCTGTCTCAACATCCTCACACTTGGGCTGCAGGGTCATAATCTCTAGGGTTATCCTGTTGGGAGACGCAAAGAAAGGGAAGAACAAAACGAAAAAAGTTTGGCTATGGTGGTCTAAGGGAAAGAATGGAGGGGACAGAAGGAAGGAAAGAACAAAAATCAGATAAAGGAAAAAAAACAACACAAATCTGGAAAACAATATAAATTTGGCGGTACAGAGATTACAGAAAACAACAACAACAACAACAAACCAATCGTTCCCTCCAGAGAGATGCTCCAAGTGCACTGGCCATAAAACTTGGTTCTCAGTCATTAATAATTCGGTTTATTAGGGATGAAAAATGAATTTAAATTTTCCTATTTTCTCTGGTTCATCATGAACCCCAAGACAAATATTTTACCCAAATAAAAGTCCAAGTCAAGTAGAATTGATCAGTCTTTCAGCCAGTGCCTATGGACATTAAGCAGTTTGCTGTGCTGCATTACAGTTTAGCCAAAGCCAAAAGCATGTTAGTGACAGCTGACTCTCTCTCCTCTTCACTGCAGAAGAAGACAAACATGGATAAAGCACCCCTGTGTTTGAGTTTGTGTGTGTGTGTGTGTGTGTGTGTGTGTGCGCATAGACAGGTAAGAGAAAGACCAACACACACTCGAGTTAGCGCAGCAAAGAGATCTCCGAAACCAGTATCTCCTGCTACATCCCTGCCTCCATCATTGTTTAGCCCCGAATCAGTTGCTTTTATTTGCCTGTTGTTTTGTTGGCTTGCTTTAACTGGGTTGCATTACCTGAGCCACCCCTGTCACATCCAGGGGGACACCCTCCGAGGTCTCGATATTTTCACAGCGACACAGGATGGTCATTACTTCCAGAGAAAGTCTATGCAGGCAGGCAGGCGAGCGGGCAGACAGGAAAGGGGAGGGGTTAACAGGAGAGGCAGGACAGCACAATATTATCAAAGCATTAAAAGAATCATTTCAAGATGGGGAGGGTTAAGGGGTTAAGAATGTCAGATTATCTTACATCCGCATTCCTATAACAAACGTCCCGTGGTGTGTATCTTCTAAAGGGAGAAGGTACTACAAGTTCAACAGGCTTTAATCCATGAACCAATATGATGTAGGCAGTGTTTAAGATTTTTATGCAACTCCAATTCAACAGACTCTTCACCACCATATACTGACTAGTGTGCTGGTTCCTAGCACCAAGGCTCGGTGTTACAACAGCATGACCCAGGCATGTACAGATAAACACATTCCCAAAATAGAATATGCTAAAGCCCAAACCCTCTTGATTACTCAACTAGGACACAATTTATAAAGACCTCAATAAAAAAATCTCAAGATTAAATTCTCTCTAAATTAATTCAAAGAAACAGAAACAAATTTCTTTAACAGTTATACTACCTTTCTACTGTAGGGGATGGCCGTGAAGAAACAGTTATTCAGAGTTGGTTAATGTGGTAAAAAACAACAACAAGGGCCTTTAACCAGTGAAAGGATGGCTTAGTGATACTGAGCTGGAATGTTTGATTTGAAGCTTTAGCATCTGTCAACAGCAGACACAGATGGGCATCAATATGGTCACAAAGCAATACTGAGTGCTTTGCTGTTATCCTCCAAACACTCGGGGAGGCGTTGAGTTTGACAAGCAACAGGCTACAGTCATGTCGGCATGTTTCCCATGACTAAATGCCTGTGACTAAATCAGTAATTAACAAGCAAAGTAAAAGAAATACGATATGATATATATCAGATGTCCAAAAACTCTGATTAGCGGCTCTCCAAAGCCTCAAAAAAGTCCAAAGTCTTCTAAGACCATACAAGGTACTGAACCCAGACTATTCTCAGCTCCATCTTTATCAAGGTCAGTGCTACCCTAATTATCTACCGCCACACTACTATTACAGCTACAGCCTTCAATACCATTCACTTTTGTCTCAGAGGAATGGGTGGGTGAAAGCAAACTACACACCAACGTGTAGTAAAGTTGATTTGGCATTTGAGACAGAGACGTGCATGAGACCCAGCAGGAAATGACCAGGAGGGTTCATGTGTAAACAGAAGCTGATATGTTACAGAAGAAAATAGTGACTTCAGTGACCGTGATCACACTCAGAAAAGTGGAGCAATGTGGGGTGAATTTTGCATATGATTCAGAAAGGAAAGAGATACCGGTTGCTAATGCCAAGGTCATCACGCCATTTACCAGAAATTTCAGGGCCTAAACTAAAATGCACATTGCAACAAGCTCTGGAAGACCCAAACATACTTTATACAACCATGAAAATAAAGCCAGAATTAAATTTTCTATGAAGGAAAGTGACAAATTTAAAGCAACAATTTTAATTCAATAAAAGGGATTTCTTTCTACATTTCCAACTTTGTATACAATCTTTACATAATATTCTAAATGCATTAATATTAAGTACAATCCCAGTCAACATTTATCCACATTTTCACAAAATGATCAAATAAGTTATTATTCAAAACAGAACCATAGCATAGTCTTACTCTAACTTCAGCAATTCAAATGGCAATTACGAAGTTTGTTTCCACAATTTCTCCTTAATTTATTTGTTATGATATAAACAAAAATACACAGATCCTGATGCATCGCAGACATCACAACCCCAGGTAAGAATGTTTTTCTACTATTTTGTCTTTACTGATATATATAAAAACTATATTAAATATATATTAAACTAATATATGATGAGTTATTTTGTATGATGAGAACTCATACATTAGAAAATATTAGATAAAAATGGACTGTAGGCTATTAAACACAACATTAAACATTTCATTATCAAATATGAACAATAATTTCCTTTATCCCAATTATCAGTTATATTAATTCTAAAAGAAATAAACACATTAAAGATCCCTGCTGAAGAGGCTGGTGTTTTCCCATCTGCTACCAATCACAGGCTGCCCCCTCCCCACTCCATCTCCTCTAATCAGATCAATGTGACACTAACAGCAGCCACTAAGCAGATTGCTTTTCACAAGCAGGAAGATGGTGGAAGGAAGGGCCTCCCAGCCACTCCCCAAACAAAGGCCTCGGCAGCCCTCAGCAACCAGGAACAAGCTCAGCTTTCCACTCTCCACTCAAAAACGTCAAATGCTCTAAACAAGCAACTCGTTCCTTCACTCAGCTCATCAGAAGTCTGATACACTGCAACAATTCTGACAGGCATTGTTATAATTTAATGTCACATGTCCATGCTTTCCAAGTGTGACTAATCTATACCAAAACATCTTACAACCCTAATAACCTGTTAGCCTGTTGGTTTTGCGTTTTACGTGATTTTTATCATTTAAAGTATAAAAACTGGACAAACTACTAGAAGTAAATCAGACAGAAATATATTGAGTGTGTTTACATGCACAGTCATAACAGTAGAATTAAAATTTGGTAATAAGAAACCTTCAGGTCTGTGTAAGTCACTCGGCAACAAGGTTTCTTTCTACATACAAAACGTGCACCTTTGCCAATAAGCTTACCAAAGCATGGCACATGCAATTTTCCTATTAACACAGGTTAGGTTCACAGGAAAATCCAATTTTCTCAACAAATCCAATATTTTCACCGACTGATATCTGACATTTGTGTAAACAGTTCACACTCCTGAAATGATGTGCGTGAACAAAAGGGCTGCTTGTGGAGGTTAAGTTAAATCTTTGCCAGCTTTACAGTGTTTACAGTGCCAGAGTTCTGGTGGCTGACGGCTGGATTTATCACTGAGAATGTGTTGGAGCTGGCTGTAATGTGGGCATGTTATTCAGACATGCCCATTTCTTTAGTTTGCATTCTTGCTTTCTTTAAATGTTGATTTTAATCTTTTGATTTTCCTTTAGCACTGCAGACACGTCCTCCTGCAGCTGCATTCAAGCATCGAGGAGTATGTGCATTCTGTTTGAGTCCTCTCCCCAAATATTTATGAGGTCTGTAACCTCGCTATCCCACCAGAGAAAACCTCCCTGACTGCTGCTGTTCATCTTCCCTTCTGATGATGAATGATGTAAAAGTCGCACTGAATTCTGATCTTGCTGTTCAGACTGAGACCTCATATCAAGTTTTAATCTCACTCCCTCACTCTGCATCGCCCCTGCTCGCAGCTCCTCCTCTACTCTACTCCCCATTCTTTAAATACTTTGTGTATGAAGAAGAATTGCTTGAGTTTATATGACTTAATATCTTAACAAAAAAAAGATTCATTGTGTATTGTAGATTGCCATCCAAATAAAACACATCAAGATATAGATTTTGGTCCATATTTCCCAGGCTTAGTTCATGCTGCAACATTTGGGACAAAAATGATGAAAAATATTGGATATGTGCCACTTTAACCTGCTGTGTGAGTGGAGACAAGGGCTCCCTTTTCTGGAAGTTTATATGGCTCCAAACTAGGGGTGGGCGATATGATATTTCTCAGGTGTCATCTAACAATACACAATGTTTATAATAATGATTTTTGGTAGATTCTTAAAAACTGCCATTCAAAGTGTCTCCCATTCTTTCTTCAGTGATTTATAATCAAAATATGCTGC
Organism: Acestrorhynchus altus; assembly: GCA_034509495.1. Taxonomy (NCBI): domain Eukaryota; kingdom Metazoa; phylum Chordata; class Actinopteri; order Characiformes; family Acestrorhynchidae; genus Acestrorhynchus; species Acestrorhynchus altus. The sequence goes on along the minus strand of CM067511.1, from coordinate 7,852,102 downwards.
ACTGTATCTGACCAACAGCATTAATTAGTCTCTCTTTAATGAAATATACAACTGTAAGCACTGATGATATTCACGATATCCAATTTTCTGTCATGATAAAAGTTTCACAGGAAACTAGTTTTTTAACCAGTTCCGTTTCTGTATGTGGGGCAAATTACTTGATTATTCAGCTTTACAGTTTTTATTGAAACCTGTACTTTTAACCTAGAATAACTCTGACCTGGAATAACCAGACAAATTCAAAATCCTATGATGACTATTGTTGGGGTACATGTAAACACACTCTTTTGTATTTTGAACACTGAAAAGGACATGTACTGTAATTATGTAAGCTAAATCTAAACCATTACAGACGGAATAGGTCACCAGGCACCAGCTTGCAAAACATTATCTGTCCAAGCCACTGCCTTCACCATTTCAACACATTTCAGTCTGCTATTTTTCAGCACAGTGAACCACAAAGTTCCCCTTCAGTGAGCAGTAAGCTTAGGATCCCAGCAAACATGTTTGAGAGAGAGACATGGGTGAGTCAAACACAGAGCAAGGCAGGTTAGCAGGGCAGACACAGAGCAGGCATTCAGAGAAACTGGAAACCAAACAGAATTGGTGAATAAGAATTTTTCAGCAAAACAAGCAAGAAACAGATATGGAAAATAAATAAAGGAAACCAAGAATGTGTTTTTGAACAACGAAATATCCTAATGCTATTAAAATGACAAAAGCTACTATTAAAAATGATATAAATATCATTTGTATTGCTCCCTTTTAATACACAGGCTCATATAAAGCCAAGACCTAAGCCAGTCATGGGTTATTCTTCCAGAACATGAGCCAAACCATGTCCTTAAATACTTGAGCATCAATATCATTATTACTATATTATAGTTATTCATACAATCACTTTGAGAAAACATACTCTATACACTTTACAGTTACTGTTAAATCTATCAAATATATATATATATATATATATATATATATATATAAAACACTGTGTTGCTGCTTCTTTACTTCTTCCTGTATAACTAAACTCTGCTAATTAGTGTATAATTTGGTTATTTTGGATCTTTGGTGCTGCCACAAGAAGGACAGCCAACACTGACTACAAATACTCGCATGCAAGTCTATTAATTTGCAGAATTTGCTGCCAAAATTCTATTATGACTGAGCCTTAAAGCAAGGCTGAACTCCACCTTGCAGCAATATTATTAGTGTTTGTTTTTCCAAACACTACTGTATGTGTGTGTTGGAAGGTCAGTGAGTTGATGAAGTGTGTGTATACACTGTCTGTGGGGGCCTGGTCGGGTTCCAGCTCATACTAACCACACTTTATGAACTAATGGATGTGTTTCAGTACTAGATACTAAAGGTGCCAATTTGAAAAGGTGGAAAAAATGATGCATATTTTTCTACGCATGTGTGTCAGTGATGCTGTTTTGAACATTTGTCGTTCAATGGATTTTTTTTATTGTGGCATAAAAAGTTTCCAAAATGCATCAGGCTTGTTTAGATGTTGACTCTTCCATTAAGGTCATATTAGTGCTGGAATCACTGCACAGTAGAACAGTGCACCAGCATTTTTATCAGTCAAACAAGGGTTTCAATGTGCCATTCTAGTTATTTTATGAGCAGCTTTTCCCTATTTTAAAAATTATACTTATAATAACTATGAAAAAAACTTTACTTATAAAAATCTTATAGCCTTCTTCTGCTCATAATAATAATAATAATAATAATAATAATAATAATAATGGCTCAAAGGACTAACAATATTGAAAGACATGAAAAAGAAAATATACCTAAAAATAAAATGTAATTTCTGAGCAAAAGGCCTTTTAAGTTAATGATTATCCAGAAATTTCAGGTAAAAAAAAAAAACAAAAAAAAAAAACAACACACACAACATGAGTGGAAAACTACAGTAAAAACAAAAAGGTCCTTACTTCTGTATGTCAGTGAGCAGCCACCACGCCCAGGCCCATCCTCCAACTGTGTAGGTTTTCTGGTCAGACCCGCAGCACCCACCTATGGAAACAAACCAGGGAAATCACTTACAAAACAAGACACGGCTGGGACATGCTCAAGCTCGGGATGGACAATCAATCAAAATTATTTAAATTATTTGAAAATATAATCCTGCTTATGTCTGTTATATTTAATTTACAAAATCTGTAAAAAATGTAAATATTAAAATGAATATAACAATATCAACCGTTTCAATTAACTGGACAGCAAAAACAAAAGAGTCAATAATTAATGGTTCATTTACTTTCAAGCTCAGTAAAACCACAAGTAAGAAAACCACCTTCATCATCTATCTTCAGCAGCCTCTTGAAAATCCTCCTCCCCAACCAACCCATTTTTTCTGTCCTATATATCCTTGGAAAAGTAGGTCTCCTCTCACCACTGTTTGTGGAAACCACAAACACATTTATAAATGGTAAGGGCTAAATGCAATGCCATGCAAAATGTGCTGCACTTTATCCAATTAAACACCACACATTTACACACTGTAATGAAACCGTTCAAGTCACAACAGGCAGATTATACTAATATATTAATGAACTATCATATTCTATTTAAACTGCTAACAAATCTCAACCTTTCAAAGACCTCAAACTGAGAATTAAATTGGAAAAACAATTTTAACTCTTAATAAATGCCAACCAAGGCTGTGTGGAACCAAGGCTCAAAGGGGAACCAAGCCTCAAAAGGGAAGCAATCCTCCTCTGGATGACAGCTGAATAAACAGTCAGAGTGGACAACGGAGAAGAGCTCTTTTACCTTCACCTAAGCAGCCGGATCCTACTATGTACTCACTCACACGCTATCCAACAGTAACTCTGAGCACTTTCAGGATCAGTAAAACCACAAGCAATGAAACTTCAGCAGCCTCTAGAAAACCCATCAAACCCATCAAACACTTACACTTTTCCGTGTCCTACACTTGTGAAAAACATCTCACCACTGAGAAACCACAGAGTGTAGAAAATCACAAACACCATCTTCAGATGGGTAGTGCTAAATATGTGCTTGCTGCAATTAGTCTGTGCAAGCCTGTGATTTCAGAGGACAGGTGTGAAACTGAAGAACGTCAGACGCCAAATGCATACTGGTTTATCATCTACACCAGTGCGTATGGGAGAAACTGTGTAATACATTTCAATGCGTTTGACAGTGACTAGTACTAATATGTTTTAATCCAGTCCACAGTTTTACATTTTACATACAACAATTAAGTCTCCAATGATTCTGTACAAGCACACGTCACCAATGGCTAATCAGCCACTCGACTGCAACACTATTGGGTCTTTCCATCTTCAAGCACATCCTTGTTCGTTGAAAAAAAACAGCAGATTGCTTCACTCCTATACAGGCTACAACAATGAATGGTAATTTAAAGTTCCTTATTTTGAGTTGAGACCAGATTTTGTAACGTGACACACTGTGATTACAATTACAATAGCCAGCGCCGTCATCAAGCATAAAGGGTATAATTAGGGATGGTCAATATAAAAGTATTTATTATCATCAAAACAAACAGTCATATTACATGATCATATGTGTTTTTGATCACATTGTGGACATTGCCTGTAGATAAAGAACTCCCAACATGTTTATTACAAAGAAAATAGGAAATATTTACAAAGTATTTATATTAGCACAGGCAAAACAAAATTGCTGGAATTAGATACTGGAGGTGGAAATACAATTTAGAGGAGCTAAATGAGATGTTTCATCATTGAAACTTGTGGAGATGGTCCAAGCATCATATTGCAACCAGCCAGCAGAGGTGCTTGACCTGTGGTCAATTTTTAGCGATGCTGCATGTTTGAGGTTTCCTACTGTTACAGTGTGACCCAAAATCCAAGCTAGTGGACTCCAAACATAAACAAGCCTTCTCAGAAATCTCTTTTATGTGTACAAACATTTCTACAATGGCCACACCCCTTTCTGATTCACACACAACCACACACACACACACAGAGTGAACTTATCCCAGAGATTCCACAGACACATTCTCAGCTGTCAAGATGAGCAGCGGCATTTGCTATCATGAGGCCACACAAAGGCCAGCACTGTACACATCAGTGGTGCGGGTGGTGTAACTCTAGATGTAACTAACATTAACTCTAACAACTGTAGATTTAGCTGCACACACAAAACAGAAAACAGGGTATCAGATTAGTACTCAGCATCCCTGAGCTTTCAAGGTGGAATCGGTGTTAGAAGAAAGGCTGTTGGATCAGTGAATCCTTAAAGATATCACGAGAAAAAACGTCACTAGAAGTCCATTCAATACCGTGTTAAACAGAGTGACTTATATTTCACCAAATTACTGAATCTAGAGTTGCACTGACAGAAAAAACACTACAGAAAATATACAGGTTTGTTTATTTCTTAAGGTGTTAAACATTGCAAATTTACAGTCGAATATCGTCTGAGGTCCTACTGCATACCTGAAAAGGTACCCGACTTTCTCATTTCCAGAAGTAAAGGTACCTTTTCCATACTTCTTTTAAAATTAAAACATAAAATAAAAAGCCTGAACTGAGAATGGAGTACACCGAGGGAGGGCAACCTCACAAAAAATTCAAAGGAATAGAATACAGCTTTAGTTTCTTAATTAAAATGTACTGAAGACATACTCTTGATGGTATCACCTCAGTGGGGAAAATAAGTATTTCTCCCCTGTAAAGAATGGAGAGTAAATGTCTGTAAATTTTATTGTAGATACACGTCAACTGTGAGAGACAGAATCTAAAAAAATCTACAAAATCACATTTTTGAATCTGCATTTCACTGCATGAAGTATGTATTTGATACAATACAAAAACAGAACAATATTTGGTACAGAAACTTTTGTTTGCAATTACAGAGGTCAGACATTTCCTGTAGTTCTTGACCAAGTTTTCCACCACTGCAGCAGGGATTTTGACCCACTCCTCCATACAGATCTTCTTCAGATCTTTCATGTTTCAGGCCAAACATTTTCTATTGGGTTCAGGTTTGGAGGCTAGGCCATTCCAGGACCATGAAATGCTTCTCATGGAGCAGGACCTTGTGTGCCTTGCAGGATTTTAATCCATGACAGCATAGTGTGTTACTAATGGTAATCTTTGAAACTGTGGTCCAAGCCCTCTTGAGGTCATTGACATGGACTTCCCATGTCGTTCTGGGCTGATTCTGGACCTTTTTCAGAATCATCCTTACCCCACAACGTGAGATCTTGCATGGAGCCCCAGACCAAGGAAGACTGACTTGTGTTTCTTCCATTTTTGAATAACTGCACCAACAGTTATTGCCTTCTCATCAAGCTGCTTGTCTATTGACATGACTTGTGTCATAGTTCTGGGGATTTGATATTGACCGGTTTTACAGCTCTGTTTTGGTTATGCAGGATTTCTTTTTAATGAACAGACAACAGCGCAGGTTCATGCCGGGTACTTATCTCTCAATATTCAAGTACAGATTTCCATTATATGGCATATTTACAGAGATTCAGGCAGCATTATGATGCAGTGTATATAAAAAAAACTGGTATTTCCTGATTACTTAAAGCCTAACAACTGCCATCATCCACAAACTGCCCCGGAAAATCTCCAGATGTATTCCTTACTCCAAGATCCTCATGTCCATCCAGTCGCATGGCCTATAGCCTACATAATCTCAATGTCAGTACATTCAAACCAGAAGGTACAAAGTAAACATGCAAAGCATTTTCAGAGCGAAGGGGACGACGTGATTATGCCTGGCACAGAACCCTTTATAGTATTTGGCTTTCCACCTCATTTCAAACCAGCTAAAGCAACTGTGGTCTACAAAAGACAAATGTGTCACTTGACCTTTAACTGCCATGTTGTGAAAACCAGTTTTGCAAATGTGAGGGTAAGACCAAAGACAAAGCCAGGAGGCACACTGAGAAGTCAAAACTGGTGAGTTTAGAAATTTGACTTCCTATAAACATGTTCGTGGCCTAAAAGGAGATTATGAACATTAACAGCCTTAGCAGCCCTACACCTTAGTCATAGACAGAAACAGATTTTACAGCAGTGTCCTCTTTTACCATTAATGGATCTAACTACCTAAAACTGATATTCAATATGAAGAATTACATTTAAGAGGACAACACTGCTACACAGTACCTTAAATATGGCAATACTGCATTAATGAGTACAGAGAAAGGTCTATTCTAATCAATTTCTCCATGTAGCTTTCATTTGAATCTTGTTTAAGCCCTAGAATGTTCTAGAATAAAGTTCCACATTTCTCAAAATTCTCTTTGTGCCTATAAAAACATGCTCAGCTAGACCGCACTTCCTCGAAACCACTACCCACTGACCCATGCTGCAGACATGGCTCCTGGCAAATAGACAAAAAGGCAGCAGAACAATTATGGTGAAATCAATAAGTGTCCTCCTACCCTATGGCCATCTTTACCAACATGCACATGTATTAGTGGTGAACAGTATATGTTAGAAATGTGTTACATTATACAATACCTTAATGCACAGAACAGAACATGAACCACGATTTTAATCTTTTATGAGCCGGATTTTAAGGACTGTAAAGGACCATTATATGTGATACAGTTCAGCTGAAATATGAGAATGTATGATAAACAGCAAACATATTGTATTCCCATTTGGATTCACTTTGGGGAATAATTACATTTTGAAAAGGCCAAAGCAGAACCTATTACTAGAATGTCATTATGCCACGTTGGTGTTCTAACCCCATTCATACAGACTTCAACTAAAATGGATCTCCAATAGGAGTCTTCATATGATCCAATGTCAGCAGATAGATGTAGACCTTGAAAACACAGTTCAAATTAAAGGTGGTTCAAATGGTGCTTGGAGTGATTCCACAGAAGAACCACTTTTGGGTCCATGACGAAACGTCAGAAAAGTGAAGAACCTTTAAACTGGAATAAAGAACCTTTACATCAAATGAGAATAAATCTTTAAAAGCATCTTCACACACACATAGTTCTTTAACACACAGTTCTTTAGGGAAACAAAAGTGGATCTTCTGCAACTCAACTATTTGTAGCATCTTTATTTTTAAGGGAATATCTGGGTTGGGTTTCCTGAAGGGCATCTTGACAAAAGATTCTTAAAGGGTAGGCTGTGCATCACACTGAACTTTTTATCTACCAGTTAAAATGATCTTACCACTAACTTTCAGGACAACAGAGACTGAAATAAGTAACCTCCCGACTGTGACTGATCAGGAATGAGTACCAGTAGGGTCACCCGGGTTTGTGATGTGATGTGATTAGATTCTAACAGAGTCCACAGTTCACATACAAAGAAAATGCAATCAAGTTTTTTCAATACATTGCCAATTTGGTGAAATCTTCAGCAGTAGAGTTAAAGAAAGATCGCTTTTGTTTCACGAACTGTATACTGCTGTGGAATCATGTGTCATTATCGTGTTATTTTATTAAAAATTATAAAATGCAACTGAATAACAAATTGTACTTTTTGGTGTGGTATTGAATATTTTAGAAAGAACCACCCAAGATACTGAAGGATAAATGTGGTACTGCATTTATTTATATAATGTTTTGCTACACTGAACTTGTTTCTGCCTCAAGATGTCTCAACTTTTGATATGAAGTGGCTTTAGAAGTTGTCAACCTACATAATAAACTAGTAAAATTTTTTAGTGTTATTGCGACAAGTTGTACATACATTTTGAAATGCCTTTTGTGTATCATATACATTATTATTACATCTGGAACAGTGACCAACTGCACGTTTCTTCACAAAGATTAGAATATTTCTTATTTTACAGGAGGTAGTTCTGCAATTTTGGATAAAAATCATTGTACTAAGAGAATACTGGTTTTAAAATCCAGCACTGGTGCACTTTGTGTGCAAATATTGTAATCATGGCTGGGCAAATAAAAAAACTGAAATCAACATTCTGAACCACTAAATTTAATCTCGCCTTTGTCTGCTATTTTTTAATATTCAATAAATAACAAAAATGTGAGCGTATGTTTTCCCTTTGAGTATTTTAAAAATGACAGATAATCTCTTTGATTAGAAGAAATATTTCAGCTTTAATGTCTGAGCAGATTTACCAACCCTGAACCATTATTCCCACTCAAACTCTATCTCGAAATCTAATGATTCTGATTTAAAGTGCCATTTCTGGTCAACTATGGACAACATTCTCACCCTGGCTTGTGGACCACTAGAATAATCTTGATCAACCCTGGTCTTGGAGGCACCCCTGTCTGACATGTTTTAGCTTTAAGACTCCCCATGGAAGACTCCCCACCTGAAGGGCTCGTTAGTGAGCCAATTAGTGAGCCATATGTGGTGGGAGAAGAAAAAACTCTAAAATATGCAGGGTATGGAGGCCTCCAGGATCAGGATTGAGAAACAATGCACCGGAGATGTCTTCACTGCCTTCACAGTACCTCCAATAATGTTCCTATAGTACACTCGTAGAGTGGTCTGAATTTACTCTGACAAATACAAATATAATGTAGGCAGATACAGAACAGGTTTACAGGAGAAGTAAAGCACCCTTCTTAACTTTCAATGGACATACATTTTTACCATTTCTATTGGTGAGAACATTCCCGGATAAACGGACAGAAATCTTCACAATGACTTGGTATAAAATCTTCTTGCACTTAGTTCCATTGAAAATACAGGAATAAATCCATCTTATAGTAGGCACTCCTCATACACCAGACTAACCAGAATACATACAGCGAGCTACATTATTAGTGTACATAATATTTAAAATCACATAATATCGTATTAGGAACAGACCCCATGACTGCCATACATTCTCCAAGGATGACTGTTTCTGTGATCTAATTGCAGAATTGTTATTTCTAGTATTTCAACATTCAAGTCTTAGATTTACACATTGCTATTCTGAGCTTCATATCTCAGGATCAGAGTAACCTACAGACATGAGACACACCATAAATGATCAGCAAGAGGGGGTGGGGCAATGACTTCACTGAGACAGGTATCAGGTTACAGAGGGAAACGAGAAGGGAGGGGCTGTTCGCCCTTTCTTTGATGGGGTTCAAATTACAAAATTAAAGTCCTGGGAGGAGACACAGCACACGCAGGTTGATTATTTATTTGGACCACTATTAAGTATTATGAAGAATTTATTATAATAAAAATCAAATCTAATCATCTCAAATATTTTGCATTTTAAGCTCCCAAACACATTTTTAGTCCCTGTAAGCCACAAGGCACAAAATGTATATTTTCGACCAAAACATGGTGAAATTCATACAGATATTATATTTCTCTTCATTTTTACATCTTAAACGAAGCCTAGGATCTCCTGAAAATGACCACATATGTCCCGTGTGACTGTTTATAGGCGAATAATAGTGAACCAACCTGCGAATACGAGGATGAAACTGGACGCTCGTTGGAAATCTCCGGTCCACCTTAAATCCCTGCTCGGAGTCCCACTGCATCGGGTTTAAGATGGACCGGAGAGTTCCCATTATGAGCGCGCCGTTCCTACCCTCTAGCACTGTTAGAGGGTAGAACACGGGCAGGAGTCGCCAGTGTTGCTATTTCACCGCTAAAACACGATAAACAACAGCTACTACCACTATACTGTCGCACTGATACCTGAGACGACGAGGGCTTCGTTTGGTCCAACCGTGTGGCAGTTTCCCATTTTCTTTCGTACCGAGACCTCCGCAGATATATCCAAAACTCAGTTCCAGTCACCCTCCTTCGAGAAAAGCCTCAAAAATGGGTTAAAACATGGAAAATGGAGATACGCGGACCGTCGAGCAAACCGTTTCCAAGCCACAGCACGCTTCACGCGAACCCTCCCATCTGCTCACGTGATGTCACAGTGCATAACTAACGCACATGCGCGTGCTGTCCACGAGATGGCGCTGTGCACCTGGGGCTACTTGACCCTCGTTTGTTGCAGTTGATCTATGTTCATTTCACACCTTTATAGAGGTGCAGGAGACCAGGAGAGTCCTGAGTAACCCCTAAAGAGTGAATTCAACATAAGCACTCCATTCAGATCAGCCTGAGATGGTTAATGTGGGGTGAACTTTCTCTATAAGATAAGATGGAATTAAGTAAATGAAGTTTGTACGAATACTGGGCAGGGATTCCTGGGCTCATGGTAATATTTGGTACTTTTTTATATGAGGACGACAGATATATATGTGATTCCTACAGATTATGTTTCCATGCTGCATTTATTGGATTATCTAATTGACCAATTGCTGGGCATCACAGGGCAATGCATGCAGAATGTTCCCATCGTAAAGTTTACATCAGTCGGAATGGAGAAGATTGGTGTCAGAGAGACTGGTTTGAATACGGTTTGGAATTTTCAGTATAGCAGACTCCAGACCCCGATAACATGTGTGGCCTGTATGGGTAGACCAACTGGGAACCAGAAGGTTTCTCCATGGGTTCCATATTGGCCCCACATATGGATTCCCACCAGGGACCATAATAGAACCCAGAGGGGTTAAACATGGCTCCACATGGGTTATACATTGCATGAAATTAAGGTGGATGTAACGATGGACCCATTTGGATAGCCCAACTGGATACCAGTAACTGCACATTTAGAGAAAATGTTTTGAACATTTTTGAAGGATTCATGGAGGAGAGGTATGTGCAAGGTAGCATAATGTGAAATATGCCTCTAAGAAAACATGACCACTATTTTATCATGACCAACTGCACATATCACTGCTGCCATGCAAAAACAGCCTCCACTTCTGCAGTTTTTCAATTTGGGACATAAAGTGAATCTCTCAGTTATTCCAAATAACTTGGAATAACATCTTTTACATTGAATTCCATTGAAAGTTCTGAAGGTGATTCCTTTCCTTTAAGGAATCACATTACCAGTAAAGCTGCTGGACAGTGCTGGACAGCAGTGATACAGTGATTCTAAATAAAATGGTTATATTTGAACTGCGTATCTCAAACCGTGGTTCCTGTCACCACCAAGGTAAGGAAAAATTGAGGAAATTTCTCTGCAATGAACTCACACCTAACACAACATTGGTAACACCTCATCCTCTGAGTTATGCAGAAATGTCAAAATCTGTGTTTATTTTTGTGTATAATAGAGGTATTGACTTCTGGAGACATCAAGAAGGCCAGGATTTCTATTGTGCTCAGTGACGTAAACAGGGCAATAGAAGTGTCTGTGAGTGAGTGTGTTGTCAGCACTGGGTCCTTATTGCTGATTAACCTGGAAAGATCAGTAAGCTGGTAGTTTTTATGAAAGAGGACTATGGCTTCGTCCATCATGTCATCCATATCAGGGAATATTTATTGGGCTTAAATATTGGATAATTTGGATTCAAAAACCTCAAGAAAACCATATCTGCAATCCCTGCCTTTCCATGATCTGTCTTCTGGAACCATGTGGAAGCCTAAGAAGTCACAAATCCAAAGGAAAGAGGTAAAGAACATTCCTCTCGGATTGACTTGACTTTTGGCTTACATTTAAAGCGATCGGCGCAATTCCGTTTTGTGGAACAGCTCTTTCCCATTCTCAGTGAAAATCCCAATCACTGAAGACGTGTTTATTCCTCACATAAGCCTGGGAATGTTCCTGAAAGTCATGATAAGCCAGCAAAGTTGATAAACCCACACTCTTACAGTTTGGACTGGGGTTAATATTTTACTCTCCAGCAGATGACTTTGTAAATATATTGTCATCAGTAGAATGAAGGTTGTAATTGGGGTTTGATGGCACAAGTTCTCCGCAGCTTCTACACCCTTAACACAAAGGGTTCTGCAGGAGTTTTAGAACACACTAGAACCCTTTAAGTGAAAGAGTTCTATAAGAGTTCTAGAAAATGCAGGTTCTACAGTGCCTTGACAAAGCATTCCTCATCAAGCTTTTCCACAGTTTAGAACGTTACTCCCACAAACGTAAATGTATTGTATTGGGATTTTATGTGATAGACCAACACAAAGTAGCAAGTCATTGTGAAGTGAAAAGAAAACTACAAATCATTAAAAAAAAAGTGAAAAGTATGGTGTGCAATTGTATTCAACCCCCTAAAGTCAATAATTTGTAGGACTACCGTTCGCTGCAAGAACAACTAAAGGGTGAAATTTTTGCCCATGTTTACACAATAGCTTAAAGTAAGTCAGACTGGATGGAGACTGTCTGTCAACAGCAATTTTCAAGTCTTGCCACAGATTCTCAGTGGGATTTCGGTCTGGAACAGTCCATTGTAGCTCTGGCTGTATATTTAGAGATGTTCTCCTGCTGGAAGGTAAACCTCTGCCCCAGTCTTAAGTCTTTTGCAGTCTCTAATAGGTTTTCCTCCAGGATAACCCTATACATGGTACAACGTATAGTCTGCACGGTACGTGCATGGAGGACATATAATCTTTAAGTCTTGACGCCAACTAATGGGGAGAGCAGCCGAACCAGAGGAAACCAGTATTTCATCAATGTATGTACTAGAACTATGAACTAGAACTTTCTGATGTGTCATTTGCTGTGGCCTTAATGACTTGTCAGATGACACCGAACTTAGTTTTAGGCTTTAAAAGCCTCTGTAAGCAGCTACTCTTTGTCTGAAACCTACAGGAGAGGATCCGAGGGGGATTGGATTCTTCTAATCAAAATTTTGTTTTGACCAGCATTTTTTCATCATTAAAATGGCAAAACTCATTTCAGACTCTGACTTCACTTGAATGGTCTTCACTTTTTCACCAAAAAAGACACATTCTTTCAGAGGAATCTACACCTTGTAGAGACTTTCTGCTCCCCAGAATATCTGATCATCTAGTGTAGACCAGTCTGGCTTCCCAGGGAGATTCCGGGGGTTGTAACTACTGCTAAACCCATGTGCCCACTCATACTGTACGAGGCAATCAGTAAACTGGAAACTGCGTATCCAGAGGCTGTGTTCGTTATAGTCGGGGTCTTTACCAAAGTGTCTGTCACCTCTGTTATGCTTTCCTGGTAATCATTAATGCCCATAAAGAGTTATTATATGACCCCAGCCAGGCCAAGCTGAGCTCATTTTATGTCCTGGACCCTGACACTGCAGCAAGAAGACACTGTGACAGAAGCAGAAGCAGGAAGAAGCCATGATTCGGGAGCATGAAGCAGGAAGGCCCACATGGAGCAGGCAGATTGAGTTCACTTTGGCTGGGATTGGCTGTGCTGTGGGCCTGGGGAACATATGGAGGTTCCCTTACCTTTGCTACAGGAGTGGTGGAGGTAAGAGAAACATGTACTCTGCTGGGTTCTGTATGTGTGTCTATTACTTTTCTATGCTAATATTACAGTACAGCACTATTTTATTCTATTTTAGTGTTGTTGGCTTTCCGAACAATAACTTTTCTGTTATTTACAGTGTGTCAAAATTTCATGATGACTATTGAATGCTGCAAAATTACATGGAAAAATTATTTTTGACTTTAGAAGGTTTGATTTCAATTTCTCGTGTGTGTGATTGTGATTATTGTTTTTGATATATATATATATATATATATATATATATATATATATATATATATATATATATATATATAGAGAGAGAGAGAGAGAGAGAGAGAGAGAGAGAGAGAGAGACAGAGAGAGAGAGAACACGGCACCTACATACAGCAAAACAATAATCACACTCTTCACAATGGTTCATTCTGCAAACATTGTCAAAACAACCAATAACCATACATAAAAATGCTACATTTCAGCATAATACAACCATTTAAAGATGATAAGAAAATGTAACTTGGGAGAACAGACTTCTCTTTACAAATGCTGTGTAAAGAGAAGATGGCCGAACACTAGAAGTGGACGGAGCAACAGTGATGTAATTCAATGTTTAGGTAAACAGTAGTAGGTTTCTCTGTAGATTTCTATTTAAACTTTACCTAAAACATTTACAGAGGTGTTTTAGAATCACGCTCCATATCAATGATTAAAGGTCTTTGATCTTTACAAAGTATTTCAGGAGCATTCTCAAGCTGGGACAAAGTTTTTAATTTACAGAAATTATGATAGCAAACATGCTTCTGTTTTTGATCAATGTATGCAGACAGGCACTTTTTGAGCTGATACAAAATGATCTGCCTCCAATACTTTATTTCTCTGGGGATTTTTGGAACACTTATGTTCATCAAAGTCTCTTCACTGGTATAAAGAACAGGTTTTGAAGTGCAACAAGTCAATTAGTACGATCATACACTGAATGTTATTCTTGTAAGGACGGTTTTCCTAGGACCACCTAGATGTTCCATGATGTTTCTGGAAAGATATTTTATGGACACATAACATAAAACCACAGCTTTCTACCAAGGAAGGTGGAAAATAAACACTTTAATTTGAAGTAAATACATTTTGAAAAACTAGATGTGAAATTTGTGATATTGTGTGTGTATCAATATCAGGTGCATTCCTGGTACCCTACCTGCTTATGCTTCTCTTGCTGGGCATCCCTCTACTGTACATGGAACTTACTGTGGGTCAGTACCTAAGAAAGGGGCCTGTTCATGCAATGGCCAAGCTGTGCCCTCTTCTGAAAGGTACTACCATCTGTATCACCACACCTTTACAGGATTCTGCACTCACCATTCAATTTTCTAGAAGCTCCCACATTCTCCTTCCACATTGATTACTTTATTAACTAGACACTAAAGGTCCACTATGTACAGTAATCTTATATATATATATATATATATATATATATATATATATATATATATATATATATATATATATATATACTTAATTGTAAATACATATATATACATAGTTGGAAAGACACTCCAGAATCTCCTGAGATCTTAATGTCAAGGACTGGATATAGATGTATAATAAACCCATGTTCTCTGCAGTGATGAAGCTCTGTCCAATACCCGAGTTGTATTAGTGATCCAGAACCGTCCATCACTAAGGCTCCAGTGGTCAAATATCACCAAATCCTCACAGCAAGGTTCCAAAGTCTAGTCTCAAGTTTTTCAAAAGACCAGAGGCAGTTATTCCAAAGAGTGGACTAATGTTCCCAAACATCTGTTCATTCCTGGATTTCAATTGATTTATCATGAACCCAAATTCGAATTATGGTCAAATGACTATGATTTTATAACTTCCTCACACTTTTCAGAGCCAGTAAACTGTATCTGTCTGAATTTTCCTTCAGGTGTGGGCATGGCCACAGTGGCCATTTCGTTCATTATGAGCACATACTACAATGTGATCATCACCTGGGCATTGTACTACCTATTCAGCTCATTCCAAAGCCAACTGCCCTGGCAAAGCTGTAATAACACCTGGAATAGACCCAACTGCACCAACTCTGCTAGCAGCAGCTCCTCCACGTCTACAGCCAGCCAACAGTTCTTCAAGTGAGTTTCATATCTTAGTTTTGATGTTGGGCATTTTGTTTCTTCAAACCTCCTGACTTTTAACGTTTCAGTTATAAAGTGTTGGAGAGGACTAGTGGAGTTGAGGAGACTGGCACTATGAGATGGGAACTCTTTCTCCTCCTACTACTGGCATGGCTGCTTGTCTACTTGTGCATCTTCAAAGGGGTCAAGTCGACTGGAAAGGTAAAAAAAGTAAGACAAGGAAAGGATGAGAGAAGCTTGGTAGGTATTTAATAATAGAAAAGAAAATTATATTGTAAATGGGGGGACAGTAGACACAATAAAGTGTTGAGGCATGACAACAAAACTTCATTAGTAAGTGAGGTTTTGCCACCAATTAACCAACCCTGCTAGAACTCTACCCCCATCAAACACAGTGGTCCTGACACTCATTCCTGAATCATTGATGGGCAGCCAACAACCTCAGAGGAAAGTGCAGGGTCCCCAGCTCCGATAAAATGACTGGCCTGTGCTGGGCACCATTGCACTGGATGTGATGTGGGGAGAGAGCGCCATGTACTCACCCAGAGAAAGCATGGCCAGTTATGCTCTAAAGGACTTACCTGGTAGCAACATTCGAACCTACGATCCTCTGATCATAATGCTAATGCATAAGAGTTCTTCATTTACAGTTTTATACTTACCATCCCTACCATCAAAACCAGCAGAAAAGTCTGGAACCTGTTCAAACACAATGTAAATTGAAGTCAAATTCATTACAATGAGACTAATTATATACTTTTATTTATACACTATGGCGTTCAACACTTGCTTTTGTGTGATTTTTAGGTGGTGTATTTCACAGCTCTTTTCCCGTATGTGATCTTGGTGGCCCTGCTAATAAACAATGTTCAGCTTCCTGGAGCCATCAGTGGTATCCAGTTCTTCATCGTACCTGAGTGGGAGAAGCTGCTGTCTGTGGAGGTAGGAGCGAATTGAAGGTTCCTTGAAGCACCTTACAAGGTTCCTCTCAACAAGAAGAACTTTCAAAGGTTCCTCAAGGACCTTTTTACAGTGCAGATTTACAAGGCTCTAATACCTGAATGTCCCATTTAATTAAACATAAAGAAGATGAATTCACGTGCTAGAAGGCCTGTCTGGTCACCTTTTGGGGTATGTTTTAGATGCAGAAATGTAGATCCAGGATTAGGGTATCTGCTTTGTCTTGCTGGTTTGGTGTGTAGGTGTGGGTGAATGCGGCTGCTCAAATCTTTAACTCCATTGGGATTGGCTTTGGCTCACTCATGGCGATGGCTAGCTACAACTCCTTCAACAACAATGTCCTGAAGTAAGACTGATTTTTATTTTCACCTCAAGCTGACATAGAGTATAAAGTCCATTCTGGAGAACAACAAAATAGAAATTTCTGTGAAATCTAAAAACATATGTTCCTAAATATGTCTATAATTTTGGCTTGGATGTACAGTTTGATGAAAATCCTTAAATTTGTATAGGACCTGTATTTTATGTGGTATCAATATTTGAGTGTAGGGTCCTTTTTTATGTTTTTGCTATATACCTTTATTTTTTCTTGGGAACTTATGGGTCTTCCATATGTTCCATTTGGCATCTTTTTTTGAAATGAAGTGATCACCCTATTCAGTACTTGGGGTTCCAGTACTGAGACATACACCAGTCGTACCAGTTCCATACATACACCAATGAACCCAACCATTATTACCACTAGCAGATGAATTACACTGTTTATCTTAAAACAACGGTACAAGTCAAGGTCTGGGATATGTGCTAGGTGGTACTCGGTTCTTTGAGTTGATTAGTTTGATGTGGGAGAAATAGGCAGCCATGAGGACCAAGGGCTGAATCATTATGGTCTCCAAAACAGCAGAGCTTGCATAGTGAGGTCAGCAGTGGGGAGTACCCACTGACATTGGTTCAAGGAAGGACAAACTGTGAACCAGCAACCAGATGTTGTGCATCCAAAACGAATTGGCCCTACTTATACCTGGTCACTTCACCAGTCTGGCATGTAAAGGTTAAATCTGGATAAGGTCAATACCAGTGTTTAAGGAATTCATTATACCTTGCTGCAGAACGGTCAGAGTACCAATGTCTTGGAATTTGGAACCACAGCTGTTGTCCAATGAGTCCTTTTTACTTTTACATCAAGTGGATAGTCAACTATGTGGACACCATTTATTTGGGGAGGTGATAACACCAGGATGAAGTGGGTAATGTTCAGCTGGGGAACCTGAGTCCAGGCATTTGTGTTTCGTCAATGTGGTCAAGGTACCTTCCTTCATTGCAATGTTAATTACCAATGGCCGTGGCCCCTTTCAGTAGGATAATGTGCCCTGCTATGCTGTACAGATTGCTCAGGAACGGCTTGAAGTGTTATGTTGGTTCCATATTCCCTAGATCTCAGTACAAATGAGCAGCTGTGGGATGTGCTGGAACAAGTGAGCCAAAGCATGTGCACCTCAGAACTAATAGGACTTGCTGCAGCAGCGTGTTGTTAACAAAAACACTGGACACCTGTGAGGCCTTGTGGCGTCCATGACTTGTTGAGATGTTTTGGACTATATACATAGAATACCACCAGTATATTAGACACAATGTTTTGACTCATTGGTTTCTGTTCAGTGTAGCTGCTGCTCTGCTGCTTCTAGAGTATCATTTGCTTCTTAAAATAGCAGGAATTAATTTTAGAGAATACATGTATACCATTAATACCATTTATGAACATGTTTTGCTATGTATTAAAGGGACACACTGGCTATTGCCATCACCAACTCACTGACAAGCATTCTCGCTGGATTTGTGATATTCTCTGCATTTGGGTACATGTCTTATCTACAGAATATCCCAGTCAGTGACATTGCAGTTGATGGTGAGTTGCAGGTTCACATACTGGTCAAATGACTTCAGACATACTGTGAAATTGTAGCAGTAACTGAAATAAATAACATAATAAAAATGCATATAATAAATGTAGCATTTTATTGTTAGTTAATAGTGTCTTTGGTAGATTTCTTACTTATCCTAGTGTCATGTGTCCTGCAGGTCCTGGCCTGGTATTTGTGATTTACCCACAGGCCTTTGTGACGATGCCTGTCGCTCCAATGTGGGCGATATTCTTCTTCTTCATGCTCCTCTGCCTTGGCCTGGACAGTCAGGTATGAATTCAAATGTCAATAAAGACTAGTTTCTGGCTATTAGGGCTAGAAGGCTATTAATCTCAGCTACAAATAATATAAACTCTGTTTCCAGCACTTTTTTATGACTCGACTCATCAGCAAAGTGTGAAAATGTTCCGTGTAAACTGTAAACAGAGTACATTGTGCTTAATAAAGTATGTTTCAAATCAAATTACATAATATTAGTCTTATAGTCTCCTCGCAACTGATTCTTAAGCTCAAAGCACGATCCCAACTAGCAAAGTTAACATGATAATATTTGGTTGATTGGATAAACTAGAATGTATATTTGTCCATCTCTGGACTTCTGAGAGGTAGTAGACGTTAATATTCATACTAACCTTAATGTTTTTGCTGTAGTTTGCGATGGTAGAAGTGATGGTGACCAGTTTAATGGACAGCTACAGCAAGCCTTTGCTAAGATACCTCAGACAGAAGGAACTGCTGGTTTTGGTTGTGTGTAGCACTGCTTTCCTCCTGGGAATCCCTCACATTATGCAGGTAAACCAACAGGAATGGGGATGGTTTTAACATTTTTTTAAATTAAAATACAATCTGTGAGAGTAATAACAGATCCAATGTTGTGTCCCCAATTATGATGTTTGCATGGTGTTATGCATCAAAAATGAATAATAAGACTTCACTACTCTTTTAAATAAACAGACTTTTGTTTTTGATCACTCAATCAACATTTATTTTCACTCAGAAAATACATTTGAGGATGACCCTCATTTTTAGTGTTGATGAATAATTCAAAACACCCAACAAACACATATTTAAAACCAAACAAAATAAGAATAAATAAAAAAAAAATCTAAATGCTAAATAAATAAAATTACTGACATAATAATAAAACAAATAAAACTAAAACAATAATATGAATAATTTGATCAATACCAAAACAACAACAACAACAACAACAATAATAATAATAATCATTATTATTATTATTATTATTATTATTTTATTATTATTATTATTATTATTATTATTATTATTGCAATTTAAAAAGATAAAATAAATGAATAGAAATAATAGAAATCAATAAACCCCACAAATGACACTGCATTTCGAAGATAGTCCTGCCCGAAACTAGTACAATAGTTTAAATCAGAAAACCCTCTCTGTTGGTTTTCTTCAGGTTGGGATTTATGTGTTCCAGCTGATGGACCACTACACTGCCATAGTGTCCATCATGTTCCTGGCCTTTTTTGAGGTGGTGGCCATTTGCTGGTTATATGGTATGAGCACACATCTTTGCTAACATCTTACTCCATGGCATATATATATATATATATATATATATTTAAATCTCCATTACACATAAGCTTGATAACAACCATGACCAGGTTGACAGTGCTGGTCAAACAATGTGATTGTATGCTGTTCCACCAGCATGACCAAGCAAGACAGCCAGTATGACCACTTTGAGAAGCAGCTTGGTCAAGCTGGTCATGTTTGTGATCCACTAAAACCAGCTTACGTATGAGTATAAAGTATGTTTTGGCCTGTTTTAACTACATTGGTTATCAGTGACCATCTAAAGCTGGATTTTCAGCAGGGTATTCACACTCTTTGAATACAGTCAAATGACTCCTCACATTCAAATCATACAGTCATACTCAATTCACATGACCAGATTGGTTCTTTGTGTCTTTTTCACTTGCTTGTCTGTTTTCAGGGGTGAAACGTCTGTCCAGTAATTTAGAGGAGATGACAGGGAAAAAGCCCAGCATCTTTTTCAGGGTCTGCTGGATAGTAGTTTGTCCTGTCCTGGTCATGGTGAGTAGCGTGGTTTAATGTATTTCTGTTTTCTACAGTCATTGCTTTAACATATTACAGACTCACTAATGGAAAATTGGACTAATCTCAAAATGAGAATTATTGTATGAGCGTTATTATAGCTGACGTTACATTTCAGGATGTGAGATATAACAGATTCAGCGAAGGAGGCAACGTAAATTGGTAGATTTATATAATTTAAAATGTTGAATGATTACATTTATTCCTCTTGTACTCAATGACCCAAGACATTTGTATTCGTTTGTATTCTGTAGTCTCGCACTGGAGCTACGAAGCTGATATAGTGCTGACACTGAGGGATTTAAAAAGTCCAGCAGCACTGCTGTCTCTGATCCACTAATATAGTTAGTTAACCCACAATCTAGCATCCTTACCCACCTCAAACCACGTCAAATTAAGTACTCTTATATAGAGTTGTGTATCTGAAACCATATGACAAAAAAGGGCAAAAGGTCAGGCTGCCAAAACTGTGTTGTAGAAAGATCTTTATTGATAAAGTTAATTTGTGCATTATTTTACATTTTACACTGTCAAATTTAATGATATACCTTACTAAATTTTAAGCCAGTTTACTTTTTTAAAATCAAATGAATTTGTCAACAAATTGAAACAAATTTAAATTTAATTTAAAATGAAAATGTTTTAATATTGAAAAATGATGCACTACAATGGACTTTCTGCACAAATGTTGTTTTATTGAGAAGTTTATTGACATTTTAAGACAGAATTGTCTTAAAATTCTGCTTACAGAATAATGTGCTCATTCATAACAGTGAGTTTTTGGTAGTTTAGTGGCTGATAATTGATATTTGAAATTCTCTCAGATAATTCTAGTGTTCTCAGTGATTCAGTTCAGACCAGCACGCTATGAGAATTATGTGTACCCAGCCTGGGCGCAGGGGATCGGCTGGATCATCGCCATGGCCTCCATTATCTGGATTCCGTTGGCAGCTCTGCACACACTGTGGGTTCTGCCCGGCTCCTTCACAGAGGTAATAAATCGCCATCAATCTCTCCATTCATATTTCCTTCTTCCTCTAGTCCTTATTCATCTTCCATGTCCATCAAGGCATCCAACTATCCATCCAATCATCTTGTAACCCATCCGTCCAGCCATACGACTCTTCCCTTATCTAATTTCTCTACTGTCAACCCCTGTAGTCTGATCCATCATTTAGTCCTCAATCCTGTCATGTAAATACTGACTGTAGCTGTCTGTTACTGTTGCTTCAGGATGTTCAACTTAAATGAAGAATTTTAAATCTTCTTTCAGAAACTGCGGAAGTCCGTCAGACCATTTGCACTGGACGAAGTTGCTCTGAGCCCATACTACCTCCAGAAGAGAGGTGTGGTGGAAGTGATGCCAAATATTGCTGTTATCAGCTCCATTGTTCCCCTGTCTGAAAAGCCTCAAGTCCAGACCAATTTATGACATTTGCCTTTCGATCAGACTCACTCCCAGTGACCTTCATCTAAAGAGGACAGAAAAGGATGGAATGCAGTTTGACAACAAGGGAGAATTTTGAAGATTCTTTAGATCAGCCAGGGGGATTCCTTCTGAATCCCCTTAAAATTAAGCACTGTGTGCTGCCAAGCCCAATAAAGGCTTCAGAATTTTCAGAGGACATTGGCTGACCCGTCTTACATAAAGGGCAACAGCCTCCTCAGATTTCACTGAAAGTACTTCAGTTTTCCAGTTTCAGTTTCAAGCCAATGATAAAACTGCAAAACTATTATTTTGATCATTTTATGCAATATTGTTTCATAAAACATAAGTTTAAGTACTAGAAACTAACATGTAGTTTAGATGGTTATATTCTCAAAGGATTTCTGAGAACAGAACAAATGTTGCTGACCAGCTACAGCAACTTTAGTGGATTGATGTAGGGGCTTGATTGTAGTATTGGTCAAAGACAAGTTATAACAGGAATGTTGTTGATTGGATCATAAACGGCCACCGCAACTTTAGATAAACCTTAGATTGGAAAGGGGTGGGCCCTGTGTATAACCCCAGTTGTTTAAGTGCAGGATTTTATCATCTTCTTGTATTATTTAATTCTATTTACAAATAAACTACACTTTATATGCAAACTGCACTGATGTTATTGAAAACACTGGTTCCAAACATCTGATTCCGAAATTTTGAACAGCAGAGTATTTGGCGCCCTGGTCTGGTCAGTTAAAGTCACTGCAGTTCTGAAATATATTTAAGTATATTTTATCATTAAAAAAAAAAAAAAATCAGTTTCAGTAATTATGTTGGTGACAATGTGTATGTAAATGTATGTAAATGTATTTATGTATAAATATGTTTATGTAAATCTGTAGTCTTATTAATCTTATATTCCAGACCTTTTACAATGCATTGATTAAGATTAAGCCTAAACTTCATCCAGACCACACGGTCAGTGGAGATTTTCTGCTGAGGTGTAAGGAACTCTGGACCATTGATTGTTCTTCAGCACCCATGTGTACGATACAGTTAGATAGGGTTATAGTCTCTTAGGGTCCAAAGTGTGAGCGTAACCTCAGCTTGTGTGGGAATGAATTCCCCTTAGACCCAAAGCCTTGGGTTTAAGATTGATTGTGCTACAGAGGTCAGAATTGATCTGAGATTTCATAATGCCCACTAATCAGAAAAGACCATGGTCTTAAAGTAAGACTGAAGAGATTATCCAACAGTGTGATGTAGTGGAGTAACAGCGTTGTTTAGTTTAGATATTAATATTGCATATTTTGTTCTGCTCCTCTGAGTTGCACGTGACCCTGTTTACAGATATATTTACTACTGAATACTTCAGATGTAAACAAGGCCTTTAGGACAAAGAACCTGAAAAACACACAAAGGGATCTCTATTTTTGCCACATATGATTTTTATATATTTATATTTTGCTGATGAATTGGTCATTAATTGGCCAAAATTAAACATCTAAAATGTGATGTGCCGTGGATAACAGGATCCCCCGAGTGTTCAGTGTATAACCTTACAGAAGAGGGTTCTTCAAGGGTTCTTTAGTAAAGAAAGTAGTTTCATATAGAATCATGATACACTGAAGACCAATTTGAATGGAACAACTTCAATAAATGTTTCTTAAAGGGATCTATTTAGAAATATATATATATATATATATATATATATATATTGTTAGAAGACACAGGACACCTACATAGAACCCTCTTTAAGGGCTGCATAGAACCATGTAAAACCTGAATCAATCATGTTGATTGAAGCACACAGATGAAAGAAGGAAACAGGACGCAGAATGATGAAATGCAAACAACTAAGTTCTTATAATATTTTAAGGTTTAATTCATGAGAACTCCAGCCCTGTTCACACACATGGCAAAAGAAGGACTCATTTAAAATGTGCACGCATTAAAAGTTAGTCACATGTTTCTAGGAAATGGTGTCAGTGTTTTACAATACCTTTCGATTAGAGTCCAAAGTGTGAATTTTTCAACAGGTGATTTCATGACATTGAGGTACTTCAATTGCCTTCTCCTGTTTGACATCATGCACTTGATGATGAATTAAAAACAACCCAAAAAAAAATCACAAGCTGCATTTGAGGAAGTGTCTGAAGCCCAGGCACTGAGCTTAATGGGTAGTTTAGACTCAAACCCTGACTGGCTGAAAATAACTGAATCAAATTACAGGTTCCTAGATATGAAGTTATGAGGAACTTTTTCATACAAAGGTTAGAACACTTACAAAAATAACACAGTAATCTTCATTGTATAACACTCCTCATAGCGCAGTTATAATGCATTATGAGGCGCAATATGAAATCTTATAACACATCTGTAATGTCTTCTTATACTGACGACCTATAAGTGACTTATAAATCAGAAGCCTGAAGAATGGTTTTAAACTTTTGAACCTCAGCATCTGAGTGCCTATCATCGACATGCCATTTTCAAACTACATTAAATTACATTAGTTTTATTGAATAGATGGAAATTTGTACTAGTGAATGAATACACACACACACACACACACACACACACACACATATGACCCACAAAAAACTTCTCCATTGACTCGATGTGGGTTATGCAGGCAAAAAAATCCTCAAACATCACACACACAAGAATTCTGCCTGGAGGAATGGGGGCTTTCTCCCAGCTGATGTCAGAGACTGGTTGATGGTTATAGGAAATGTCTAACTGAGGTTATAAGGGAGAAATACCAGCTGTTAGTGTATAGGGTACAGGGTGTCCTAACCTTTCCTTCGGTATAAATTGGCATTTTTCTTTTTATCCTTTTGTTAAGGGTATTTTTTATGGTTTTTGCAAAAGTGATGCAATATAAAATATTTAATATTTAATGGGGTGTCCTAATTTGATCACAACTGCAAGAAAAGGCTTTAAGCTGACATTTTGTATATATAGAAGGTTTCTGCAGGACAGCAGCGATATGCTGTCTAGAGGGTTAAGGGACATTATGATAATTAATTTAAGACATTAGAGATGTGTTAGACGTCTTTATGAGACATTTTAAATAATACATTATAATTGCGTAAGTAAGCGTTACCTACAGCGTAATTGTTATCGTTATGTGCTCTGAGAAAGAGTGCTCTCCTCCTCTCTTTTTAAAACAGATAAGCTGTATGACCTAAAAAAAAGAAACCACTCTTACATGCAACTGATGGCGTTTTGTTCCTGTAATGGTGTTCGGTACAGGTTTTGTTTGATCATCATGTGATCTGGTAAGCCCCGTTCCGTTTCCAGTTTTGTGTCATTTATTTAAAACAATGACTCCCCCTACTAAAACAATTCCTTCACTTTGAGGCAGCAGTGTATCTAAATTGGAACAGTACCAATCCTCTATCTCTATCTCTTTCTCTCTCGCCTCTGAGTGGGAGGGAGAAATCAGACCACTCTCGCACGGCTACAGATTTTGTGATCTGTTACTTTTTCCTCCACCCTGTTGTCCACAAAGCAAACCCAAATTCCCTTCAATTCCATTGTTTGTTTTAAAACTAGGTGTTGTACATGTTTTGTCCAGCGGGTGTTGCCAGTGAGGCTCCTTGGCCACTGGCTCTGTCCACTCCTCCGACATGTCGCTGCCCATTTCTGTTGCTAAGACACCTGTTCCACCGGCCGCAGCTGCACGTCCCCAATCTAAACATGGACACATTGAGAAGAGATGGACATGACAAAAAAAAATCGAACCAAATAATAATTAGAACAGTTTAGAAAATAAATTTGAGGCATCACGGTGAAAAAGGTAACACCCGTGCCCTCCAAACAGTAGAGTGGGGTTCGATTCCCCCCACACACCACATTTGTGACACTGACATGGTGGTGGTGTGTTAATTTGTTTTTGCGCTGGTACAAGTGGATCAGACACAGCAGTAAACTGTGTACTGTGTAAACTCCTCAGTGTTCACTGCTGGATTGAGAATAGTCCACTAACCAGAAATATCCAGCCCTCTGAGCACCAATGAAGGACTAGAGACAGTTGAGCTTCTGTAGGAGTGGACAGTGAGTGGACAGTGTTTAAACACTCCAGCAGGATTGCTGTGTCTGATCACTTGTACCAGCACAACACACACTAACACACCGCCACCATGTCAGTGTCACTGCAGTGCTGAGAATGACCCACCACCCACATAAGACCTGTTCCATGATGGTCCTGTGTGGTCCTGAACATTGAAGTTCAGGGTGAAAGGAGATTAACAAAGTATGCAAGAAACAAATGGAATGTAATTATAGATCTACAAAGTGCTCCTATATGGTCAGTGGAGCAGATAATTTGGGCAGTGTGAGTAGAAACAAGGTGGTGGTTGTAATGTTGGCTGATGTACAGAGAAAACTATGTATAGATTTTATATCATGCTGTAGAACAGAACAGAAGGGTATGAAACAGACACAGGGTGGCTAATGTGGAGTGTTTGGTTTTGATTATATTTGCCTCTCCAGTCAGACACCTCATGTGGTGATGAAAATAATTTGAGCTACAATGACACGTTACAAAAGCAGGCTAGAAATACGGGCAGACAGTGTCACAAATACATGTAATCACGAATGTAAATATACTCATATGACTCACCTGAACATGTGGAGGAGCACTGAGAACATATCTGACAGCACTGGCTATATCTTCAGCTTTCAAACACTATATAGAACATAATGGTGGCACTGTTAACACAGACTAATATGGTGTAAAACAACAAATACTCAAACACACAAACACACAGCTTACCTTTATACTTTCATACACGGCAGCAGCTTTCTCTGGATCATTATTATGGTGCCTAAAGGCGAACTCAGTTTCCACTATTCCAGGAGATATACACTGCAGAACGGAAGAAAACAGTATTCAAATATCGCATCTCACGGTTCACCTGCTTATGACTAGAGAGCATAACAGCCCACGAGAAAAAAAGAAAATGATGTGCAGATGCTGCAGCATGATCTCAAACGGAAACTGATTCACATACCTTGCGACACTTCTGTGATATCATTTCTGCATTTCTATTCATGTTCATATAATGTTCATAGTTTGAGCACAGCTGATCTCTCGATTTCACTTATACGACATCATTTTTTTTTATGTAAAGTTCTGTTAACAGCCTAGTATGGACTCCTGTCTCCCCCTGAGGATGGATAAGGGGACTGCTTCATGGTCCACTGTGGTCCCCATCCCACAGGTTCAGAAACCCTGATTTAAATCTTATTCCATTAAAATGGATTATGCTGCATTTCGTTTGAAGTGGGGAAGTCAGAAGTTCTAGAGCAGCAAATTTTAACTGGAACACCCCCACAAGTCAGATTTCCTACTTGGAAAGTTGGGAGAGTGTCAGCAAAGTTCACCAGAGTTCAAAGTCCAAGACGTCGGCCCCGCACAACAACACAGAAAGCAGTGATAATATTAAAAGTATTAGATATTATATGAATTTCCCCACTGCAGGACTACTAATGGATCATCTTATCTTATCAAGCTTCTAACTGTCTGTGTTTCATTAAAAAAAAACTATACACTCAGTACTGTCCACCCTTTATCTGTGGATGTTCCCAGAGTGTATGGATGTGTAAAATACTGACAGAATATGTTTATAACCTGGTCTAGAAACAATGTTAACCTGGGACAATGCTAACAATAATAGTTTATTCTGAATGTTTAACTGGAATGTGTTCAAATCAGATGTGACATCATTCCCAGCTCCGACATCCGATGCCCAAGGTAAACTGGAACTACGAGGCCCCAGGAGGTAGGAAGCTTATGGAAGCTTATGTAGAAATTAGAAGAACATAAACAGTATATGCCTCAATACCAACACACTTTCCTCCTTGTTCAGTTGTTAAGTAATCTGAAATAGACTTGCTTCTGTACTTTCTTGCAATTAAACATGGACAAAAGTATTTCAGTTAGAAACAGAATAGCAGCGCCCTTGTCTGTACTAACTGAAAACCACATAAGCAAGTCTTTTTGCAGTTCTGAAAGTGCTGAAACTGTTGATTACGTTGGTCTTTGTAGGTCTATATCTGTGCATTTATCTCACCGTGGCGCGGATGTGTGTTTTAGCCTCCCGCAGCTCCTGTCGGAGCCCCTCGGTGAGGGCTGTCACAGCGTATTTGGTGGCACAGTAGAAATGCTCGTCAGCACTTGCCACCATCCTATGTCCTCCCATACTGCACAGAGAATCACACCACATTCACCTTGATGAAACTGAAACTACAGGCCAGAAGTTTGGTACATTCAGGAGCAAAAACAGTTTGTAGCTTTTCCCTGTTATTGGACAGCTATATTAGCCTCATGACATTGCTGGATAATAATTATTATTACATCATAACAACTTTAAGCCAGACAATGACCTGTTGATGTTGATTATATGTCCATCATCCACATTTCTCTCCTTCATGGACTGGTAGGCTTCACGAGTGCAGATTGACAGGGCAAGCACATTTACCTACGAAGTGGTCAGAACAATGAAATTAAATTAAATTCAAAAGATACAGTGTCAAAATCATATGCATTATATAATATATTAGACCTATATATAATAACATGGACAATTTGTATTACCTATGTAGAAAAATGATAAGTCTCATTTGTGCTAATACCTTTATAATAATAATAATAATAATAATAATAATAATAATAATAATAATAACAACAACAACAATAATAATAATAATATTTTTTCACTTTTTTACATAATTGAAATCATTTTCATAACTACCTAAGGCTTTAGTGCAGTACTGCACTTTTTAACTTTTTGACATAATTATTGTTTGTTTAATTGCATTGATTAAATTTCAGTGATCAGTTGACCAATACAAATGCTCCAAGCTGAATAGGGATACGTGATATTGAAAAAAATCATATCTAGATATCTTCATATATAAATATGAAAAATATGAAATACAATTTGATATATGATGTATCAATATATATCAATATATGACATATTTGATACAATGTGCAGCATCAGTTTCTTAGCTCTGAGCTGGTAGGCTACCTCTATTTCTCCAAGGTTTTGTCCTGAAAATGTGCATAAACACACACAGACACACACATCCTGTAAGAATGCTTGCCATGGCAACAAATGCACACGCATGGGAAATGTTTAGCTTCTAGGCTGGAGAGGTCCTGAATGGTGATCAGTGCAGAGCTCCATGAATCACACTGTATAAGGAAAGGACTAACATTCGGACAATAAAGAGGAAACGCAGAGGCCTCTATAGTCGTCCATGAGTGTGATGTGATGCCAGGCATGTTTCTAAACCCTAATCTTTAACTCAGTCTTATGTCCAGATAGCAATTATCTACGATTCACTTACACTTGTCCATTTGTCCATGTCTCTGTTAGACAGATAAAAATCTGATCTACATATGTGCTGTATTCCTCTGTTGTATGAAATCATGACATGATTTGACGGGTGCATTTTGTTCTTTGCAGTCATGCATTCATAAAATAGAAAGGAAGAAACTGGCACCATGGTGGGTGGCATGGAGGTGGTGTGTTAGAGTGCATTGCGCTGGTACGAGTGAACCATTCACAGGAGTGCTGCTGGAGTCAGGACAAAGGGTGGACAGTGTTTAAACACTCCAGTAGCACTGCTGTGTCTGATCACTCATACAAGCGCAACACACACTAATAAGACACCATCAGAGGGACAGCATACTGTGCTGAAACACATGAGCTGGTCCACAACAAACTTCAAACTAGGACTTGTATTTACTTCCAGTATTTACTCTCTTGCTCCCACGCCAGATAGGTCTGACCAATAAGCAGAGGGAACGTTCTCACATGGTTGACTTTGATGCAGCTTGGTGAACTTGGATTTTACAGCACATTACTGGGTGCCAGTATTTGTGGAGGACACTGTTGGTAGTTTGCTACACTTAGAAAGTGCAAGAATAGCTGTAAACCTATTGTGAGTGTGTGTGTGTGTGTGTGTGGGGGGGGGTTCTGACTCACATCAATCATATTCCTCCAGCCATCAGTGCGACCACTGAGCAGTGGTTCATTATGAGCCAATCCAGCGTTATTAATGCACACGTCAACCCCCTGGTGAAGAGTCTTGATGGCAGAGAACATGGAGAGAATCTCCTCCTCATTAGACAGATCACACTTATATGGGATCAGAATACCAGTGTACCCAGCACTCTGACACTCCGCGGCTAACTTCTGCAGAGAGAGAGAGAGAGAGAGAGAGAGAGAGAGAGAGA